>CAMZMU010000121.1:20377088-20765761 GCA_947311845.1 Poa pratensis
ATAGCTCAAGTGACAAGTACAAGCTGCTCCTCGAGCTGTATGATGATACAATGGTGAGAACTCGAGGTGGAAGATGATGCTACAAAGAGAGGAAAAGGCACTCCGAGCCTGAACCGAGGTCTCTCCGAGGTGTTCCGAGCTTCCTCTCTCTCTTTCTCTCTTGATCTTCGATCTGGATCTCCGTCGTCCCTCTCAGCAGGAGGGGGTGAAGCCCACTATATAGGCCAGCCGGGTTACCATTGTGCCCCTCGCAGAACACTGTTGCCATGCCTCTGCAACGGTCACCACCGTACCACCGTACCTCGGTCGGGGACAAGACGTGGCTTGCCCATCTCCTGTAGCCTAACGGCAGAGCTAGCATGTCCCCTCTGACCGAGACAGGACGTGGCCTGGCAGAGCTACCTCGTAGCCTTTACCCAGACCTCGCGTGGTCAGCGGTCGGAGACGTGCAGGCCCGCCGAACCCGGAGCACGCCTCTGCCATGCTCCTTGACAGACGCTCCCGTGTCAGGCGCTCTAGTACCCGGCTGGAAGTGACAGGAGCATTGACTCCGGCCCGACCTACAGCCCATCACCTCGGTTAGCTCGGCACGGACGTGCCGTACCTTGGGTCTTGCGCTTAATATCTTTTACTAGTCGGATCTTACTTCCTTCCCACAGCTTCTCCTGCACCACACACAAACCACCGCACTGAGGTAGTTAGGTCGGCAGAACATAGCTCGGACAGTGAACCTCGGCCCTGGCCAACAGTATACCTCGGACCCCTCTGGGCCAAAATAGGTCGGCCTGTATTCTCCAGGTCAAGATGAAGCTCGGACCTTCCCAGGCCCAAACAGGTCGGCCCTTTCCGTACCTCGGCACAACTTGGAACACCACCTTATGCCAAGCCTTGACCCTACCCGGGGATACTCCCCGACAGACTGGGTCCAACCGCCATAGTGACAAAGGCAAGGACGACCACCGGCAAAAGGATAACACGCGCCACAAGAAGAATGATCCGCCTCGCCGTGAAAGAGATCAAGACAAGGGAAAGGACGCAAAGCGTGGGAGCGACCGGCTTAACATGCCACCTCCACCCGCAACACGGGCAAGAGACGAAGGAAACAGGGGCAACAGAGATCCGCCTCAAAGGCGATCTCGCTCCCGCTCCCCTCATCGCCAAAGCCGTCAGGAGAGCCACGGCGTAGCCAATCCAATAAGGGGTCAGCCAGGGAAAACACTCATATCTCAGACGCCCGCATTCGTCTCGATGAGATTAAAGTGGCCAGAGAGGAGTCTTACATGGGCCCTGTGTGCTTTGGACCGGCGATTCGCAAGGTGCAACTCCCATCCTCGCTGGGCAATGTCAAGAAAATTGTGAACAAGTACAATGGCATTGACAAACCGGACATATGGCTGCCTGATTATCCACGCCGTTGGTATTAATGACGGTGATTACAACGCAGCTGTGCGTTTTCTTCCACTCATGTTGGAGGGAACGGCCCGGTTATGGATCGACACTTTGCCAGAAAAGAGTATCCACAATTGGCAAGACATGCAGAAAACATTCATGCAACACTTCTCATGCACATACAAACGTCCAAAGGCTTACTCAGATCTACTGAAGTGTGCTCAAGTGGAAGGGAGTCAAGCAGAGCTTTCATAGCTCGATGGACAGAGACAAGAATGCATGTGAAGACGTTTCTGAATCCAGGCCATACACGCTTTTATGAACAGCCCGAAGAAGGGCAACATGATGAGGTACATGTTAGCCAGCCAAAACATCAACACCTCGGCGAGCTCTTAGACAGCGCGAATAATTACGCTGCAGCAGAAGACGACGCTCGAGCTGATGATGGCGATCTGCGCATGGACATAGCTGTTAACCCGGAAAAGCGAAACAACAATCAAAGCCGGAAAGAAGGAAGCAAACGATGCACCAGGACCATCAAAGGAGGTAGCCTTTGCCAATAAGAAGGGTGGCCAGAGCGGGGTTAGCAGATGGCAGAAGAAGGGCGATGACAGTCAGGGTCAAGACCCATTAAAATCACCTATATGACGACATCAAAGATGAACCTTGTGCCCGTCATAGCAAGCTTGGCAAGTGCACCCATACCAACAGGCAGTGCCGCCTTAACGATGATATCAAGAAGGATCCTGACGCTGGCTTCAAGGCAAAGCAGTTCAAGCGCAAGAATCGTAGAGACAAGGAAGAGCAGAAGGACAACGAGGAAAGTGCTTCGGAGCCGGAAGATCAGGAGCCAAAGCACAAGAGGAGCAACAAGTTTCCAAGGGTCGAAACAAGCCTTGTTACTTTCCTTGCCACTCCTTCGGCCAAAAAGGAAAAGGCAGCCTGGAGGGAACTCAATGCCACTATGCCTGCGGTTCCCCAGTATCTCAACTGGTCCGAACATCCCATTACATGGGACCGCAACGATCATCCTGATCATATTCCACAGAACCCAGGGAATTACGCGCTCGTTGTAAACCCAATTGTGCAGCAATTCAGGCTTTCTAAGGTGCTTATGGATGGAGGGAGTAGCATCAACATCCTCTATCTTGAAACCTTAAAGCGCATGCGCCTTTCTGAGACGCAGCTAAAACATAGCACAGTCAAATTTCACGGCATAGTGCCAGGTAGGCAGGCCAGTTCTATGGGAACAATCGTCTTAGACGTCACCTTTGGTGACGAAACAAACTATAGGACTAAGGAAGTTGCCTTTGAGGTGGTGGAATTCAAAAGTGCGTATCACGCAATCTTTGGCCGCCCAGCCTTTGCCAAATTCATGACACGCCCGTGTTACATCTACAGCAAGCTCAAAATACCTGGACCAAACGGCGTCATCACGGTCAATGGCGACTCCAAGAAGGCGAAGGAATGCGAAGCAGGAAACGCCGTCTTAGCAGAAGCAGTCATCAGGAAGGAAGAGCTGGAGCAGTACAAGAAAGAAGTTAACACCAACGAAATGCCGGATGGTAAAAAGCCTCCTTGCGCTTAGGATGTTACTTTCAAGGCCAGCTCAAACTCGAAGAAGATCATGCTGGACAACGCTGATGCAAGCAAGACGACGAACATAGGCGCGGACCTCAGTGACGCATAGGAAGGCCCGCTTGTCAAGTTCCTCCGTGAGCAACGGGATATTTTTGCATGGTCACCATCAGACATGCCAGGAGTACCCCGAGAACTTGCCGAGCACAGCCTTAATGTCGCCAAAGGTGCCAAGCCAGTAAAACAAGGTCTTCGTCGCTTCGGTCCAGAGAAGAAGAAAGCAATAGGAAAAGAGGTAGCTCGGCTTAGTGCCGCTAATTTCATTAGAGAGGTTATCCACACAGATTGGCTAGCAAATCCTGTATTAGTACCTAAGAAGGACGTGAAAGACTTGCGCATGTGCAGAGATTTCACCGGTTTAAACAAAGTCTGTCCTAAAGACCCCTTCGCATTGCCGCGAATTGATCAGGTCGTAGATGCTGTATCAGGTTCTGAATTACTATGCTTTTGGACGCTTACTCTGGCTACCACCAAATTAAGATGAAGGAGTCTGACCAAATTAAGACTTCCTTCATCACACCTTTCGGAACGTTTTGCTACATAACTATGCCTTTCGGGCTTAAAAATGCTGGCTCAACGTACCAACGGTGCATACAACGTTGCCTACACGATCCAATAGGCCGCAATGTTCACGCTTATGTCGATGACATTGCAGTTATGTCGCGAAAATGCGGCGATCTCATCGTTGACCTTCAAGAAACCTTCGATAACTTGAGAAAATATAACATGAAGCTAAATCCGGGAAAATGCTTTTTTGGCGTCCCAGCAGGAAAACTTTTAGGCTTCATTGTTTCAGAGAGGTCTTGAGGTTAACCCAGAAAAGATTCGAGCTATCATGGACATCAAAAAGCCTACTTGTCTTAAAGATGTTCAAAGGCTCACAGGATCTGCAGCAGCTGTAAGCCGATTTATTAGTAGGCTTGGGGATAAAGCTTTACCCCTATACAGGTTGTTGAAGAAAACTAAGACGTTCGTCTGGACTGAAGAGGCAGATGCAGCCCTAGCACAGTTAAAAGACGCCTTAGTTTAGCACCAATATTAGCATCTCCTCTACCCAAGAGCCGATGCTACTTTACATGGCGGCTACCAACCTAGTTATTAGTGCAGTGGTTGTTGTTGAACGAAGGAAGAAGGAAAGGAGCTACCGGAACAAAGGCCGGTATATTATATCAGCGAAGTCTTCTCCGAATCCAAACAACGATACCCTCACTATCAGAAGCTGGCTTATGGAGTTTTCTTCGCAGCCAGAAAATTACGCCATTATTTCCAGAGCACCCAATCACGGTAGTCAGTAAGGCGCCATTGGGTGACATTATAAACAACACTGATGCCACTGGACGTGTGGCTAAGTGGGGAATTGAATTGGCAGCCTTCGATATCCAGTACAAGCCACGTACAGCCATCAAATCCCAGTCTTTAGCTGATTTCATCGCAGACTGGACGGAAGCAATGGATGAACTTCCCCTCCCTGACGAAGAATATTGGGTTATGCACTTTGACGGCTCAAAAATGTTGCAGGGATCGGAAGCTGGCGTGGTACTGAAGAACCCTAAAGGAGACAAGATGTGCTATGTCTTGCAGATACACTTCAATGCCACTAATAACGTTGCAGAATACGAGGCTTTGTTGCATGGATTGCACGTCGCAAAGGATTTGGGCATTAGCCGCCTTTTGTGTTGGCGATTCAGACCTCGTTGTTCAACAGTTAGAAGGGACATGGATGCGAAAGCCCTACAATGGCTGAATACCGACGCACGGTAGACGAGTTTGGTCGGTGTTTTATCGGCTTAGAAGTCAAGCATATCAAAAGGGAGGAAAACGAAGCAGCGGATGCCTTAGCCAGAATGGGCTCAAAAGATCGAAGGTGCCCTCCGATATATTTTTGGAGCACCTACGTGCCGTCTATTAAAGGCGGAGATGAGGACGACCCCATGGCTTCGCAGTCTGTTTCCGTCATGCTGGTCACACCTGATTGGACACAGCCCTACATAAATTTCCTCCTTAACAAGGAAGAGCCAGAGGATGAAGTCTTAAGGCGGCAAGTTGTGCGCAGAGCTAAGGCATACACAATAATAAATGGAGAGCTATACAAGCGGAGTACCACAGGTGTATATCAACGATGCGTTTCGCCGGAAGAAGGACATGAGATACTAGAAGAGATCCATGGTGGATGTTGCGGTCATCATGCCTCTGCCCGAGCAATTGTCGCCAAAGCGTTTAGGCATGGATTCTACTGGCTCACAGCAAAGCAAGACGCAGAAGAACTCGTCAAGAAATGCGTTGGGTGCCAAAAGTATGCAAGACAGCCAAAGATGCCAGCCCAGGAGTTGCGCACCATTCCAATCACGTGGCCATTTGCGGTCTGGGGACTGGACATGGTAGGTCCATTCAGGACTGCGCGAGGCGGCGTCAAACATCTCTTAGTTGCGGTGGATAAATACACCAAGTGGGTTGAAGCTAAGCCCATAAAAAAGCTTGATGGGGCAACAGCCAAAAAGTTCGTCATTGAGGTTATAACGAGATTTGGCGTCCCTCACAGTATCATTACGGACAATGGGACAAACTTCGCCGTAGGAGAATGGCAAAGTACTGTGGTGAAGTTGGTATTCGTTTGGACTTAGCATCTGTGGCTCATCCACAATCGAATGGCCAAGTTGAGCGAACCAACAGTATAATTCTACAGGGAATAAAGCCAAGATTAGAGGTGCCTTTGCATAGAGCAGCTGGAGCATGGGTAGAAGAATTACCTGCTGTCTTATGGAGCATACGCACAACTCCAAGCAGCGCAACAGGCTATACCCCTTTCTTTCTCATATATGGCGCTGAAGCGGTACTCCCAACAGATGTCCTGCACGACACACCTCGTGTAACAGCCTACGTCGAAGCAGACGCAGAAGAAGCCCGACAGGACGGCTTAGACCTTCTCGAAGAAGAGCGTGAGATAGCGCTTCAGCGCTCCGCCATTTATCAGCAGAACATGCGGCGTTATCACAGTCGTAAGGTAAGACGGAGATCGTTTCGGGAAGGCGATTTGGTGCTTCGCCTTGTTCAGCAAAAGGAGCACAAACTATCTCCCATATGGGAAGGACCCTTCGTTATCAGCAAAGCGCTTAAGAACGGGGCATATTATCTTGTGGACCTCCGTGATATCAAGAAGAAGAAGAAGAAAAGAGGCCGCAAAAGGAAAAGGAACGAAGAAGCAGTGCTCAAAGAGACGAAACGTCCTTGGAACATTGAGCAGCTACGTCCTTTTTACACTTAGCAATTCTATTGTAATCACACCATATATGATTATGAAATAAAAGTCTTTGGTTCCCTCAATTATTTTTATGCATGAGTTCTCGCCGTCTTTTATTTCCATTTGATCATATATTTCGATAAAAATATCAATGTTAACCCGAATTGGCTCCGTGCTTGTGGTTACTCACATGATGCTTTTGCCTTAAGGCCTTACAAAAATTAAAATTGCATCCGTCTAAGAGTATTTATCTGATCGCCTATATGCTGGCTTGTCTTAGTAGATGCTTTACGCACCAAAAGCCGGCGCCGTTTCTGTGTTTAAACAGTTTGGTTACTAACCCTGTTGCCAGCGAAGTGTTCCGTGCCTTAGGTTTTGCCAGCATACGAAAAGACTAAAGCATATAAGCCAGAAAACTTAAAGACGGATAAGGAGCATAGTTTGCAAGCCTTTCAAAAATAAGTGCATGCGTCGCAAAACAAACATGTTCAACAGATAAAAAGGCTCCTGCCATTACAAAACATAACTTAAACAAGTTTTTGTGCCATTCTCTATGACATGCTTAATAGAAAGTTTTTCCTGCATCTTATGCAGGGGACTGAGGAGGCGAAGACGCAGGGGACTTGGATGGATCCAGCGTAGCTTCAGACTCGCCTTCTTCTTCTTCTTCTTCTTCTTCATTTCCGTCTTCTGACTCATCGCATTACCAGTTGTGGGTGCTTCGGCTTCGTCATCAGACACGTCGTCAGGACGGGGAGGCACAGGCCTCTTGGAGAAGAAGATAGACAAGTCTACCATCTCAGCAACAGCTGAGGCAAAGCCAGAGACAGAGGCATAGACCTTTTCTTTGACGAGCTCGTTGCCGTCTCTGTCCTTGGCTGGGAAACACTTGATAACGCGCCACATGTTGACCTCGGGGTAGTGGCCGCGAACAAGTCCTAGAGCAAGTTTTGCTCCGCCTCTAGCTGCTGAGCGAAGACGCTCCACCACCTCTGGGACGCAGTTCTGAAGAAGTGGCAGCAAGTTGCTGGTGTTTGTCACTTGGGGCAGCTGTTTTGGGAAGATGTTGGCGACAACGCCCTGACACAATTTCGCCACACTCCAAGATAAGCTCCAGACGCGTCTCAGAGGTAAGCCTTTCCCCAAACCCAGCTGGAACTGTGGAAAGGAGGAATGGAAAAAGTTAAAGCGTAATGAAGCGTTGGATAAAGGCGAAAAGTGATAGAAAAGGCGAGAAGTAAAAGAAGAGACGCTTACTTAGCAGTTTCTCGTCAATGGCGGTGCTCTCATCAGCTCGACGTTCAAGACGACCTTGTAAGCTCTGCATTAGGAGCCCATCCTTTTCAGCCTGTCGCTGCAGTTTCAGAAGTTCTGCCTTCAGTTTGTCTTGCTCTGCAGCGGCGCTGTCTTGGACGGCTTTAAGATTGGCCTCGGCCGTCTTTCGGTTCTCCTCCAGCTGCTTAAACAAGGCAGCATTCTCCCGCCTCACCACTTCTATATCGCTAGTCTCGCTGACGATCTGTTCCGCCTTCGCCACAATAGCTGTGCAAAAACACATTGCATGTGCTGAGCATATTATGCCTTAAAGCAAGCTAAACTCACAACGCATGTGAAAGAACAACATTTACCTTCGTTCGCCTTGTTTTCGGCGACGGCTTGCTTGAGCACTTGCCTTTGGTTACTCAGTGAGTACCATAGGTTGCATGTAAGTTGCTCGCTGCTCTGCTAAGGCAAGGGCAGTAGTACGTAACAAAGGTAAAGGCTAAAGTGTAACTACAAGGGGCTTGGGGACTGAGTCTTTATCAACATGAAAGAAAGGCCATTATGTCGGCTTAGTCAAAGCACAACGTAATGTCCGGGACTAGTATGTGCATAAAGACGGAGAATTTACCTGCATCATGGCCTTCAAGGCTTTGTAGCTCTTCTTCGTTGTGACGTACAGCTCGTCACAATTGTCTTCCAGATTCAATATGGTCAATGTCTGACCAACTGGCCCTAGCTTCGGAGGCGGCTCGTTGCGCTCCTTCTCATCGGCAAGCATGGCGGCGATGTTGGGTAAGATATGTACCCCTCGTCGTCAAAGAGCTCTTGCTTCACCATGTTGCGGATAGCCTCGCGAGTAATGGGCTCGTTCGGCTCTTCTGACTGAATTACTGCCGCCTTCCCAGCAGCGGCAGCCCTGGCCAACTTCTCTGTTTCCGTCTTCTCAGGTAAGACGGATGGGTCTAGATCTGTAGGCTGCTCTTCAGATGAGCTTGGGGCTGTCTCTTGCTGAATGGAAGGGGTGGGGGGAGCAACGGCCGGAGAAGGCTCAGCCTTCCTTTGCTTGGAAGAAAGTACTTTCTTCCTCTTGAGAGGCGCAGTTGGCTTGATCCTGCGAATCATATACAAAATAAGATAACATTCATAGACACTGTTCGCCTTACTATAGAAATTGAGGTTCGGCTTACTTCTGCATTGGAGCGTTGAAAGCCGCATCTTCATCGTCCTCAATGTCGAGAACTTCGGCATTTGCAGGAATGGTTTTCTCGCGTTTCCGCCTTTCTGCTGCTGAAGTTGCTGCAGAAGCTCCTGAAGCCTTTCATTTCCGAGTCTTTGAGGGCTCGGGTGCCGCCTTAGGCACGTAAAACAAAGGAGCCAGCAGATTACCTGGCAGAAGGGCGAGCTGAAATTAAAAGGGGTATTAGTAAGGCAAATATCGTGGAACTATAAAAACACAGTGACGGTAAATGCCTTACCTTGGGAGCCGGGTTGGTGGCTGTGTACATAGGACGCTGCTCTGTGAGCTGGATCCTTTCCTTGGCAATCCTCTTAAAGCGATACACGAGGGCGTCGTGCGTGAGGTCGCTCTCACTAACACGGAGAGGATCCGTCTTCTGGTCCGTGTAGTGGCATAAGAGGCCCTTGCGATCCTTCAAAGGCTGGATTCGCCTTGACAACCAACATAAGATGGTGTCTGCGCCCGTGAGTTTGGGCACTGCAGTCTTTGTCAAGTACTCAATTCGCCTTTGCATGCGACGGAGGTTGTCAGGAAGGACCTTCAGTGGTTTCTCGCCCCAAGAAAGGCGGGGCTCCGCAGGCAAAGGAGAAAAGCGAGGAAGTCCTATGTCTTTGCCTACTGGTGCCATGTCTTTGCAGTAGAAGAAGGAGCTGTTCCAGCCTTTAATGGAATCTATTTTTGGCGCCTTAGGATACCAGTCTCTGCCTCTACGAAGGTTGATGCTAACTGTTTCTAAGGAAAGCAGTTCTTCCTTCTCTGTTTGGCGCTTGCAGGTAAAGCAGTACTTGAAGAATTCTAAGCTGGGTTCTATGCCTAAGTATCCTTCGAATAAGGCCATGAAGCCAGCTATGTACAAGATGCTATTAGGGCCTACGCTATGAGGCTGAAGGCCATAATAGTCTAAGACAGATTGGAAAAAAGGATGTGGTGGCAGAGACAAACCGCGAGAAGATGAGAGACGAGAAGCACTCGTTCATCGCCGGCGGGATCTGGAGCAGGGTGGCCGTACGCTGACCGCCAGTGGCAGTTCTCCTTTGGTGGGAGAATGCCCTCCTTTTGCACCTGCATGAGGTCCGCGTCGGTGATGGTGGAAGCTGCCCAGTTGCGGGAGGATGCTTCCTCTCCCTCCTCCTCTGCCTCCGCCGCGTCGCCCTCGTCGGAGGGCTGGGCGTTCTTCTCTGTCTCGGTGGAGATGGCCGCGGAGCTTGTTGCCGTGGCCGCGCGAGAAGCAGATGCATCCGCGGTGCCCGATCCCCTCGTGGCCAGATATTGTCCCGCCGTCGCCGCCGACGCCGCCGCCGCTGCCGCTCCCGTGGTCGCGTCGGAGCTCTCCATGAGTGGGTGCGCAGATGGTGGTGGTGGAGCTCGCCGGAGTGTAGATGGGGGACGGGCGCGAGGAGGAAGATGAACAGGGAATGGATCGAATGGAATAATGAAGAAAATATGTTTCCTTATATGGGGAGAGTGCGCCGCGATTAGTGCGGTGGCGCAACGTCCGCGTGATTTTCGCCACGCGTCCCGCAACGGTCAGATAGTGGGCATCTTCTCCCTGACGCCTCGGAGATCGTGTGCGGAGAAATAGCGGTGATGGCGTCACAACGTCTCTTTGCTTGTCCAAACTGTCGTGGACTGGCTTTGACTGCGATGACGTCATGACAAGACTTGACGCTGACAGAATCTTTCTGCCAGATTGTTCAAAGTGCAGGAGAGTTCGGCTTAATCCTTAAGGCAGACTGAACGTCTCATTTTGGAATGCTCCAAGCTCTTATGTTCACCTTTCGCAAAGGCGAAAGCTCGTGTGTTACAAAGACGGAAAACGAAGAACTTAAACCTTTCCGGAGACTACTATGGAGGTTATGCCGAACGGGTATACCTGCCACGGTGGATAAAACCAGGCCCACCGAGGAGGCCCATCAGCTAAAGCCGGAGGGCTTAATGGAGAAGGCCTCATGGGCTTAGGCGCAAGGGTAAGCCCTGGGCTGGCTTAGTGAAGTCCAAGACGAAGGCCAGACCGCGTTCGCCTTAGTGAGCAAGTTAGGGTTTGTTACCGTGTTAGTCTAGGACTCATGATCTATGTCGGTTAAGGCTTTCCTTGTAGGGGAAGGCTTGGCGCCTTTATAAGCCAGCCTTCCAGCAGCCTTAGGGCACGCATACAATCTCATTGTAACCTGTACACATATTCTCCTTGAGTGAATTATAGCAGCACGTAGGATCTCGCCACCGTCGTGAGATCCGAAGCTGGGTAAGATCGTGTGTGCAATCCCGTCACTGGAACCCTCTACGTTCTTCCCCACCTCCTCTACGGTACGTATGAATCCATATAATAGTTCCACGTTACCAATACCTCAACAGGCAGCCTAGCGAACGGCGGCGTCTACCTCTCTGTGGGCTTGCAGCTCCGCCATGGATTGCTTCATGGCGGCCATGAACTCGCAGCCAATCTATTCCCACGATACATCGATCACAGGTTATCTTCATGACTCGCCACTTGACGACCGCGTTCGTCTCCTCGAAGGTAATGGCATGCAGCTCCCAGTTGTAGTTCTCCTGGTTAACGGTTTCATAGAAGGCAAGGATGGCGGTCTGCTTCAGGTTCCCCGACAGATTATCCTCCTCCTCGTTGTGGTCGTCGTCAATCGAAGGTGGAGAAGTTGGCTTTGGTGACGTGAAACGTTTGCGCATGGCCTAGGTGAGGTTCACCAATGAGATGGTTAGAGCATCTCAAAGCGGAGCCCTCAAAATCGGCCCCCAAACTGTCCGCGGACAGTGACCGGACAGCCCCCAAAATTGGTGCTCTACAATCATGAACCTCATATTTCTCTCCCCAAATTCATGCATTACATGCAGCTACATTCTTTGCATACGTAAAACCTATCTAGTGCATAAAGATATACTATACATGGCAAATATAATTATAACTAAAATAGTTATAGCTCCCAATGCATAATGGAGATGCATCTCCTTCTCGATGGCATGTTGTTTGTATTTCTTCATCTTCTTCATCTCCTTCTCCATCTTTTTTTCGTAAACATCGACGATGTCCGCGAGTTGCAACTCCATAGTCATCTTCATTTCTTTCATCTTGTTCTTCTCTTCTTCCATCATGCTCTTCTCTTCTTCCATCTTATTCTTCTCCTCTTTCAGCCTCTTTATTTTCTCCTCCAACTTGCGGTTAGTAGCATGAACTTCTTCAAACTTTTCTTCAATCTTAGTCTTTTCCTTAATTGTGAAGTTCAAATCCTCCAATATGCGCATCTTGCCTCGGAGGGACTCGTTCAACTCGGATATCACTCCACGACATTGCAACTACATGATTTTGAATCCTACAATTGAAATATTTCCAACTCAAATCCACCACATTGCACAATATAGGGAAAAACTCTAAATGTGAGCTCAAACTTAGGACATACCGAGTCGGAGGAGCTGTCCTCCTCGTAAAGAGGGTAGGAGCCGGCCGAGTCTTGGTCCCATAGAACCATGTTGTCCGAGACCGGACTGGACCACGACGTAGAGGGCGGAGCTTGGGTTCGAACGAACTTACAGATCGGGGAACCGGGCGGGCTGAGAAGGTGTGGAAGATCGAGATTTGAATGCTGTGGGAGGGACGGATGGCGGCGGAAATCCGTCGCTGCAAATGCGGTCTAATCCCTCGCAAATGCGGCCAATCCCTCGCGACAATGGCCGCGATAGATCTACAAAACTGGCCGGGGAAGGTTCGTGACCAAAAGCGGCGGCGCCGGAGCTTGGAGGGCGCCGGACGACGGCGGGGGTGCTGGGGAGCGAGGAGGATGGGGGCGGCGCCGGAGCTAGGAGAAGGGGTGTGCAAAATATCTACTGGCCGGGTTCGTCCGATTTATGGTGGAAAATGTAGGTCCGCGATGTCAGCGACAGGGGGGCGGACGCGTCCGGGCCGCCCCAAACCCGCTCCAGATATGGGCTGGGTTTGAGGTGTGCCGGACCGCCCGGTCGTTTGGGATGGCTATGGGGGCCTCCGTTGGGTGGAGGTTTTTGGTCCAAATGCTGTCCGGGCGGTCCGTTTGGACGTTTGGGGTGGGTTTGAGGCCTCCGGTTGGAGATGCTCTTAGGCGGCGAGGCATTTTACTAGAGATGGTGAGAAGCGAGCACTGTTAGAGTTGACGGCACGGCGCAGCACTGTCTGGAAAGACGAGTAAGCAGATATGCCATTAAGATTGATGTGGCCGGTGTAAGGATGACAAGACGGACCACCTGTCGAGATCTACATGACTAGAATGAAAGGGCTCCGTGCAGGCCTTTTTTTTGCTAACACGAACATTGTATTCCACAAATCACATCTGGCTTACAAGAGCAGAATACAATGCGGAGGCTCTAGAAGTCCACATGTCGAACATTCTTACTAAAACAACCCTGACAAAACAAGAAATTGCAGATAGGTCCCTAGGGTTGTCTTCTAGATCAGACCGCCGCCTGGCTCCGCCAAACCCTGGGCCAGAGAAGACCTGTCGCAGCAACATCTGCGTCATCGAACCACTGGAGTAGGCGAACACAAGGATGATGGACATTTTTAGGCGGCTCAGACCAATCAAGAGTGTCGTTGGAATATATTTTTTCAAGTTCGGACCCATTGGACTGTTCGTTGGAATATATTTTTCCTGTTCGGACCCATTGGACTGTTTGCACTACAGGAATGGCTCACTGTGCCGACGGCCACCGCCTACGCCGACGGCTTGTTGTCAGGGCCGTTGGCATAGGGGCCGAGCTGGGCTGCGCAGCAAACTGGCCGTCGGCACAGATTAACCGTCGGCGTACAGGGCTACGCCGACGGCAAAACTGTCGGCATAGGTATACAGGGCTACGCCGACAGCAAAGCCGTCGGCATAGCTATGTTTTACATTTTTTTCTTTCTATTTTTCATTTTATATGGAATAATTCATATCTTTAATCCCTAAATCGAAATTTAACAAATAAAATATCTAAATTGATTAGAAAAATGAGAGGAATCCAAATATGACAACTATATCATATTTTGCATCACAAAACTCATTTAACTAGGCAAAATTAATTTCGAAAAATTGGTATAAACTCATTTAACAAGGTGAAATTAGGTAGAAATCAAGAAAATTCCTAATACTTGGGGATTATTCATAAAATGTGGACTACTCTTTGTGAAAATTGGATGGATGACATTTTGCACCATATCTTTTTTTTAGGGTTTTTCACTTTATTTGATTTTTTTTTCAAAAAAAGTCAAAATGGCCACCATGACTATTCATCGAAAGAGGTCAAATTTTCTAAAACTATCGATGTTTCTCTGATATAACCACTAGTTGTGTACCTTAAAATGATTGTTTAAAAATTTCAGACCAAAATATCAAACACTTGTAGTTCAAATTTGGATTACTTTCAGAAAATCAGCATAAACTCATTTAACTAGGCGAAATTAGATAGAAATAAGGAAAAGTTCCTAATACTTGGGGATTATCCATCAAATGTGGACTACTCTTTGTGAGAATTAGATGGCTACCATTTTGCACCATATTGTTTGTACTTGGTTCACCAAAAAAGTTATTTTTGTTACTTAGAAAAAGGAAAATGATATTTATAAAAATAATTTGAAAAATCCCTTCGGAAACACTGTTTCTTATACCAAGATACACCTATTTGTCGAATATGAGAACTTTATCACAAACTATGTCATGGGAATGGTCATAACTTGTTTATTTGGCTTGAAACTTATAGATGTTTACACATGATAGACCTTTTTGTGAAGATTTTTTTTGAAAAAATTGTCAAAAATCAAGTTTATCATTTTTCATAGCAACTAGTACACATAAAAGGACTCCATGCTAGAGCATATTTTTTTGAGTTTTGATACGTCTCAAACGTATCTATAATTTTTGATTGTTCCATGTTTGTTATATATCATTGCCACATGTTTTTATAATGTTTTTTATATCATTTTGGCATATTTTATGGAACTAACCTATTGACAAGATGCCTAAACGCCACCCAGCCGCGGCTCAGGGATTGGCCGCGGCTGGGCCCTACCTAGCGCCCTCCGGTGTTTCCTCGAGTTGACCTTTCGCCTATACATTGCCTTCGTCCCGAAAACACTCGATATCCGATCATATTTTTCAGAAAACATTCGAGGCCGCCGCCGTCGCCAACCCTAGGTTGGGAGGGTTATAAAGCTCTTCCTAGCACCCTGGCGGAGGGGAGATCGTCACCGGAGTCATCTACACAACCATGCCTGCCTCCGGAGTGATGCGTGAGTAGTCCACCACGGGACTACTGGTCCATGGCAGTAGTTAGATGGTTGTCTCTCTCTTGTACTCCATTGTTTAGATCTTGTGAGCTGGCTAACATAATCAAGATCATCTATATGTAATGCTACACGTTGTGTTTGCGGGGATCCGATTAATTAAGGCTTGAGATGTGTTGTTGCTAATAGGGGTAAAACAGCGGTGTTTATTGCTATATGTTGTAACCATTGCTTACATTACGCACCATGCTTATTGCAATTATCTGTTGCTTGTAACTTAATACTTTCGAGTGACATGCTGCATAGCGATCCCGGGGTGAATTATTAGTCATAGATGCAGTTGGATAACAGTCTATGTATTTTGACGTAATGCCCATATTAAATAAAACGGTGAACCTTGTGTCATGATAGTATTGTGTTGCGTCCATGTTTTTCAATTGCCTCGGCGTAATTCGTTTACCCAACATGTTTATCTTTTGGAGAGACACCACTAATGAACTTGGACCCCGGTCGTATTTTCCTATATTGTTTACAACCGTTCCTATAGCGTTTTCTAATCATTTGCTCGCTGGTCATTTTTGCTCTTTTATTATTTTACACATATACGTTTGTCGGCCCAGTGAAAACCAGGGTATCATGGGCCGGTCTGCCACAGCCCTCGAACGCTCCGCAGAAATTTCTGCTAAGGACCAGACGTTCAGCCTGGCGAGCCTCGCGAGGCGTCTTCCCTCGCGAGGGCTTACTGCTCGACCGAGCATTTCTGCTAAGGACCAAGACGATCGGCCTGGAGGCCTCAAGAGGGACCTCTGCCTCGAGAAGGCCTCTCCTAGAAGATCTTCAGGCCCTGGCGCGTCTCCCGCCACCCTCGGGAGGTTTTCCCTCGCGAGAAGTCAACGGTACAGAACCTCGGCAGGTTCAGGCCTCGCGGGGTTCCTTCAAGTGGAAGCAAGCTCCTGCGCCGCTGCAGAGCGCACATGGGCTCTGCGCCCGCCGCAGAGTGACGCGCGGCCTGCGCGTGATGACGAAGACGCCGCAGTTGCCATTCTCGTGTATAAAGTGGTCAAAGGAGCTGCGGCAAGCAAAGCGGACTCCAAGACTTGCCAAATTGGTGATAAAGCGGCCGGCCGCCGCTACGCTCCAACTGCGACGTCACCGTGGGCGCGCCCCAAAGCTCTGCAGCGCCAGCCCACCGTCCTGGTTGGACGGTGGCTTTTTCTGCCAAGACGACGTGCTCCCTGCCATGGACCGTGTCCATGGACGCCCCCGACGCTGTGCGCTGTGCTCCAATTCGGCGGCATTGTGGTATCCCTTCCCGCCGGAGGTTTTCGGGGAAGAGGACCAAGCCCAGTATATAAGGAGCCAGTGTACGACCTAGGAGGGGGATCCCGCATTCACAACTCATTCCACAACCAAGGAGCTACGTCTGAGAAGAAGACGGAGCTCATTCCACCATAGTCCACCATAGCCACAGCAGTGCCCTCGGCAAGCACACTTGTACTGTGAACCTCTCCAAGCAGTGCAATACATCTTAGCAGGACGTAGGGCTTTTACACCTCACGGTGGGCCTGAACCTGGGTAGCGGCTCGTGTTACCTCTCTGTCGTGATGTTCCTCACCGAGCTCGACGAGCACCGTCGCCGAGGTTGTTGAGGATTTGTTTGACGTTGTGTTCAGCCCCTTACTCGTTTCCTGGCACTTGAGAGACACCCCTAGTTCCTGGGACTAGTCTCCGACATTTGGCGCGCCAGGTAGGGGGCTGAGGCGCGTCTTCAACTTCTTCAACCTCTCCGCGCCATGACTGACACGCGAGCTGCGCGTCTCGCGCGACGGACGTCCGGCAGGGCCAACACCGAGCCCGCCGCCAACCACAACCCGCGTGGTCGCCCACGCGCCAACCGCGCTTCAGAGCGCAACGCCGAGCCGCGCGTCGAGCACCCTGAGGACGACGGCGGCAACGGCAGCGGCAACGACGGCGGCATCGACGGCGAGGACGAGGGAGCTTCCTCCTTGCACCCATCCAGGCGCGAGAGCGCCTCCACGATGGGCCGAGCAGCGCCCAGTCCAGCCACCGCGCTGCTGATGGCGCAGAGCTGCTGCGCTACCGTCCCACGCAGGCGGGCCATGACAACTGGCTGGGCGTCTCGAGGAGCTCATCAACGCCGCCGCCGTTCCTGCCGCCACCACTGCAGCACCAGCACCCTCCCGCTCGCTGGTGCGCCACTCCGGACGCGAGGGGAACATAGCGCACGGCGCTCCTCCTCCCCCTCCGCCTCCGCCACCTCCTCCAGCTGCAGCTCCGGCAGCAAACCACCGCGCCGCGTCGCACGCATCCTCGCCGCACGACTGCCAGATCGTGCAGCGGACTCCGGCGGACGCCCGCGTGGAGATCGAGCGCCAGAGGGACCGCCACAACCGCGTCGTGCAGGAGATCGCCGCTGCAGGTCGCCAGAACCGCGGCGTACTCGCTGGTGGCGCCGTGACGTACGCCACGGGCTGCACCGCCTTCACCCGCAACCTGCGCCGCGTCGTCTGGCCTGTGAAGTTCAAGCCAGACCTCCCTCCACGCTACGACGGCAGGACCAACCCTCTGGAGTTCCTGCAGCTCTACACCGTCTCCATCCAAGCTGCAGGAGGCGACGACAAGGTGATGGCCAACTGGCTCTCCATGGCGCTCAAGGACTCCGCGCTCTCGTGGCTCATGAACCTCCCCGAGAACACCATCGACACGTGGGAGGACCTCTGCAAGGTCTTCGTCGCCAACTTCAAGGGCACCTACGAACGCGCACTCACCTACAACGACCTTCGCGCGGTGCGCCAGAAGCCTGACGAGACCCTCCGCAGATACATCCAGCGCTTCAGCCAGGTCCGCAACAAGATTCCGAACATCCCGGACTCGCACGTCATCTCCGCCTTCAGGGAGGGCGTCACGAACCACAGGATGCTCGAGAAGCTCGGCATCCACGACACCTCTCCTCTGTGGTGAAGCTCTTTGATCTGGCTGACAAGTGCGCCAAGGCTGAAGAGGGCCTCCTCTTCGTCAAGAAGGAAGTGGAGGAGGACCCTCCAGAGGGGTCCAGGAGCAAGAAGAAGCCCGCAGAGAAGCGCAAGACCACCGCCATCCTCGCGGCAGAGCCTGACGCAAACAGCCTCGCGAGGCCTCTCCGGCGGCTGAAGAGAAAAAGGCGGACAATCGCCCATACTGCATCTACCACAACAGGCACAACCACGCCACTGAAGACTGCTGGGAGCTCAAGCAGCTCAGCAAGGAGCGGGAGAAGAACCAGGGCCGCGGCGGCCGCGGCGGAGGCCGTGGTGGCCGCGGAGGTGGACGCCACAACTTCCAGCACAGGCTCGGGGGAATAACGCTGGGCAAAACGGCAACCTCCCCGACGAGAACCCTGGGGGCTACCAGGCCCCTCAGGGGGCAATAGCCTGCATCCTCGGCGGGTCCCAGCGCCCAAGTCCAACAACCACTTCAAGCAATTCTCTCGCGAGGTCAGCGCAGCGCTTCCAGGGCTTGAGGCTTCCCAGCCCCTCAAGTGGTCACAGTACACCATCGCCTTCGACTCCAAGGACCACCCCAAGTCGACCAAGGCAGTAGGCACCATCCCACTGGTGTGCACCCCCATCATCAACAACATCGCCGTCGCCAAGACGCTTATAGATGGGGGTGCGGGCTTGAACGTCATCTCTGTCGAGACCTTCGAGCAGCTTCAAGTGCCCTACGAGTGGCTCATGCCCTCTAGGCCCTTCACGGGGTGACAAGTGGCTCTACCACACCTCTGGGGCAGGTGAGGCTCGCGGTCACCTTCGGCACGCCGCAGAACTACCGCACCGAGCAGATCGACTTCGACGTCGCACACATTGGCCTGCCCTACAACGCCATCCTCGGCTACCCCGCCCTCGCGAAGTTCATGGCTGTCACTCACCATGCCTACAACATCGTCAAGCTTCCAGGCAGCGGCGGCACCATCGCCATCCACGGCAAGTCCAGGACGCAATGCGCTCTGTCGAGACCGCCTACAAGGCCGCTGCCGTGGCATTCCCGCTGATGAGGACATGGAGCCCCTCGAGAGGCCCGCGAAGAAGAAGCAGCTGTTCTCACAGGAGCAGGCAGCCACGAAGAAGGTGTCACTGGACGCCAGCGGCTCGGGGGCTAGCGTCACCATAGGCGCTGGCTTGCCTCCCAAATAGGAAAGCGCGCTCGTCGCCTTCCTCAGGGCAAACTCTGACATGTTCGCATGGACACCGTCAGAGATGTCCGGAGTACCGAGGGAGGTGATCGAGCACCACTTAGCCGTGTGTCCAAACGCACGCCCCGTGAAGCAGAAAGCACGGCGCCAGGCGCCAGAGAAGCAAGAGTTCATCATCAAGGAAGTAGAGAAGTTAAAAGAAGCGCACATCATCAGAGAAGTTCCACACCCCACATGGCTCTCCAACACGGTGGTCGTTCCCAAGCACACCGGGGGCGGCAGGCTCTGCATCGACTACACCGACCTCAACAAGGCCTGCCCCAAGGACCCGTACCCCATGCCTCGGATAGACCAGATCGTGGACTCCACCGCCGGCTGCGACCTCCTCTGTTTTCTGGATGCCTTCTCAGGCTACCACCAGATCAAGATGGCGAAGGAGGATGAGGAGAAGACAGCATTCCTCACCCCTTGTGGTGTGTATTGCTACGTCTGCATGCCCTTTGGCCTGAAGAACGCCGGCGCCACCTTCCAGAGGCTCATGAGGAAGGCCTTGGGGGCTCAGATGGGAAGAAATGCAGAAGCCTACGTCGACGACATCGTGGTCAAGACTCGCGAGAGCACACCCTCATGGAGGACCTCGAGGAGACCTTTGCCAGCCTGCGCAAAGTAAGCATCAAGCTGAACCCCGCCAAGTGCGTCTTCGGGGTACCGTCAGGCAAACTCCTCGGGTTCCTAGTGTCTCACCGCGGCATAGAAGCGAATCCTGACAAGATCAAAGCCATAGAAGAGATGCAGCCACCTCGTCGCCTTAAGGACATGCAGCGCCTCGCGGGATGCATGGCCAGCCTCGGCCGTTTCATCTCCAAGTTCGGCGAGAGGGCGCTGCCATTTTTCAAGCTCATGAAGCGGTCTGGCACGTTCAAGTGGACGCCTGAGGCGGACAAGGCATTTGAAGACCTGAAGAAGTACTTGGCTAGCCCACCTGTCATGGTTGCCCCAAGGCCCGGCGAGCATCTGAAGCTGTACCTATCAGCCACTCCACAAACAGTGAGCGCAGCCTTGGTGGCAGAAAGGGAAGAGCCAGTCCTCGCCAAGAAGGACACCGCCACGCCAAGCCCAGATCCCCCCGACAAGGAAACATCCTCTTCAGGCCCTGAGCCCCTGCCGAGCCCGCACAACCAGAAGGCACCCTCGTCGAGGGTCCACCTCTCGAGAGGCTCGACAAGGCTCCCGAGGAACCCAGCGCTGCGTCACCATCGACAGCCCTCGTCGAGCATCCCGTCTACTTCGTCAGCACTGTGCTGCGAGATGCTCGCGAGCGGTACACTATGCAGCAGAAGCTCCTCCTCGCGCTCCTCATCGCTTCCAGGAAGCTGCGCCACTACTTCCAGGGCCACCCCATCACGGTGGTCACATCATTCCCTCTGGAGCAGATCCTGCGCAATCCAAACGCCACTGACCGCGTCGCAGGGTGGAACATTGAGCTGCAACCTTTTGGCCTGCGCTTCGACACCACCAGGGTCATCAAGGGGAGAGCATTGGCTGACTTCGTCGCCGAGTGGACAGACACGCAGCAAGAAGAGCCTCATGAGGCAGAATCCACGCCAGCAGGAGACACGGTGCCAAGCCACTGGACCATGCACTTCGACGGAGCATTCGCATGCCAGAACGCTGGGCTGGCGTCGTCCTGACCTCACCCAAGGGCGACAAGCTCTACTACGCCGTCCAGCTGTGCTTCACGACAGACAAGGTCTCCAACAACATCGCCGAGTACGAGGGCCTCCTCGCCGGGCTCAGAGCCGCAATCGCCCTCGGCATCAAGCGCTTACTCATCAAGGGCGACTCCCAGCTCCTCGTCAACTTCTCCAACAAGAGCTACACGCCTAAGGACGGCCATATGGCCGCTTACCTCGAGGAGGTCCGCAAGCTCGAGAAACACTTCAAGGGGATGGAGCTCAGGCACATCCCACGAAGGGAGAACCAGGAGGCCGACGACATCGCCAGGCGAGCATCACGCAGAGAAGCCCAGCAGGCGGGCGTGTTCGAGGAGAGGCTCACCAGGGCATCGGTGAAACAGCCAAAAGAAGCCGTTGAAATGAACATGGACGAAGAGCTCCCACCACCACCAACATCTGGAGCACCAGGCTGCGGTCCCCCACAGGGGAACGCCTGCTGCTGGCCATGACACACCAAGAGACGGGCTGGATCGATGAGCTCAAGGAGTACCTCAGGGACGGAGTCCTCCCTGAAGAGGACGCAGAAGCAGAGAGAGTTGCTCGCCAGGCCAAGTCATACTGCCTTCACGAGGGAGACCTGTACCGCAAGCGTCCAAATGGAGTTGCACTAAAATGCGTCCCCCCTGAAGAAGGCCGCCAGCTGATCAAGGACATACACAGTGGAGAATGTGGCCACCACTCATCATCACGCACCCTCGCAGGGAAAGTCTTCAGGAGTGGTTTCTATTGGCCCTCAGTACTTCAAGATGCAACCCGTTGTCCAGGCTTGCGAGGCGTGCCAGTTCACGCCAAGCAAGTCCACCAGCCCGCACTGGGGCTCCAGACCATCCCTCTCTCCTGGCCCTTCGCGGTCTGGGGGCTGGACATCCTGGGACCTTTCCCACGCTCCAGCGGGGGCTACCGCTACCTCTACGTCGCCATCGACAAGTTCACCAAATGGGCGGAGGTTGAAGCGGTGCGCACCATCCCGGCGAGATCAGCGGTGAAATTCATCAGAGGCCTGGCCTGTCGCTTCGGCGTGCCAAATCGCATCATCACCGACAACGGCTCGCAGTTCACCAGCGGCATCTTCAGGGCCTACTGCGAGAGTCTCGGCACACGGCTCTGCTTCGCCTCGGTGGCTCATCCACGAAGCAACGGGCAGGCTGAGCGGGCGAACGCAGAAGTGCTCAAGGCCTCAAGACAAGAAGCTTCAATCGCCTCAAGGCCCACGGCAAGAACTGGATTGAAGAGCTCCCCTCCGTGCTCTGGTCCATCCGCACCACCGCCACGAAGCCCACTGGAGAAACGCCGTTCGCTCTCGTCTATGGCGCTGAAGCAGTCCTCCCCACCGAGATCAAGCATGGGTCCCCACGGATCCTTGCTTTCAACGAGGACAACCAAGAGGAGCTCCACAACGACGACTTGCTGCTGCTCGATGGACTACGTCGCCGTGCCGCCCTCCGAGCGGCAAAGTACCAGCAAGACCTGCGCCGCTACCACAGCCGCCACATACGGCCGCGCACCCTCGAGACAGGCGATCTCGTCCTCAGGAGGATCCTCTCCAGAGAAGGCCTCCACAAGCTCTCACCCATGTGGGAAGGCCCCTACAGGGTCGCGCACATCGCCAGGCCTGGCGCGGTGCGGCTCGAGACGGAAGACGGCGATCCGATCAAAAATCCATGGAACATCGAGCACCTACGCAAGTTCTACCCGTGATCACGTCGCGGCAGGCATTTTTTGTCTCAAGAGGGAAGCACGTCTTCACCTCCCAGCTTCACCAAGCTTTCCCTTCACGAGGGCCATCTCCACTGAGAGTTTCCTACAACGCGTGCCACGGGCCGCGGGAAGCCTCAGCCACTCCATGTGGAACCCCATGCCCAGACATGGCGGACTTTGTCTTGGCCTCGCCAAGTGTAATGAACAATTTCAGGTCATCATGAACCTATTGCGCTTCGGCGCCGTTATGTAATATTGCTTGGTGAGTTTGCTTTCTTACATTTCATTCGCGCTCACATTTTTCCCCATGCGCACCTCGCGAGCGGGGGCTGAGCACGGTGCCTGTGTCTCGGGAGCATCCCAGCAGCATCGTAAAATCCAAAGGATCCGAGCTCTAACTCGTGGCTCTCCGCCCACGACCGTTATCTCACCAAAGAGCTCTGACTCGTGGGTTAGCTCCCATGCACGTCACCTCACCAAGGACCTTGGTGCTTATTCTCCTCGTGAGATACCCATGAGGAAATCTATGAGCGCGCATGAGTTGTACAACTATGCTTTGCTTGTGGGTTCGCTCTCTCTCTCTCTCCAACACAGGGAACAAGACGCCTTGCAGGGCTCCAAAAGCTCCAAAGCCTCAGGCAGCCTCGAGAGGGAGAACACCTCACCAGGAACACAACACCCTCTACAAAGCAGGCGTCTCGCCAGAGCTAAGTCCAGAACTTACGCCTCATGAGCTCTTTTTCCCTCTCGCTGGTTTTGTCGCCCCTCGAGCCTCTCTTTTCTCTCTTACGCCTCATGGGCTGCTTGCACGTCAAAGGGGAGCCCCTGAGCATCGCGCCTCGAGGGCTCTTACCTCTCTAAGCCTTACGCACCCCCCGGCCTTGTCGAGCCCTGACTCCGGCATACCGAAGCGGCGGTGCTATTTGCGCTAAGAGCAGGGTCCTAACGACGTAGAGCGAAAAAGACATGAGGGAACAGATAAAAGGCCTCCCGAGGGGCACCACACTTGCACAAAGTTAAAGTGTCTTTACAAACCAGCACGAAATAAAAGCGACAAGTCTTAAGATAACTGGCCCTTGGCACATCTCTCTACAGGGGCAACCTAAGCAGCGGGGTTGTCGTCGTCGCCGTCGACGTCCTCGTCATCCACCTCCTCAGCACCAGCCTCGTCGTCGCTCTCCTCGACCTCGACCCTCTTGAAGCGTTGAGTGTACTTCTCCACGTCGTCCCACACCGAGGCGTCCAGCTTCTCGGCGAGCTCCTTCTCCAGAGGCTCCATCACAGACGCGAAATCGAAGCCGGGGTGGAGGTGTGCAAGGTTGGCGAAGACTTGGCCGACGCGACGCCAAGGAGCTCGCGGCTCTCGGTGTCGACCAAGTCGTCGAGGTTCGTCACGACCTCTTCAAACTTGGTGAGGAGCTGCTCGAAGAAGCCAAGGTAGACGGCGACGTCCTGGTTCCCCTCGACAGAGAGCCTGGGGGCTTCGGTCCCCAGGCGGCCGCGACGGCACGCGCACGCCTCACCAAGGAAGCAAACATGCGCTCCCGCTGGCGCGACAAGACCTGCGCAGTCAGAGCGCTCCGCCGAGCTTCCTCGACGAGTTCCACAACAGGCCCCACCTGCTGCTGCATCTCGTTCATGTCCTGCGTCAAGGAGGCAAGGTCCTGCTCCGCGTGCTTCCGAGCCTCCACAGCGTCATGAAGGCGGGAGTCGAATCGCTGCTTCTGAGCCTCAAGCTCCCTGATGCGGGCCTCGAGCTCGTTGCGTCTCTTCGTGAAGCGCGCCTCCTGCTTCTTGGCCTTGTCCGCGAAGTCCTTCCTGCAATTGTCGCGGAAGAGCTGCTCCTTGGTCGCGGACTCCGCCGCCAGCTGCTCCTCCTTCTTGCGGAGGTTCTCGTTGGTCAGCGCGAGGCGCTTCTGGTAGAACGCCTCGTCTTGAGTGACTTTGCTCTCGCGAGACTCCAGGTGCTCCCGCTGCGCGGACTGATCCTTCTCGATCTGTTCGACCTGTTCCTCGCGCTTGCGTAGCTCGGTCTCGCGGGCATCAAGTTCTGCCCCGCGCTGCACCATCTGGTTCTCACGGACACGCAGGTCCTCGCGGAGCTTCTCCAGGCCTTGCCGCACGGTCTCCGACTCGGCAATGATTCCCGCCTCGCGGTCTAGGAGCTCCTTGTGCTTGGTGGAGACCGCCGCCTCGCGCGCCGCCAGCTCCTGATGCTTGGCCTCCGTCTCCGCCTCGAGAGCCTCGCGCTTAGCGCTCAGGACCGCAAGGGTCTCCTCGACCTCGCGGACCACGCTGAGGCGGATCTCTTCAGCAGAGCGCAGCGCCGCCTCGCGTTGCGCCTGGGCTGCCTCGTCCTTCCGGCGGCAGCGCTCCACGGTCTCCTGGAGGCAAGCCCAGCCCCGCGCAAGCTCGGCGACCTCCTCCGCCCTGGTGCGGTCTTCCTCAGCGAGCTGGGCCTCGAGCCCATCGAGCACCTCCCTCGCCGAGCGAAGGACGGCCTCTCGGCGAGCTGCGACAGGGCGCCGACCCAGCAAGGCTAGGGCCCACGATTCTCCAGAGGGCCTGGAAGCGCCAGCGCCTGCTGAGGACTCCGGGGCATCGCGCCTTGGGCTCTGGGTGACCTCGAGGCGCGCCTGGGGGCTCTGCTGGGAGCCTCCCTCTTCTTCCGTGCAAGGGGCCTTCTGGGGGCTCTGGCGAGAGCCCCCCTCGCCTTCTGCGCTGGGAGCCTTCTGGGGGCTCGAGGCGCCCCCACCGTCAGCTCCGCCATTTCCCTGCCCCTGGGGAGCACTCTCCTCCTCCTCAGGAGCAGGGTTGGCCTTCTCTGCTGAGGCCGTCCCCGCGGCAGCCTCAGCGCCCACCGTAGGCCCTCCAAGGCCCGAGCTCGGTGGAGGCGACGGCACCGTGGTGTCCTCCATGTCGACGTCAGCGTGCGTCTCTGCAGACGCAGCTGTTCCCGCCGTGCCCTCCTTCGCCGGCGGCGTGGTCCTTGCCGCGTCCACCTCCGGCGTCTTCTCTTGCTGCGCGGGAGAGGCATCAGGCCGCGAAGGCGGCGTCGTCACTTCAGCCTCCTCCTCCCTCTCCTCGTGGCGCTCCTCCGCCCCGGAGGTGGCGTCGCAGCCTCGGGAGAGGAAGCGGTGGCCTCGTGGTGCACCTCTTCAGTTGTGGGCGTCACGGACGCCGCGGCAGAGCCAGAGATCTCTCCAAGTCTCCGGAGCCTCCGCCTCTTTGGCTCCTCGGTGCGTCTGGAGAGGAAAAGACTCAGAAACCCCTCGAGAGGTACACACCAAGAACAACATCAAACAGGAAAGGAGTACAAAAACTTACGCCGCGGTGTCGACCCACTTCCTCTTCTTCCGCTTCGCGGGCGGAGCACTGGGCCCCGCGCTCGTCCGTGCCTCTGTCTCCTCCTGGGCCCCGGCGTTCCTGTCGTGGATCGCCTTGGAGCGAGGCTCGCAGTGGCCCGACGAAGCATCGTCATCGTCGCTATCCTCCTCCCCCTCAACACGCCGCGAGGGGGCAACCAAACTCGTCGCCGCTGCCTGAGGAGACTCGTGGACCTCAGCTTCAGGCGCCGCACTCTTCGAGGCGCTCGAATTCCCCGCCGAGGAAGCAGCGTCTCCCGAGGCGCCGGTCGCGCCCGCATCGGACTCTGCGGGCGTCTCCGTCGTCTCCTCGTCGCCCTCAACTGGCGCCCCCTGCGCCGCAGACTCCGGGTCCTCGCGAGGCCCAACGTGCCCCTTAGGCACCAGGCCCCACTGATCGAACTTCGGCATCGCCTGCACATGCGAGACGCGGCGCCCGAGATCGATCCGATGAAGCGGCACAGTCTGGTCAGTGGGCACGGGGATGTCCGGAGACGTGAAGAGAGTCTCCATGAGGGCGTGCAATTCCTCCTTCGTGTAGAGGGTAGCGCTCAGGCGCATCTTGTCCCTCTGGTTGGAGTACAGCCACATCGCGTCCGCGTGCCTCTGGAGCGGAGCGATGCGGCGCCTCACGAAGTCCTTGGCCACCATCTGCCCGGTGAGGCCGGCCTCGCGGAGGTCCCTCAAGCGCCTCACCACAGGGCCAAGCGTCGCGCCCTTGAGCCCTTTGGAGGCCCAGCTCGCCCTCTTCGTCGGAGGCGCTTCAGGCAGCTCGAAGAAGGCGCTCTGGCTCCCGAACTGCATGAGGAACCAGCGCTTGCGGAAGTCCTCCACCTTCTTCGTCACGCTGGTCACGATGTCTCGCCGTTCCGCGCGATGGGGATGTAGACGCCCTTCATGCCATCGGTGATGCGGAAGGACACGCACCCTGACCGCTCCTTGTTCGCCGTGAACCGGAGCGCGTAGAAGCTGCGGAAGAGGTCCACCGAAGGCGGAATGCCGATGTACGCCTCGCAGAGGTAGGCGAAGATGGCGAGGACGAGGATGGAGTTGGGGTGAGATGGAGAACCTGGATCTGGTAGCGCTCCAGGACCGCCAGGAAGAAATCGGAGAAGGGGGAACGAGGCCGGCGAAGAGAGAGTGCATGAAGATGGGGTAGAAGCTGCCGTGGGAGTTGCCCGCGCGCTTGAGCACGGTGGCGCCGTGCTCGTTGGTCTTCGAGGCCGCCATGTGGCGCACCTTGTCCAGCTGCGCCTCCGTCTCGAAGCGGGAGCCGCTCAGAGCCGGCTCGAAGTCGCCGTCCCGCTGCGCTCAGCGGACCGCCGCCCTGCGCCACTGCCTTGCCCTTCGAAGCAGCGGTGGCTTTCTTGGGCGCCATTGCAGCAAGGTCGCGAAGGAGAGATTGGGGATTGAGCGCTGGGAGGAAGGAGATGAAAGGGGAACGAATGAAGTGATGGCCGCCTGCGCCGAGCTCTTCGCCTTATATCGGCTCATCGAGCCGTTACAGGGACGTGGCGGGACCCACCACCACGCCCGTTACTTCAGAGGAGATCGTGGGATCGTGCCCGGCCGTAGCGCTCCACGTGTCTCGGGCTTCGCAGGCTTCTTTGGGCCCACGACGATTCGCCTCCGCCTGAGGAGCTCCAACGTGCCCATCGCGGGCCCGGGGGCTACTGTCGGCCCAGTGAAAACCAGGGTATCATGGGCCGGCCTGCCACAGCCCTCGAACGCTCCGCAGGAATTTCTGCTAAGGACCAGGTTCAGCCTGGCGAGCCTCGCGAGGCATTTTCCCTCGCGAGGGCTTATTGCTCGACCGAGCATTTCTGCTAAGGACCAAACGATCGGCCTGGAGGCCTCAGAGGGACCTCTGCCTCGAGAAGGCCTCTCCTAGAAGATCTTCAGGCCCTGGCGCGTCTCCGCGCCACCCTCGGGAGGTTTTCCCTCGCGAGAAGTCAACGGTACAGAACCTCGGCGAGGGTTCAGGCCTCGCGGGGTTCCTTCAAGTGGAAGCAAGCTCCTGCGCCGCTGCAGAGCGCACATGGGCTCTGCGCCCGCCGCAGAGTGACGCGCGCGCCTGCGCGTGATGACGAAGACGCCGCAGTTGCCATTCTCGTGTATAAAGTGGTCAAAGGAGCTGCGGCAAGCAAAGCGGACTCCAAGACTTGCCAAATTGGTGATAAAGCGGCCGGCCGCCGCTACGCTCCAACTGCGACGTCACCGTGGGGCGCGCCCCAAAGCTCTGCAGCGCCAGCCCACCGTCCTGGTTGGACGGTGGCTTTTTCTGCCAAGACGACGTGCTCCCTGCCATGGACCGTGTCCATGGACGCCCCCGACGCTGTGCGCTGTGCTCCAATTCGGCGGCATTGTGGTATCCCTTCCCGCCGGAGGTTTTCGGGGAAGAGGACCAAGCCCAGTATATAAGGAGCCAGTGTACGACCTAGGAGGGGGATCCCGCATTCACAACTCATTCCACAACCAAGGAGCTACGTCTGAGAAGAAGACGAGCTCATTCCACCATAGTCCACCATAGCCACAGCAGTGCCCTCGGCAAGCACACTTGTACTGTGAACCTCTCCAAGCAGTGCAATACATCTTAGCAGGACGTAGGGCTTTTACACCTCACGGTGGGCCTGAACCTGGGTAGCGGCTCGTGTTACCTCTCTGTCGTGATGTTCCTCACCGAGCTCGACGAGCACCGTCGCCGAGGTTGTTGAGGATTTGTTTGACGTTGTGTTCAGCCCCTTACTCGTTTCCTGGCACTTGAGAGACACCCCTAGTTCCTGGGACTAGTCTCCGACAACGTTTAATCCTTTTTGTTCAGCAAGCCAGAGAGATTGACAACCTCTCTGTTTCGTTGGGGCAAAGTAGTTTGTTCGTGTGTGCGAAGGTCCAGGTCAACAGCTCTTGCGCCATTGTCGTTGGCACCTTTCCAAAGCCTTCTCTAAGTCCTACTGGTTCGATAAATCTTGATTTTATATCAAGGGAAAATTGCCTCTACGCTGTATCATACCTTACTCTTGGGGTTCCCAGCAAACGTGTGATACACGTCATCAAGGTTTTTTTCACTTTAATTGATTATTTTCAAAAAAGGTCAAAATGTCCACCATGACTATTCATCGAAAGAGGTCAAATTTTGTAAAACTATCGATATTTCTATGATATAACTACTAGTTGTGTACCATAAAATGATTTAAAAAAAATTCAGACCAAACTATCAAACACTTGTAGTTCAAATTTGGATTACTTTCGAAAAATCAGCATAAACTCATTTAACTAGGACAAATTAGATATAAATTAAGAAAATTCCTAATATTTGGTGATTATCCATCAAATGTGGACTACTCTTTGTGAGAATTAGATGGGTGCCATTTTGCACCATTTTTTTGTACTTGGTTCACACAAAAAAAAGTCATTTTTGCCACTTAGAAAAAAATGATATTTATAAAAATAATCTGAAAAATCCCTTCGAAATGATTGTTTCATGTACCAAGATACACCAATTTATCGAATATGAGAACTTTATCACAAACTATGCCGTGTGAATTACCATAACTTGATCATTTGGCACCATGCTAGATGTTATTTTTTTCATAGCAAGTTCATCGATATTTCTGTGATGCAAAAGATGATATAGATGGCATATTTGAATTCCTCTCATTTTTTTAATCGATTTAGACATTTTTTGTCAAATTTCAATTTACGGATTTAAAGATATGAATTATTCCATATTAAATATTATTACATAATCATTGTTATTTATTCAAAAAATATTATTACATAATCATTGTTATTTATTTAAATAAATTTTAAAAATTTAAACAATAAAGAAGTATAACATCATGACTTAGGGGTTAATATGATTGATAGGATACTAATAGCAGTAAGTTCTAACTTCTTATTTGAAAGCTAATTTGGAAATAACTCAAAAGTTAAGCGTGATAGGAAGTTTGACCAGGATAAGTATTTTGACCTGACATTAAGTGTGTAATTAGTGATTAAGTGTGTGGTTAAGTGGGAAAATTCAGAATAGAATTAAAAATAGAAGTAAAAATAAATTCAAAAATTATTATTTTTGGAAAAACTATGCCGCCATTCGGAAAAACTATCCAAACTGGCTAAGTAGGGGGAGCTGTGCCGTCAGCGTAGGCCTCAGCCGACGCCCTGTTACGCCGATGCTCATAGAGCATGCGTCCTGTAGTGTTGGGGGCTATCGAGTTCACCGGTGTAGATGTTTTTTTTTTTGAACACGTAAAACCTTCGTGTCGCCTTTGATAGAAAGAAAGTAAAAAGGGTTAACTACAGCGCCTTCAGCATGAGATCGATCATCGATGCGGTTACAGGCGTGCGAGGGGTGGCGGCCGGCTACGGCTACCACATACAGCACAGAGAACACAGTGTCCAAACTAGCCTTGCAGATCGATGTGGTTACAGGTTGATCGGAGGGTTGGCGGCTCTTTTTTTTTGCATGGTAATACGATTCTCATTGATAAATAAAAGGCGAGATACAAAGTACGTATATACCGATCTTACAGATCTGGAAAGATAGGATAATCCTATGTGACAAACCAACGCCTATCCATCTTTTTCGGCACCACCGTAGCAGCCACCAAGGAAAAAATAGACAGATCACCTCTTCACCCGAGCTCGACGTGGCTCCATCGCTGATCATCAGCTTTTCAGACCTCCAATGTAGTTTGCCATAGGACAAACCATTGCCGTTGAAAGAATCAGACCGGGGCAGCATGTCCCCGGACACGCCATCGAACTTCAGCACTGGCACCCACGCACGATGATGTCGGAGTAGGGAACCAGAACCATCAGCCTTCAACCACGAACCCACCACAAGGTGCACCATCTTCCAGCTGTCACCAGTGCAGACCACCGTCTGCACGTACTCCTGGACAAATCCTCTCTGCTCCACCTTGGCGCCGGAGACAACGCCGCAGCAACGGGGACAGAGCAGGAGGAAAAAACCATCTGATGGAGTCGTCGCCGCCGCCTCGCCGACACCATCCATGAACTCTAAAGCCACCAATCTGAAAGATCGGCAAGCACACAGTGCCACCAACTCCGAGACGCCGCCATTAAGGACAACGCCGGTGTGTGAGAAGAGTTGAGACAGATTTATTTGCCCAGGCGCCGCTCCCACCACCCAACGACGCGCCATGCCAGAGAACTCCTAGCACTAAGTACCATGCAAAAAATGGGGTCTCCCTCCCTCCTGCCGCCGGAGAAATCAACTTGTATTTTTTTGTTGCAGAAAACTGAGCAAATTATTGCGAGCCCTGTCTAAGGAGGCAGCACGGGAATAGAACAGCAGTACGTATATATTTAGTCCCGAGTGAGGTTAAAATTAGCTTAAGCCTTAAACAGAGAGAAGAGTCAAGCTAAAGCATGTCCGGGAAGAAGATACGAGTCGTGTCCGTCTTCCTCTCCTCCTCTACAGTAAATCAAGGCGAAAAGAGGACGAGGCGTCGGTGTTCCCCTTCCTCCGCCGGCGTGGGCGCGGATCCTGCCCTTCTCTCGTCGCTCCGGCGGCGGGTGAAGGGTGGGATCCCGTTCCCCCATGCCTGGCTTGTAGATAGGGTAGCTGTAGTTCCTGCCGGCGTCGGTTTGAGGAAGGTTTCGGCGCCGACGAGGAATAAGTCCGTCGCCCTTCTTCCTCCTCGGCGTTGGCTTCATCGGCGCTGGGTTCTGGGCGACATGGTTCATGGTTCCCTCGACGGCGAAGCTGGGAGGGTTTCGGCGCCGATAGGGAGAAGCTCGTCCGGCTCCCTTCCTGTTCCCTGCCGGAGACGGCGGGTGGGGGCCGTTTTGGTCTCGCCGGAGCTCGGTTCCGACGATTTTCGTTCTCCACGGTCTTCTGACTGGTGGAGATTTGTCTTCCCCCGGGCAGTTGGCAGGACGACGCCGCCGTTGGCCCATGGTGGGGTCCCTGTTCTTCCATCCGGGCGTCGTCGTTGCGCCGTCCCATCCAGCGGCTGCCTCGAGGATGGAAGATGTTGTGTAGGAGGTGCGCTGGGAGCTGGATGTCAAGTCTGCGGTGGCTCTCGGTGCGGCGTGCAGCAAAGATGGAGAGGATGGTGGGAGTTGCTTCCGGCGCGGCTGGGCTGCTGGCGGTTGTCGGAGCTGGAGCTGGAGGAGTGGTGGCCTGGCTGTGCCCGTTCAAAGTTTGATGATCCCGTTGCTTGCGATGGGTGGATTTTGCAGCTTTCAACTTTGTTTGCAGGTCTTCTCTTCTTCAGGTTTGGAGGTGGTTGTCATGGTGGATTTGCTGTGCTTTCCCGAGTTCTGCTTCTGGCTTGGTTTCTGGTTTCTGAGTTTGTAGCGTGCGTGTGTTCTTGCTTGTATCTTGATCCTTGATTGAATACACGTTTGCTTTCTAAAAAAAATAGAATAGTGTACACCCGCAAAGTCGTTTTGTCATCCGGGCTAGCCCAGTTTTTTGAAATTTAAAATCTGCAAATTTAAGTTGTAAGAAATTCTGAAAAAAATCCTAAACGTAGATAATGATGATTCCTGCCTGTGCGCAAAAAACGAAATGCGAAACATTATGTATTTCATCCTGTGTAAAAAAGACAAGTTTCTAGATCTGGGTGGTGGTTCAAATCCTCTCAAAATTTTCAGAATTTTTCCATTTTCGTGTAGGGCGCAATATAAACTATTTCACGTTGAAACTTTTCAGAATCATAGATCAAGTCGTTGTCAATATCCAGTATTTTTTCTGAATTTTTTGAAAACTTAAAATGGTGACAATAAAATAAAATAAAATAAAATAAAATACCGGGCTACATGTAGCCCGGGTGACAAATCGCCGCTCTCAGTGTACACCTCCGTTTCTATGTTTTAGGTGGTAGAGCATCTCCACCGGCGCATTCAATAGAGCGTCTGACAACGTTGCCGGACAAGTGCTATTGGGCGCGCCAGGCAATCGTTACTGCCTATTGGGGTGGCGCGCCCCACCAACGCTTCCAATAGGTTTTTTTCAAAAAAAAAAAACGACGAAATACAGCTGAATTCATGCAAACTTGATAGATTTCATTGAAACTTTATAGTGTTTTACAAAATACAACGAAATTTAAAAACTAAACTAAACCCTAGAGACCGGTGTAGAACCGGTCCCAGTTGAAGTTCGCCACCTCGGCCTCGACGTCGAACGTCTTCTGCGGCGGCGCCTCCTCCTCGTCCTTGACCTCGTCCTTGCCCGCGGCGCCTGCTCGGCGTGGTGGTGGCGCGGCAGCCTGCTCGTCGTTGTCAGGGATGACGACGATGTTGTTGTCGACGCACGACCAGTGCTTGGCGAACTCTCTCGACGCCGGCTGGACGGTGTCGAAGGATAGCTTGGAGGCGATGGCGAGGTCCCTCTGGAAGTGAGCCTCGGCCTCCTCCTCCGTCAGTGTCGGCGGCGCCTCAAGCTGGGCATAAAACCCGATACCCAAAGCCCGAACCCGAAAAACACGAGCCCGAACCCGTATAGCCCGAACCCGAAAAACCCGAGTGCAACATCGGGTAGCAGTTTTCAAATCCTGAATTTTATTCTGAAATCTCGGGTTAGAAGTCACGGCACCCGAATTGCCCGAACTACCCGAAATAGAGAAGGCCCAGTAAAAAAATCCCTTATTTTGGCAAAGCCCAGCCAAAGTTTCCCACCTAACCTAGTCCCAATCGCATCATCCCATCCCCATCTCGTTCCCTGGCTCCTTTCCCACGATCCCATCCCCATGTCTCTCGCACGTTGCATCCAGTGACCTAGCCGCCAGCTCCAATCGAGATCTGCCGCAGCCCCATCTGCTTGGTTGTAACCAGAACGGCGAGAAGGATGCACCCGCCCATGCCGGGTGATGTGTCTCCGCCTCCTAGGCTAGCCCATGCCTCCATCTTCCATCCCTGCAGCCTCGATCTGGCGCCGACGACCGCATGGTCTGCAGCTCGTCCGGGTGCGGGAAGCCGACGACCAGTCCAGCAAACTTGATGTCATGCGCGACAGGGGGCAGAGCACCACGCCGGCCATCTACCTCTTATCCTGCTGGTCGCCGCCAGTATTCTATATTCTTCGTGCATCGACGTCCTCCGTCTCACGCTGGAAATCTGTTACATGTGCTAATTCGGGCAAATCGGGAAAACCGTACCCGAACCCGAATTGTCGGGTACCCGACTCGTCGGGTTTTGATTTTTTCAGGAGAATTTCGGGTGTCAGATCTGGAAACCCGAATTATAGAAAGCCCAAAAAACCCGACCCGAAATTTCGGGTAAACCCGAATGCCCACCCTGAGTGGCGGCGGCGGTGCCGCGGGGCGCCGCCGTCCCAGGTTCGGTCTTTACCTTCACAGGGGGCGCGCGACCGAAATCACGGATGGTCACACCGCCCCTTCATGGCGGTGCTGACCATCCCGGCTTGTTCTTGATCTTCATATGGGCGGTGGTGTCAGATCAGCCTTGACCTTGACGAACCGCGGCGTTGTCGTCGTCATCGACCGCGCGCTGGAGGAGGAGCTCGCCGGCATCTCCCACATGTCGTGCGTGCGCTCGTCTGGCGCGATGTAGTCGTACTCGCGCATGACCGTGTAGAGGTCACGGCCCTCCCACTAGCGGCGGCGCGACGCGATGTTGTTGTGCGCCGGCCGTGTGGGACCGCCGCCGCGCGCTGCGCTTCGAGGAGTGATGATCCCGAAGAGCAAGTCTTGATGCCTGCACAAATAAACGGGATTAGGCTGAGACTCCAAGTGCAGAGTGTATAGTAAGTGGAAGACAGTTTTCCTCACGAGGGGTGACTCGAGGGTTTAATATCGAACTCTCGGGGAATCTGAAGTGGTAGATTTATCTTCTTATCCTTCTTTGGTTACCTACAAAACAAGGTTATATGTTTTGGTCCTCAACCTCACCTGTGGTTGTCAAGCACAAGGTGTAAGAATGATATCAGGATAGTTATGCAATGCAAACAAGAAATAAATATGCAATGATGGTGGATGCAATGATAAATGATATTTTTGGGTTTTTGAATGATGTATGCAAGATGAAAATATTTTTGTATTTTCGGATTTAATGATGGCTGAAAATAGAAAAGTGGTATATGGTGTTGGAAAGGTGTTTCTTATGACTAAAATGGACTGGGGTTCATGGTTTCACAAATGCACTCTCTCTTTATAAAGTGGTAGACAATGGAATACACACAGTAAATATATGAGATTGCAACACAGGGTTTGATAACAAGTTACTTAGATATATGGGCATCACTTCCTAACATAGAGATCTTTTGGTTATTAACCTCTCTTATACTCCACCAAGATGCGAACTAAATCATAACACCCAGTAATTAAGATAACTCAAAGTATAGCATTAAGTATCATGACATGAAGTGAAAATAAGAACATGCTAGATCTAGTCATGGAGTAGTGACAATGGTCACGCCCACATCCCCGGTAGCATGGTATTTTAGTTTATCCCTAGTGAGGCAACAAAGTAAGGTAAAGATACCAAAGTGGATCGCAGAACTTTCTCTCACGTTCACTGCACTAGCCACCCCCCGTTACTCCAACTAATGCACACGTTCCCCCACACACGCTCTCATAAACATGCTTGATCAAAACAAGTAGACAAGAACGGGGTACATAATATGCATCTATACTCATAACTGAAACAAACATTGCAATCTTAAACATATATTAACTCATAAAGATCCACCACAAAGGTATTACAACGGTGACCGTAATCATGTTCAGTAGCTCATACGGTGCTAATTAGTGAAGCTCAAGAGAGGAGAGATACATAAGTTACTTCCACAAACCCATAGTCCAGAGGTGGACTACTCCCTCTTCATCATGGAGACGGTGGAGAAGTCGATGGAGAAGATGGAGACCACGCCGCAGCGCCCCGCCGGAGTTTTCCCCCTCCAATCTGCAGCTCCTGATCTCCGTTTCGGTGTTTCTGTGTTTTTGCGGCGCTCCTTCCAGAGAACGTCGGGGGACCTTTTTTATAGGCGTTTTTAGGTCAAAACTATGTCGGTGGAGCGAAGATCGGCGGCAACGGAGCCACGAGGGCCAAACGGGTGGGCCCCACGCGGCCACCGTACCTGGAGCATTATAAAACATTGATATAACCCTTATATGATGAAAATATGATTGGAATATAAGCAATTAAAGTGCAAAGTTCATGTATGCATTTTACATGCATCAACATCCCCAAGCTTAATCCATGCTCGTCCTCGAGTATGAAGATGATAAAACTAACATGGACTTTGCAATTTAATACTTAACAATGGATATCAAAGATGATTACTATTGCTACATATAGTCAAATGATTCATTCTTCAAAGGAGTAGCAATATGCAAATAGTTTATGAAGTGATATCAAGTATTCAAGACAAGGATGTTCATTGATAGTTCACAAAGTGTAACATAGTAGCAAGTAATATGGAACACATGTATGCATAATGATAAGTAGAACATCCTACAATGGTCATAGAGTGTAGATGAAAATCTGAATATGATAGGTGTACACTTTGGAAAGATGTATATGTGAGTAGAGGTAAAGCATGCATAAGTTTCATCCAACTTCCAAACTCTTCTACTTAAGTTAATGATTGCAATAAGGTATTCATTGGTGTCAAGCTCTCATTGCCCCTATCATAGCATCTTGAATGATTAAGGTTAAAGTGAAAGCAAATATGAGTAGTGTGCTTGATAAAGAATGGGTTGAATGTCTCATGCCCCTTGAATACAAGTACTTACACCATGTGTTACTCAACTTGGGAAACAAAGCAAGTTCAATTAAATATCATTGTAAGCATAATAGTATCATCAAGAGCGTCAACTGGGGTACCTCTTGTCCCAAGATATGGAACAAGCCCATATCAAAATGACAAGACAAACAAACAAAATGAACAATCTCAACACCCTTTTTATTTACCATTTGGAATAGTTTTTTATTGCAAGGTGTATCACAGAAGGTTCACCATAGTATGTAAGTAAATTTCCACCATGAATGATGCATGGCTTAGATTAGCGGCCCAGGCGTCTCTCTAACCATTTACACAAACTCATTTAAACTCACTTATTTCCACATTTATTTCAACATGATAAGCATCCATAGACAAAAGCACATGATATCAACTAAATGAGATGAAGAGCGTGTTGAAAGCTTGCCATGTGACAGCACATATGGGCTAACTTCCAACCCAAAACATTCATCAAGCCACAAACATCATAATCTTAATCACAATGGGTCAAGTTTTATTATGCAAATAAAAGAACATTGTGCATCAAGTTCGTGAGAGCTATATAACCAATTTTTTCCATTGCAATCAATAACATAAACATTTTCATTCAGAGGTAAGATAACACAAACAACATGTTAAACATACTCGGAATAGCATAAAGCCAATAGGTAGATATGGTGGACTCACTGGAATAACTTTGGTTGAAGGTGTTGGAAACAAGTTTTTGCTTGTTGGAGTTTTTGGGCTAGCAAAAGGGAGAAAGTTGACCATCTAGATGCATGCATGAGTGTCCATAGAACTAACTAATCCATGTTAAACCAAGTGAAATAACAATCAGCACCAAAACATGAATAAGTGATAGCTCTACAAAAAGAATTTGCAAACTATTACTCATAAACAAGCTCATGAATCATGCAACTATATGTATCATTAAAAATCAAGTCAAACATCCCTTTTCCCAATCTTATAAAAGCATCCAACATATTTCAACCCATATTTCCAGTAGCTCTCTCATATATAATTGATAGTGTGGTGGTCTCTCAAGACTCAAACAAAAACAAAAACGACGCTCCAAGTTTATGCGATAAAGTGTTTCGATCGAAAAACAGAAGTTGGACGTGTGCAAACCGAGAGTGTGTAGGTCCAGCGGGGTTGTCTTCACATCCCCAAGCTTATGGTCTTCACCATCCTTGGATAGCTCTTGGTGCATCTCCTCCAATCCCTGTGAAAAAACTTCAAAACACCGTTTCTCCCATCTCTTTTCTGTGGGGTGCATTAATAGTGATAAACAAATAGGTTCCTTGCTGCATATAATCCTTGAACAAAAATTCATATGAATGTCCAGAAAGTGTATAATGTTGTATGCCTACTCATAAACTCAATTGGATCAAAAAGATTCAACTTAAAAGCTCAAAGCATGCATCAAACAAAATGGGACAGAATCTGTCCAGAAAAACAGCAGCAGCAAAACGTATTTTTCTACCCTACCAAACTTTCTCGAAAAATTCCGAAAAATTCATGCATACAGAGGATGAAAAGTTGCAACTACAGTTCAAATATGAGCTCATTCGGAGTTACAGAATAAGAATTAAAAATCATACCGTGCACTGACTCGTGCAGGAATAAAATCTCCGAACGCTATAAGCAACTTTTTCAAACCAAAAAGGGTAAAACTTGGCACTTTATTAAAAACTCCAGAACCTAACTAGACACAAAATCTCTTGTTACAGCAAGAGGACACAAAGAAAAATCACACACAAAAATAACCGGGTTGCCTCCCGCAAAGCGCTTTCTTTATAGCCATATAGCTAGGCTTCTTACTTGTTGTTTTATTGTGGACGAAGCTCATGAGGGAGCTTGAACTTTGGTGGTTCCCTCTTCCTTGGAAAGTGTTCCATGCACTTCTTGTGTGGAAACTGAAACTTTACATTCCCTTCCTTTGAATCAATGATAGCACCTGTGGTACGAAGAAAAGGTCTTCCAAGAATAATAGGACTAGAGGTTTTATTCCCCATATCCATGATTAGAAAATCCACAGGCACAAAAGTCATATGTAACTCTACCATAACATCACTTACTTTTCCCAAAGCATGTTTAATAGAGTCATCAGCAAGTGCTAGTTCAATAGAGCATTTTTCAAGATTTTTCAATTCAAGCACTTCATATAGTTCTTTAGATAAAACAGAGACACTAGATCCTAGATCAAGTATGGCATGGTGTGTCTCTTTTCCAATAGTTACTAGTACCTTAGGTATCCACATATCCCCAAGCTTAGGTGGTATCATAGCCTCTTGGTTGTACCTAGCAATCTTTTCTTTCAAGACATGATTAGCAATATAAGAACCAAAACCTGCTTGGTTAGTGTTGATGGAAGGATCACTTGCAAATTTTTGTAAGATAGATATTAATTCATGCAAGCTACAATTTTCTAAGTCAAGCAAAGGATCCTTGACTTCATTAAGCATTTTAACTTCCTCAACTTTCTTTTCCCTATTGTATAGGTTGAATATTTCATAACGGTCATCAAAGACATCTTCAGGTACTTGGGCTTTTTCTAAACTTTCTTTAATTTTCACTTCCAAAAGCAAGCCATCAAGTAGAATGTAAGCATCAGCAATAGTAACATTTATGAAAGAACCCTTACATTCCTTATCCAAAAAGAGTTTAGAGGTTTCAGACAATCCTCTATAAAATATATGCATGAGCATCCAATCTCTCATGCCATGTTCCATTCCATAAGCTATACCTCTAAACCTTTCCCATGCTTTTACCATAGGTTCATCCTCTTTTTGTTTAAAGGTGATAACTATTTGTCTAATATTGTAAACCATTTCTGAAAAACAAAACCTTTCAATGAATGAAGCTTTTAGGTTAAACCAATTGCTAAAATTTTAGGTGGCCATTTTAATATCCAATCTAAAGCTTTTCCAGCTAAGGAATAAGGAAAAAGCTTTACTTTGATCACATTAGCATTGGCATGAGTCAAGTTTAACACTTTGCATCTTTCATTAAATTTGTTAAGATGGAGTAGAGCATTTTCTTTCGGTTTCCCAGAAAAACGGTGTTCATAAATCATTTTAGTGACATTAGGATCTACCTCAAATTCTCAACTGGAATATTCATATCTTGAGGAAAGTTCCTAACACTAAATGGCCAAAAGGTTCTTTTTTCCATTATAGCAAGTTTTTTTTGGTATTTTTAATTTTTTATGCAAAACTGAAATAAATATGATATGATATGCAATGACACTAACAAAACAAATAAATTGCTTTGTAAGTAAAGATGGATAAGATGGTGCTCACGTAGGTGCAACCTCCCCAAGCTTAGGTGTTAGCACAAGTTGGTGACGTTGACTTTGTTGTGAGATGAATGCGATGATGCACACCCTTGGATAAATCTCTCAGCTACGATTCCCCGGCAACGGCGCCAGAAAACGTCTTGATGATCCCGAAGAGCAAGGCTTGATACCTGCAAAATAAACGGGATTAGGTTGAGACTCCAAGTGCAGAGTGTATAGTAAGTGGAAGACAGTTTTCCCCACGAGGGGTGACTCGAGGGTTTAATATCGAACTCTCGGGGAATCTGAAGTGGTAGATTTATCTTCTTATCCTTCTTTTGGTTACCTACAAAACAAGGTTAGATGTTTTGGTCCTCAACCTCACCTGTGGTTGTCAAGCACAAGGTGTAAGAATGATATCAGGATAGTTATGCAATGCAAACAAGAAATAAATATGCAATGATGGTGGATGCAATGATAAATGATATTTTTGGGTTTTTGAATGATGTATGCAAGATGAAAAGTATTTTTGTATTTTCGGATTTAATGATGGCTGAAAATAGAAAAGTGGTATATGGTGTTGGAAAGGTGTTTCTTATGATTAAAAATGGACTGGGGTTCATGGTTTCACAAATGCACTCTCTCTTTATAAAGTGGTAGACAATGGAACACACACAGTTAACATATGAGATTGCAACACAGGGTTTGATAACAAGTTACTTAGATATATGGGCATCACGTCCTAACATAGAGATCTTTTGGTTATTAACCTCTCTTATACTCCACCAAGATGCGAACTAAATCATAACACCTCAGTAATTAAGATAACTCAGAGTATAGCATTAAGTATCATGACATGAAGTGAAAATAAGAACATGCTAGATCTAGTCATGGAGTAGTGGCAATGGTCACGCCCACATCCCCGGTAGCATGGTATTTTAGTTTATCCCTAGTGAGGTAACAAAGTAAGGTAAAGATACCAAAGTGGATCGCAGAACTTTCTCTCACGTTCACTGCACTAGCCACCCCCCGTTACTCCAACTAATGCACACGTTCCCCCACACACGCTCTCATAAACATGCTTGATCAAAACAAGTAGACAAGAACGGGGTACATAATATGCATCTATACTCATAACTGAAACAAACATTGCAATCTCAAACATATATTAACTCATAAAGATCCACCACAAAGGTATTACAACGGTGACCGTAATCATGTTCAGCAGCTCATACGGTGCTAATTAGTGAAGCTCAAGAGAGGAGAGATACATAAGTTACTTCCACAAACCCATAGTCCAGAGGTGGACTACTCCCTCTTCATCATGGAGACGGTGGAGAAGTCGATGGAGAAGATGGAGACCACGCCGGCAGCGCCCCGCCGGAGTTTTCCCCCTCCAATCTGCAGCTCCTGATCTCCGTTTCGGTGTTTCTGTGTTTGTGCGGCGCTCCTTCCAGAGAACGTCGGGGGACCTTTTTTATAGGCGTTTTTAGGTCAAGACTATGTCGGTGGAGCGAAGATCGACGGCAACGGAGCCACGAGGGCCAAACGGGTGGGCCCCACGCGGCCACAGTACCTGGCCGCGTGGGCCACCCCCGTTTGTTCCTCGGACCTCCGTTTGTTCGCTTCCTTCGCCCACAGGTCTTCTTCCTTCCAAATATTGACGCCCGTAAATTTCCAGGTGATTTCGTTGACGTTTGGGTCCCTGAAACATTAAAATAAGAAAACGGGGTTTTCTGCCTGTGCAGGGTTAATTCCATAAAAATAGGAAATCATTGAGATATTTCCAAAATCATTATAAAACATTGATATAACCCTTATATGATGCAAATATGATTGGAATATAAGCAATTAAAGTGCAAAGTTCATGTATGCATTTTACATGCATCAAGGAGCGCCGCCCAGTTCGGCTTGTTCTCGACGTACTCGGGTTCCGCCCGCTGCTCCGGCATCAGCTGCCGCCGGTGCAGGCGTATGAGCTGTCGGAGCCGGTCCCCTTAGGCAGAGGAGGGACGACGTAGCCCAGAGCGGACAGCGACCAGCCGCTGCCGCTGGGGAGGCACATCTCCGGCGCCACGACGATGCGCTTAGGCTGCCTCGTCCTTCCGGAGGTTGCTCTTCTCCGCGCCGCTCTTGCTGCCTCCCGCTTCGCCGTTGTGCCCCATCGCTGCTCGTCGCCGGTGAACTTTGGAGCAAGGGGAGAAGAGAGGAGAGCGGTGGTGGAATGCGACGGGGAGCGGCGTGGCGCACGTTTTATAAGGATGGCGGGGAGGTGAGGCGCGGGTACGCGGTGCGGGAAAGTTCCTCATTACTCCGGCGCTGATTCTCGAGGCGTCGTAACTCCGGCGATCGCGTTAGGAAGACGAGGCGCGACTCGTCACAACGCGTCAGAAACCGCCCAGCGGCCGCAATAATTTCCGCTGACCGGCGCTCGTCAAATCCCAAATCCTATATATCGCCCTGCGGCGATGCGGATCGGTGATGTCGCCTGAAGGACTTTCCTAATGGGCCGGTCCATTTGACGGAATTTTCTTTTTTTCTGTTTTATTCTTTCTTTTCTTCTCTGTTTTCATTTCTTTCTGTCTTGATTTCTTTTCTTTCTGTCTTGTTTTCTTTTCGAAATCTTTTTCAGATTTTCGAAAAATATTTTACAGATTTCAAATTTGTTCAGATTTAAAAAATTGTTCAGATTATAAAATTGTTCAGATTTTCTAATTTGTTCAGATTTGAAAAATGTTCATTTTTTGGAAACAAATGTTCATATTTGAAAAATTGTTCAGACTTAAATTTGTTCAGATTTTTAAATTGTTCATTTTTTGAAAAAAATATTTAGATTTGGAATTTATTCATATTCTCAAAAAAATTCTGATTTGAAAATTGTTCATACTTTAAAAAATGTTCAGATTTTAAATTTGTTCAAATTTATAATTTGTTCAGATTTGAAAACAGAAGAAAACGAAGAAAAAAACAGAAATAGAAAATAGTAACTTGTATATTGGGCCACTCCAAAATGCGGCCCATGAAGCATCGCCTGAAGCCGACGTACAGGAACTCCCGCTAGCTCCATCCCGCCGTCGTTGGGAGGGGCTATATCGTGCCCGTAGGCGATGCGCTTCACCTCTGTCGCCTGAAGCGAGACGCTTCATGGATCGCTTTGGAGCGACCTAATAGAAAAGTCAGAGCCTTTATTTTGCACTTCCCTTTTTTGAATTCAAATAACTGTTTTAAATCAGAAATTTAATCTCTTAAATTTGAACAATTTTCGAATATAAATAAAATTTTAAATTTAGACAATTTTTGAATATGAACAAATTTTAAATTTAAACAATTTTCGAGTATGAACAAATTTTAAATTAGAACAATTTTTGAATATGAACAAATTTTATATTCAAACAATTTTGAATATGAACAAATTTTAAAGTGTAATTGTGAATATGATTTTTTTTAATTTGAACAATTTTCATATATGATTTTTTTTTTTAAACTTGACCAATTTTTGAATATGATTTTTTGAATTTGAAGAAATTTTTATTATGAACAAATTTAAGATTTGAATAATTTCAAAATATAAAAGTATTTCAATTCTAGACATTTTTAAATTCCTAACATTTTTCAAAATCATAATAAAAAGTAAAAAATAAGAAAAGAAAAGAAGGAAAAAGAAAAATTAAAAGAACAAAAATTAAAAGAAAAAAAGAAGCAAACGAGAAGAGAAGAAACAGAGAAAAAAATCCAGATGGGCCGGCCCATTGCCTACGCGCTTCAGGCGACGGGCGCTAATACCACCGCTAATGAGCGATATATATCATTCAGCGCCGGCGTGTGGCAGCGATCGGTCCTGTGGTGAACCTGGGGAACGCGTACGTACGTGCGCGACATAAAAGGTGGCGTGGACTCTTTCTCCCGTGGACCCGCGTATGTCACGCAACGTGCGACTCGACGGCGAAACACATGACCATGCATCAGAGGCCGACGCAGGATTTTGCATGCCACACAAAAAGTTTGATTGGCATTGTATTTCAATAAATAATTAATGGTGTAATACGATGCAAAATTCGATGAATAATATGTAATTAAAATATCAAATTGAAAAGTTGCATAAAAAAGAGCTTTTAGTGGGCGACGCAGCTACAATCGGTCGCCTTAACGTGATGTACAGGAGCCCCCAAACATCGAACCGATCGCATCAACTGAGCACCAGAGAGTCCCTACCTTATGATAGGGTTAGCACGATTTATAACTTCTAGCTTTACAATGGCAATCACGACAACAGTTTGCTTTTGTTGAAAAAATACAATTCCTTGTACGGGTAGCATATCCGTATCGATCTACTGATTTTACCTGCCAGACATCTATGCCTTGTCGTGGGGAGTTCAAAGTGCAATTTCGACTCTTTCTACAGGATCTGGCATTCAATAAATTTGTGCACGCAATCAATTGTCTTACTGGCAGCACTATCCTTACACATCAGATGAAACTGCAAAAATAGTGTTCTCTTCATAAAGAATATGGTGTCTTATGAAAAAAAGAAAATGAAAAGAGGCACCGCAAATCAGATCTCGGCTACGGGCGGAAATTGGAAGCTTACCGAACAGAAGCGACAGCCGTGCATATGATGGCGCTCCAGCGACATGCGGTAGACTTCGACACGATCGACTGGCTGGCGGAGGTCGTGCGGCGAGATCCGCTCCGCCGTCTCCCCGACAGGACGTCTCCGCGATCGGCTGGCTGGCTGATCGGGCGTATCCTCGACATGTGCCTTAGAATTCTTGTTTGGGAAAACATGATGTGATCGGGCGTATCCTCTCCGCACATGACTATCTCCTTACATGATAGTAATTCCAACGATGCGTGCTTGAAGCCAACTAGCTACTGATTCGGAGTACTCCCTCTATCCTTATTTATTAGTCATATTTGATGTTTCTCTCCGACCTAGGCGTTTACCAATAGAGTCCAATCGAAAGCGCATGCATTCGTCTAATTAAATGGAGCATTGGCTAAACCGCATATAGATTGGGGGGAGAAGAAGTGGCTGGGAGGATCATTAATACTAATTGTGCGCAACTTTTGATATTATTAGTTTTGGGAAAGTGCCTACTAAACCGAGATGGAGGGAGTAGTATGGAATAGTTACGTGCCCGCGTGAGTTAGTTGGATGCTAAGAACATATCGTAGCCGTTGATAAATCATAACGATCTACGGTTAAGTCTCTACTGTTCAGCCTTGTACCTTAATAACGTAATAATCCGTAGAACATAGTCTCGGAGGCGTGGTATGATGTAGTGTTCTTGAATTTCTTTTTTAGTCAATATAGGATACAACAGCGAGGAGGATTGGTGGCTATGGATTATGGAACAATGATGTTATACCATAGCAGGACGATGACGTGTGGATATGCGTGCTTGCTAGCTTGAGCTTCCGTGCCTTCGGCTACCGCCATTGTTTCTGTGTTCCACGTTATACGACTGTCATGTATTTGTCTAGACGTGTCTACACCTCGAAGGGGTGTTAGCTGCATACAAAATCCACGTGTTCTTGATTGTATACACGTGGGTGCAGTTCTCTGCAGGACGGAGGTGGTGTTGGTTACATGCAACTCATCTGAGACGCCAGGTCATGTCTTGTACCCACAAGATGATGTGTTCAGGCCCCCGCTTGGGGCACGAACCATTGGGGTACTTGGGCTACCCTGACTCGAGTGGTCAGTCTTCCTTCGTCACGGGCTTACTGAGGGCCAAGATATCGTCGAGAATGCATAATTTGTAACGTTGCATTTGTATTGCAACAAATATTCATTGCATATATCTTTATACAAGTTTTGAATATATAGTATAATTATAAATTGAGACGATGATTATATTTTAGAGGGGGAAATATGTTTTAGTCTTCCCGTGGCACCAAACAGATTGCCGCGCTCGTCTTGCTGGTTGGCTTCATTTCTACATGTACACTCGACTGGGAGAAAAAACACACTTTTCTGTCCGGCCGCAGACAAAAAATACACTTTCCCGGGCAATCCTCTCCTATAAATAGTCTTGACAATGGCGAGAGCTACAACGAACTCCTTTTGCGAGCACATCTCAGAAATTAAATAGCGAAAGATATCGATTCGATCGTACTAGCAATGAATATGGAGCGTGACCTCCACATGGCTGGAGGCGATGGAGAGACTAGCTACGCCAATAACTCCAGGCTTCAGGTTCGTAAAAAGCATTTAAACATCAGCATTTAGTACTTTCTTTTGTCAAAGTATCATCTGATTTTCATCGTTGCAGTAACGAAGTCATAACACACTCCAATTTAGTAAAGATTTTCTCTGCATTTATGCTAGGTAAAAGCTTATGCTGAGACCAAGGGGGCGATTGAGAAGGCCGTGAGAGAATTGTACATGGACCTCCTCCCTCCAACGATGACTGTTGTTGATTTAGGGTGTTCTTGTGGTCCGAACACAATGTTCTTCGTGTCCAAGGTGATAGGCCGTGAGGGTAGCAACAAATCAGGTGGCGATCCCCTGGAGCTCCAGTTCTTTCTCAACGATCTACCAGGCAACGACTTCAACCATATCTTCCGTTCACTGGAACGGTTCAAAGAGTTGACAGCAGGAGAACACAAAGAAAATACACTACTGCCTCCTTTCTATATCGCCGGGTTGCCGGGCTCCTTCTACACCAAGCTTTTTCCTCGCCAGAGCTGCCACCTCTTTCACTCGTCATATTGCCTCCATTGGCGTTCTCGGGTACAAAAATTAACGAGATTTTTTCTAGTGTATTCCTGCATGTCTTGATCTTTAGTTACCGATGCTTTGAATTCAGGTTCCTGCAGGCCTAGAAGGATGGGGGAAAGAGTGCCTAAATGACGGAAACATTTATATTGCTCAGAGTACGCCACCAGGTGTTGTGGAACTGTACCGGCAGCAATTTCAGAAGGATATGCTATTGTTCCTCAAGTTGCGGTATGAAGAGCTGGTGCTTGGTGGACTAATGGTGCTGACCTTTCTTGGTAGAAAATATGAGGACGTATACAACAATGGACATATGAACCATCCTTGGGGATTACTTGCACGATCTCTGCAATCTCTTGTAGAAAAAGTGTGTAAGCCTTCATTGAATTTACCACAATTAATTATTGCACGGCTTTATTTTCTAAACCAAAATTAGGCGCAGAGATTGAAAATGAAGATTTGTATTGCTCTCCGAGCCCCTGGCTAAATTGTTTGTTACTGGTACCATAATAGGGTCTGGTGGAGAAGGAAAAGCTGCACTCCTTTAATCTTCCCATGTACACGCCATCAGTCGGTGAAGTGAAGGCGGTAGTCGCGCAAAGCAAGGTGTTCGACATCAATCACATCAAAACGTTCGAGAGCAACTGGGATCCCCATGATGACTCGGAGGAGCTCGAGGTGCAGAATAGCATCGAGGGCGGAACGAACGTGTCGAAGGGCATGAGGGCGGTGTTCGGTCCACTCCTTGCAAGCCATTTCGGTGAATCCTTGATGGACAAGCTATTCCATGAGTATGCATCTATTCTCGCAGAGCACCTTGCGAAGGAAAAGGGCAAGTACCTTCTCATCAGCGTGTCCTTGAAAAGAACGTGAAACAGACATGCATATTACTCATGATCTCGTTAAATGAAAGACCATGTGCTTCTGTGATGCCTATGGATGTTACACGCATTACCGTGCCCCTCTATTAATGATGCACATGACTTGTATTGTTGTATCATGTTTGTTTCTACATAGCACTTGTTCTCTTTTCATATAAACTAGACTAGACAACATGGCGCGGCGTATATGGAATGTTAATATGTTCATGATAACGTTAAGTTACAGAACCCGAAAGTAGATTAAGCCGCACTTAGAGAGGAAGGCGGCGTGAAACACTAACCTAAATGGTGGGTATCCTAAAAATAGTGCCTGCCCAAGTCCGGCTACAAAATAAAAATGCTCATCCACATACAGGTCGGATGTAAATTGGGCTATATCTCCGGTAACAAAGTGGGTTCTCCCAATCATAGATCCTGATAAAAATCCAAAGGTGCTTGAGGGAAGTATGTCATAGGACTTGTCTGTTGACAAACATATCAAGAGAAGCAGAGTTGTGGTCATTTATATTCTGATTCTATTTAAAGTAGATAACGTATACTTAACTTAGAATGAAATGCTATGAACTATGGATAACCAAGAGCATTGTAAATCTAAATCATATTGTAGGATAGAGATATAAAGCTAAGCGGCTATTAAAAAATTACAAACAACTCTATAAATCTTGCAGTCTTGAATACAAATGTATCAGATAGCACAATGCATATCAAAGAAGTATACAGCCTACTGGTCACACAAAATGAGTTTCGTTGATTTCCTTTTGTAAAAAAAAATGGCCATATGTACTAATTAGAATTGTCTTAAACATCACTACTTAAAAAGAGAATGTAAAAGATCATACAATCAAAACTCTACGGGCATGTACCTTGATGCTTGTTTTTGTTAGCTCTTTTTGGAAATCTTGGATTGCAGTAATTCAAGCACAACCTCCTTTACATACCTAGAAGTACATGAACTATTTCCCGGGCAAAATTCCACAACCCAAGCAAATGAAACATGAATCAAACTGAGAACTTCACTATTTTTGCTCAACAACCTTCTGTTCTTTCTTGGACTCAGCTGCAGGAGCAGCAGTGCCACTATCAAGGAGCAGCTGCTGCAACGGCAACAACACCAGCACCACTACTTGTAACTGAAGTAAACTTTTCCCTACCAGCAGCCAAGAGCTTTATCTAAAAAAAAAAACCAGCAGCCAAGAGGTCATTGGTGTCGTTGCACTTTGTTTTTTAAGGCAGTAATTTTAGACAATTTTGAATAGTGATACCTGTAAGATAAAAAGAAAAGAGCTTTGGGTCACCATTTTTGAAACACCATGTCGCTACACTATGAAATATTTGAAAATTTACAAAGAAATCGTATACTCAGTATGATAACCAATGTAAAATACACAATGTATATTTTCCAAAAAAAAAATACGCAGTGTATCAGAAGATCCATGATATTGGGTTCCACATAGTATTGTTTATCCTGACAACCTGAAATCACACGTATATGCCCTAAATAAGAATCGAAGCGTGGAAAAAAAAGTGTGCTTAAACATTACGTATTTAAGCAAATAAGAATTGTTCACATCCATGTATAGAATACATTCTTTAGCTGATGCAAAGCCTAGCATGTGTACTTACAACAAAAGGATATCTCGTGTATTAAAAAAGTATTTTCAAGCAGCAGCATGTATTAACAGAAATGACGTATTAATCTGTCCAGCTATTAATTCATTGATGTCAACTGAAATAGGGAGGAAATAAGAGCTACCATGCATAAATGGAATTGTTGCCCAAATTCATTGGAGGATGCATCTAATTATAAAATAACAAAAAATAGCTTGTATTGTACTTGTACGCATGATGCGGACAGAATAGCTAAATTAATTTGGCAGGCATACACTTGATCCAATCCATAATTAATGTTTTACATAAATAGGATATCTTCATAGGAATTCAATCCCTGTAAGAAATACGAAATACAACAAAACTGACCAATGACAAAATATGAGGAGACATCAGGTTACCTGACCATAAGATCGGTTTGTTGCTACACTCCATGTCTCAGTATATGAGGGAAAAGAATATCAGGACAGTTCTTAGTTTGTACTTCTAAGATATATTCATTTCCGATTGGACCAGTGGGTGAGAGTAAAATTCAACGAATAGATCCCGCTAATCAAAATTGAAGATTTTTACTTGTAAGAAACAGAGAAAAGCAAAATGACTCATTCCCCAACGAACAGATCCCGCTAATCAAAATTGAAGATTTTTACTTGTAAGAAACAGAGAAAAGCAAAATGACTCATTCCCTGAGCCCCAAGGCCACATCAACATGCCCACATATCTTCTCCTTCAGCCCACCCGCTGTGAAAAGAAAAGAATAAAACCATGGAAAACGTTCTAATGAATGTTCATATTCCTTAAATTTGTCAAATTGTATAGCAGAACCGTGTGCAGGATAAAGAGCACAAAGGCACCATTAGAGGTAGTAAATATATGCGGCAAATAAATGTCGTGCAAGAAGAATTGAATATAAGTAGCATTTGAAAAAAAATGTGGGCAGCCATTCTACTGATCTGCATGATTACTCATCCTTTAATATCACATAACACTGTTATATATACTGACAACTTAAAGCAGTATAATGGGGGAAGGTTTAATCCGTATTTTAGTCGAATAAAAAACTGCTATTTATGTTAGCAATGTACTACTCTATTATTCACACATTCCAGAAATCCTTCAAATGATTGAGAGCAAAGAGTAGTTGCCTAAGCCTTTAGTTCTAGCTGATTTTATACTGCCAGAGGTATTTCCATACTGTTAAAACTGAATCATAAAATAACCGTTATACCTTGTTATTGTAGGACGCAACCGAAGCAGTCCTCAAATGGAACTGCTGGTCAAGAGAAGTAGTAAAGGACATAATATTAAAAGCAGTATGCAATGAAAATGTTGCAATGTGCCTGTTCAATACCCCATAAGAAATTACACTGATAAGCAATCTTCAAACTGTACTTAAATGATTGGGTAACACTGTTTGGCAAAACACATAAATTGTCTCAAGAGGAGACAATGAGACCGCTCCACCTAAAAAAATGCTAGCTTATAAGCAAACCAATTGAAGGTGCGCATAAGATAAACATATATCTTCTCATTTCTTACATAACCAGATCCTAATTATATTTGGTGCCATAAAAAAAGGGAACTGAAATATCGCATTTAGCTGGTTAATGTGGTAAAATTAGACCATGCTACAAAGAAAAGAAAATTCAGTGAGGATGAGGCTTTACCTTATCGTGGATGTGCAATTTCTACACCTTGGTCTTGACGCTCCACCTCTTAGACCAAAATCAATTCCTCTAATTCGGCTGTAAGTCAAAAACAACAAAACGAAATTAGGAAAACCAGAAGGCACAAACTGAAGGAATATTAATCAGTTTCCTAGAGGAACAATTGTGCAATATCTGACCGCAAAACACGTCTTCTATTAATGTTAAAATGCATATATATGGAAAAGGAATAGGTGCTATAAGATGGGAACAATTGCTTTTCTTTCTAATCACCTGCAGAACACACAAAATCTCTGTCATATTACTTAGTAGAGGTCCATGATCTTCAATATAAAGGACAGGCCACCAGATACTGGGAGGGATCGATGCAAATCCTAGTGGCCACCAGATACTGTCTCAAGAACGTATCAAAATATCGTCCGCCCGGAAAACCAGAGGTAGCAGTATACATATTTGCTTCCATACGCGGAATCCAGACGCATGAGAGACGAATGGCAGCCGAAGCATACCAGATGGAATCCAGATGCGGGAGCGTACCAGATGCTAGATCGGGGGCCTAAGCCTGCACGGACGGCGTCGGGGGCCTACTTGTGACGGGCGGCGCCGGCGTAGATCCGGCCGGTCTCCTCAAGCAGCGTGCAGATCTGGCTGCCACCATGGTCTTGCTCCAGGCGCGTGAAGGGGTCGCGTCCATGGGCGAGAGGTCGTCGGCGGGCACTACTTGGGTGTGCGGGAGAAAGAGGCCGGGCTTGATCTCCTCCTCCTCGTACTCGTCAAGCCGCAGAAGCAGGAGCTTGGCGGCGGAGGACGCAGCACGGACGATTCCGGCGTGGATCGGGCGTTCCGGCACGCGGCTGTCGGCGTGGATGGAGAGAACGCGGCGGCAAAGCGTCCTGCGTGGTCCGATTTGCACGGGGAGGTGCGGAGCGGCGGGGCGCGCGTCGGCGGCGGCGGTGACCTCCGGCCCGCGCGTGAGAGAGAAGAGGGAGGGGGATTGTGTGCACGCTTTTGCACGGAGGTCCCTGGTGTTGTCGGAAATTGCAAGTCCGTCCTTCGCGGGGGGGTTTCTGTAAATTTTTGCGCCAAAATCCGTGCGAGGCGGGTGACCGGCTGGGAACCGGTTCCACCGGCTGGCGACTGGGCGACGTGGCTCTTTCTGATTGGCCTATATTCGGAGATGAACAGTGCGAGGTTTTTTGGGGACGACGCGGGCGCATCCTGGCCGTCCGTCGCGCCGATCGGACGGCCAGCGGCGCACGAGCGACGTGGACCGTGGGAGAGGCCTGAGGACATGTCGCCCCTTTATATATAGTAGGTATTTAGGGGTGCGGCTTGGCGCACGATCTCCCAAGGCCTATTTTGACAGCATGTCATACGATATGCTAATAATTAACGGATGACCATTTGTTGACAACACGATACACACAATGTTAGTAACTAACGATTTAAATAATAATATCCATGTGTAATACACGCTGATTCTAACACCAAGGGTCGGAAATTTGCTTAGCAGCCATATTTAGTTCACAGGCGATCAGAAGAAACAGATACATGAGAAAGAAAACCAATATATCACAAAACAGTCTCATAAAGAACTACATGATGTTGCTCTGTTCCATTGTTGGTTTAAAGCAGCACGGAAATGTCATCTATCTAAAACAAAACAACCTTTTTGCCCTTCAGCCTCAGCAATTCGATGATGTGCAAGGTCTTTCGTAAGTTTTTGTTCGACTCCCTCAGCACCGCGTAGGCAACGATGGCTTTTTTTAGGTACGGGATGCTCTTCGCTTCGGCTTCAACCTTCTCAACCTGGAGACGGCTACACTAGCACCATAGCTCCTTCTTCTCGGATATCAATTCCTCTATATAAATTCGGTGACGCTCCATCGATTCAATGGTTTTTTTGCTGAAGCTTCGACCACCGAATGGTCTCCGAACGCAGCTGGTTGCGTTCTGCGCGAAGCTCGGTCACCTTTTGACATTACCCACCGAGTGGAATTCTTCCGAATAGATACGTTGCTACAAGAGAAGGGCCTGGATAATCGAGGGAGATATATTTTGCAAGTTCGCTTCTAATGTTCTCCTTGTGGTTCTATATATTAAATTCCAGCTTCTAACGAGACTATAATCGGTCATCACGGAATGTGCTAGCACACGAACATGTCCTCGTGTACACGCAGAACCGAGGGAGATAATCCACAAATCGCACCGTGGGAGGCCGGCTTGTAGCGCGATACACAAGACAACAAGCCGGCGATTTTTAGGAACTGACGCCCCAGTTCCTCGGGAGGGACTGAAGGGGATCGTAGACAGAAAACAAAAAATTTCCTACCGACGATATCCAGAAACTAGCCAAGATCTATAACTATGCAGATATACTATACGGAGGAGAACGGAGTACATACCCTTTTAGACCGAAAGTGCGATTACGTTCCCGCACAAACGTTGCCGACGAAGCCGACGAAGCCGACCTCAAGGTCGTGTAGAGAAAGTAGACGTACTCCCAGCGCCACCCGAGTAGCGCCTCGCAGTTCCACACACGTACGGTGTAGATGACGACCTCTGGGCTCTAGATCCAGCAGAGCAGCGGAAGTGGAAGATTGGATCTAGCAGTACGGCGGTGTGCGTATAGTGGAGAGACTTCATTCCCCGTACGCAGCTCCAGAAACGGAACCACGCTCAAGTTAGGAGAGAAGAAGAAGGAGATGGGTTAATTTCCAAGAAATGGGGGGTCCCCTATTTAAAGAAGGAGGAGGGAGGCCTGCGTTGGTGGCTTGGCGGTGTGGGACTATTCCCACACCAGCCGCACCACCAAGGGGTGCGCCGGCCCTAGGTGGGCCACATGGGGACCCCCTAGATAGGCCTCTAGGCTGGCCGGCCCTAGAGGCCTATTTAGGTTTAATGCCTTTAAAAATTCGAAATTAATTAAATAAAAAATATATTTAATCACTAATGACACTTATTAATATTAAATACATATTATTTAATTCATTCGAGCTCCGAAACATATTTTGTTGCCTCCGATCAACATCGGACATGTTCCGGAACGCTTTCGGAATCTCCGGTTTCTTTCTCTCTTATATCCAATCTAATTAAAACGTCACCTACCCTTAAGTGTGTTACCCTACGGTTCGGGATCACACAGACATGATCGAGACACGTTCTCCGATCAATGACTAACAGCGGGGTCTGAATACCCGTGATAGCCCTGTGCGTCCACGAATGTCTTTTCATCGTTTGAACCTTTAGACGTCCAGTCTCATCCTCTTGCCTAGCGATACTTAGATTGTCCGAGCATTGTTCTCCGGTATCACGATTACCGAGCATGATCTCGTCATTGACAAATCTATCTTTACTCGTCTGTGATATTACATCCCCGTGACCTAGTCACATGCTTGCAAGTTTATTGATGTAATCTCACCGAGTGGGCCCAGAGTATCTATCCTGCTATGTGGATTGGCAAATCCCGCTCTTGATCACTCGCCTCCACTGCTTCCTTCGGATACCCAAAAGTGTCACCTTTATTGTCACGCTATATAAGACATGTCGTTTGATGCAATCAAAGCATCTTCCAGAAGCAGCGATTTGATATGATCTCACAGTCGAAGGTATGAGCACTATGTTTCTATATCTTTTAGGTATGTCCATCACATCATTCACCTAATTATATGACTCCGTTGTCAGCCGACGTAATTATCCATGATCAGGAAACCTTGATCATCTGTTGCCCAACGAACTAGTTAAATAGATGCTACTAGGGACCTGGTTGTTTACATACCACACGTGTATTAATATTTCCGCGTAATACAGTTATAGCATGGTACAAAAACATATTATGAACAATTGAGATATGACAAATGAAATCACTTTATTAATTGCCTCTAGGACATATCTCCAACAGGGACCCCATCGGAGGTTCCGGAGACGATGGGCTGAACTCCGCCGAACTTGGCCGCTCCGAGCTTGGTTTTTGATATTCGATGAACTTTTGCAAAGTCACCGAATAACGGAAGCATAGAGTAAAACGTAATGTTTTATTGATAGATTGTCGATTGTTTACTTAATTTCAATCGGACATCACCTCTCTTATATATGAGCCGACTGGACTTCCCGTTCAAGTGTTGGACTTCTAAAAGGATTACAAGTTATGGCCTAAGTCAAATTCTACATCTAAATTAGGTAAGTTCTCGGCCGGCTTCGACTGGATCCGGACCCAAGCGTCCATCTCCGGCTTCTTTAAGGAAGTCGCATTTTGTCCTTCCGTGTTGACCTCGAATTTGCCTTCTCTTCACGTTTAAATTGACTTGATTTTCGGGTCCTTGGGCATCTCGCATGTCCCGAATCCGGCTACTTGCCTTACTCCTAGTCTTTTCATCGCCGCGATTCCGGGTTCCTGATGCTGCCGCCTTCCCAGGAAGCCGCCTTTTTCTGGGTCGTCTAGTCTTTTTGGGCTGCCATTTTCCCCCTTCCCGGGACGTGTTCCCGGGTTCTCTATTCGCTTTCCCGTGATGTCTTTCTGGGTCACCACCTGAGCCCTTTGCACCGTCTTCTCCAAGTCGCCAATCTTTCCCGGGGCAAGTCCTGAACCTGGAGTTGGAAACCTGCCAAAAACGGGTGCTAACACATGTGCCCCTTGTTTTCTCTAGTAGAGCTTGCGTACTAGAAATTATTTAATGTAGAAGATTTTTTCTAAGGGCGATGCTTAAACTCATCATCCATGTGCTAATGGAGATAATTGTATATCGGTAACTCATGCAGTTTGCCACACGCTCGGGTGATAACAGTTTAGCGGTATCAATATGTGCGAAGAATGATAGAAAATGTACCAACTAATCTTATGTTAATGAAAATATTGTGAATAAGTAAATAAATTAATACGTTTGGAAGTATTCTTGCTAGTATGTTAGTAAAAAATACAACAAAATTATAACCTATGCTTTTCTCTAACCCGATGTGTACACGCATTCGAGCAATGGCGCTCCGACAACTCCTTAGTCGTGTTTAGATATGTGCTCTCGGATCCTTCATACGGAGCCGAAGCTAGCTTCCTTTGGCCTATAGGTGGGCATGGGCTGCCCACGGCGCCGCCAGCCCGCCCCACTTATTTTCGTTAAGTGGACACCCACGGGCAGGGAACTAAAAGACACGGACAGCCGTGGCATGTCCGCTACCGCCGCCACGCCGCCGTGAGGCTCCAATATTCTTGCGGTCCTTTCGACGGACGCGGTCAGCGCGGCGTGGAAATCCCGCGCGGAGGCCGGCGCGCCCTCCATCGACGCACGGCACCAGCTCCCTCGCATGGCCTGCAGCCAATCCAGTGCCAGAGAGCATGGGCGTAGCCAGGCCCCAGGTTACACTGGCCTTGGCCTGGGGCGTGGCCGCTCATTTCTTTGTTGACTGTAGCTATTATAGGTACTGTTCTACACTGTTCTGCACTGTAGCATGAGCTTGCCCTGGGACGTTGTTCGATCCTAGCTACGCTGCTGCCGGAGAGGACTAGGTATGTCTACCGGCGGCGATGTCCACGTTAGCACCGGCCGGGAGCACCAGAAGCAGTAGCATGACGATGAGAAGTGCTCCCAGTGCTACGTGTGCAAGCGAGGCCATATATCCTATTTCATTTCTTTTTTGCAATTTACATTTGCTGCTTCATTTAGTGTTCAGACCCAAAATGAATACATCCCACCTCATAAAATTCTCTCTATATGTGCTCGCGTGCCGAGAACTAGCTAGATAGTTTTGCAGGTCGTCCTTGATCGTACCTTTCGTCTGGTATCTAGCTATAGCAGCTTGGGTTGGGCTTCACCACTAATAGAATCGACAACGTTGCCGAGTATTAACGTAGAAAAGATGACGGCGAAGACTTTGCCGAGCGTTGCACTCGGCAGCATTTTTCTCAGCATGCCGAGTGTCATTTGTTGGGTACGTTGGTACATTGTTTGCCAGATATTTTTTGACGACACTCGGCCCAAAAAGTGGATCACGGCCGTCATGTCTTTGCCAAATATTTATCATGCCCAACCATAGTTGGCAATCCCAAATATTTATCCGAGATAACGTCTGTCATTATGTTCAACTCCAGAGGAATTAAAATGAAAATGAAAAAAGTTAAAATAAAATAAAACTGAGAACAAAGAAGACCTAGAAGTTTTTTTTAGTGGTAGAAGACCTAAAAGTGAAATAAAAGTGAGGCCTGGTAGGTCCGTACAGGCTGAAGCCCACAAAGCAAAACTCTTCACCCTTGAAAGGGCAAATCCTGCGGCGCCCCCGCATAGCGATTGCGCCGCCTGAAGGATCCGCGCGACGAAGTTTACTGGGCCGGCCCGTTAACGCCTTTTTCCTTTTTATTTTTATTTTTCTGTTTCTTTTTCGTTTCTTTTTTCTTTTATGTTTCTTTTTTCTTTTCTGTTTTTTTTTCGATTTTGATTTTCTTTTTTTCTTTTTTCTTTTATGTTTTGTTTTTGTTTTATTTTTCTTATTATTTTTCTTTTTTTATTTTTTTAAATGGTTCCACAATTGAAAATGGTTCCAATTATGAAAACCAATTTTTGAAAATGGTTCCAATTTTTTGAAAATGGTTCCAAATTTGAAAATGTTTTCAAAATTGAAAATTGTTCCAAAATTGAAAATGGTTCCACTTGTGAAAATGGTTCCAAAATTTAAAAATGGTTCCAAATTTAAAAATGGTTCCAATTTTGAAAATGGTTCCAAAATTGAAAATGGTTCCAAATTTAAAAATGGTTCCAAATTGGAAAATTTTCATTTTTTGAAAATGGTTCCAAGTTAAAAATTATTCATTTTTAAAATGGTTCCAAAATTTAAAAATAGTTCTGAATTTAAAAATGGTTCTGAATTTAAAATGGTTACAAATATAAAATGGTTCCAAAATTGAAAATGGTTCCAATTTAGAAAATGGTTCCAATTTTTGAAAATGGTTCCAAATTCAAAAATGGTTCCATTTTGAAAATGGTTCTAAATCTAAAAATGGTTCCGAATATAAAAATCGTTCCATTTTTTAAAATGGTTTCCAAATTGAAAAATGGTTCCAAATTTAAATCTAACATTTTTTCAAATCTATTTCAAAAATCGAAAAAGTGAAAGTAAAATAAAAACCGAAAAAATCATAAAGAAACAATGAAAAAAGAAATGAAAAACCATAAGAGAATAGGAAAAAACAGTATTTCGGAATGGGCCGGCCCATTAGCGGGCGCCCTTCAGGCGGCGCGAAGGCAAACCGCCGCCTGCGGGCGCCGCAAAGGAGGTCCCCTTGAAAGGGAAGGCGGCCCATGAAGCAGCGTGCAGAAACGAAATCAACCTGCTACCCTGCTGAATGGGCTGGTGGCACGCACGAGGTCGGTGCTGCACGGCCACGGCAGGGTCACCTCTTTAGCCAACGCCCTTCAATCTATCTCTGTCTCTGATCTATCTCTCGGAGAAAAAGAAAAACTTCCATAGCCAACCGCTGGCGACGTGCGGTGCAGAGAGAGACAATGACGGCGATGGAGCTGCGTGCCTGCATCCATCGCCAGACAGAAATTTAATTTCTGATTGCAGACTCGTCGAGAGAGAGGAGGGAGCCTAGCTAGCCTAGATGGAGCTCGATGGATCGATCCCTGGCTACTCCACTCGCTTTCAGCTGCCAGTTGCAAAAGCAGGATCGAGCAGGCAGGCAGGCAGGGCAGCTACAGCAAGAAGAGTAGCTATCTACCTACTAGCAACCTAAAGCATGCAGCAGGACCGCCATGCCATTACAGCAAGCTAGTATAGAGAGCTACGGCCGGGCATAGCATAGCTGGTGGCTGGTGCATGCGCATGCTGCAGTGCAGGTATGGCGGACGGACCACGGCCGGCCGGCCAGCACGCACGCATCGATCGAGATATCTCGATGGATCTGTGCCAACGGCAACGGCATCCGGTGGTGGTCTCGACGGCCGGCCGGCCGGTTGGTTACTAAGTAGTACTCCTAGTATTATTTAATTTCTGCAGGTTCCATATATGTCGCCGAGAGCAATGCATGTATGCATGCTGTGCTAGCTTGCCTACACTCCATAGAGTAGAGTAATATGCGTGGATCGATGGACGCTACGGCTATGGAGTAGGATATGTTGATTGGCGTGCGCGCAGTGGCAACGGAACAGCGATGCCTCAACCACACACGCCCGCATGTTAATGCCGATGCCAGGATGGGCACCCAACTCCAAATGTTGCTGAAAAGTACTACATAGTTCCCCAACCTTAGAGCATCTCTAGCAGAGCCCGCAAAACTGGTCAAACCTGTAAGTTTACAGTTTTTGCTGGAAAAACGTCCCGAATAGAATCCGCAAAACTGGTCAAACCGCAAAAAGTTTTGCGGGGGCCCGTGTATTCGTAGCCCAAACCTGCAAACATGAAGATTTGGAGGCAATTTGAGGGTACGTTTCAGGGGGCCTGGAAACTGGTCAACGCTCGTGAGATGGGATCCCCACCGTGCGCTCCCCATCCTACGGCCGCCGTTCACCAGCCGGAGTTCGCTGCCCGCCGGCCACCGGCCATCGGCTTCATCTGCACCGGCCGGCCACGTTGGCTAGATAGCTAGTTGAGCTGAGCTCGATCGATGGCTAAAATGGGGCGAGGAAGAAGAAGGAGGAATATTCTAAAGCATATTCCGTTTTGCAGTTTGGTTTTGAGGTTTCTGCTCTACGCAGCGTCGTTTTGAGGCAAAAAATGTGCGTTCCGCGACCCGCAAAACAGTTTTGCGGTTCCGCGTTTTGCAGGCTCTGCTAGAGATGCTCTTACAACCGTACGTGATGTTTTACCAACAATTAACAGAAATTTAGTCTGCAGCTGCTTGTACATAGATGGCCGAGATTAAAGAAAATAAATCATATAAATTACTAGCTATAAGTGTTCAACCGTATCTTTTTTTTTTTTTTGAAAGGGGGCAAAAGATTCGCCTCATTCTATTGTCAACCGTATCTTGGAGTATAGAACATACAGTACAAAGGATACCCCCAGTAGCACAGCAAGTCAAAAACCAAGTCGCTTGCCAATGTGCCTGCGTTTTCTTCTTACAACACAAGTTGCACGCCAGCAACTAGTAGCACGCAGATCACCACACCACACGATCGATCAATCTCCCGCGAGATTTCCACTGCACAAGGCGTGCATATGCGCATGCAATACAAAGGCATGCACGCGGCCTGTACAAAGCTGCAAAGCATGCATGTTTCCTTGCTGGTAACTTGGGATTCCAAATCTAACCTACTAGTACTCCCATTCAAAAAGAGATTATAATCTGCATTGACGTTCGAAAATAAATTATATTCTACGCGGTATTTTAATGAATCTACTGCATGCGCCTCATCTCACAGGCACCTAGTTAGCTTTCTAGCCATCTAGCTGCAGCCGGCCCTGGCCGGGAAGAGAGAGTAACAATTCATCAATGGCAGGATTGCTTTCGAGCAACCTGCATGCTTATTGTGTACAGCTTTTGTTTGTGCCATGCGCGTAAAGAAAATGCATTTGTAGTAGTATTGTGCTCCGTACATCCATGCGTTTGCCAATTGGTACTCAAGCATGGACCACACTAGAAAACAAGTAACGCAGAGAGATCGATCGATCCACCGGCTAGTAACACAGGGTAGCTTCTTCTTCTTTCCGGTAGAAAAGGCCTCCCAGTTCTATATCTAACTGTCCATCTGCCATCGACTCGCAGGCTCACACAAAGCTTTACCAATGCACGCGGTAATGGCATGCGCACCAAAAAATGAAAACCTAGACAGAGAAACCCAGATCAGGGATCGATCGATCTCTCGTCCAGAGGGACCACCACATGCAGCATGGGAAAGGTTGAAAGAGAGACTCCTGGATCCGTCGACGATATATGCTCGGTGAAGGTGATCGACGACGCATGTACGTAGTAGACGCGGTGCTGGTGCGGGATTTGTTGGTATAGCTAGGGTTTTACTTTTGGCCATTGGAGAGTGAGAGGAGCATGGAAAAAAATAGCACGCTATTTCTTCGCTAATAGCACGCTATAGCATATCTGGAGGGTCCACGCTAAATTTTACCCTTTTTGCACGCTATGAAGCTATTCACGAAATAGCATGCTATATCGCGCTTAACCGTCATAGCTTTAGCACGCTATTTTCTTTTTCCAGCCTATCAGCGCAAAGCACCGGGTTTTCCATCTTAAGAAGAAGTAAAAAATCATTTTCTGTTTATGTTGATGATGAACTACAATTTACAGGTTCCTCTTCTGAATTGAAACATGCTGTCAAATGCTGATAATTTTGAATAAACAATTTATGTTATGTTGTTGGCCCGTGATATGTTGATTTTAGGTTTCTAAACAATTGGAGAATGTTTTTATACTTGGTTATGCATATATTGTTCTATCATTTCTAGACTATATTCTTTATTCTTGATTAAAAAATATTTTTTTTATCTATATGGTATTTTTTCATAACGCTATTTGTGCCATGGATCTGGCCCTGACATTTGTATCTGGTTAAGTGGTTATGCATGGATTTATGCCTCATGTTTATGTTTGTGCCATGGATTTGGCCCTGACATTTGTATCTGGTTAAATGGTTATGCATGTATTGCTTCTTGACAAATATTTAGTGTTGAAATTCTTAATATTTGGGCTATATCTTACTTTTTTTTTTACCACGCTATTTTGTGACGTAGCTTCGCTATAACACGCTATAACTTGTATAGCTTCTGGAGGAGGGACACGCTATTTTTGATAGCACGCTATTTTTTCCCTTGGATAGGAGGAGTGTGTCCATGCAATGCATGTACTCCATTTCCAGGAAGAGAATTAATCTTTGCCACTTATGAGCAGGTTGCTCGACATCAATCCTGCCATTGATGAATTGTTACTCTCTTCTCTAGCTCTAGCTCTAGCTCTAGCTCTAGCTCACAAGGTCAACTTGCCTCCAACGTATACACTTTGCTTCTAGTACGTACTTCTTTCACAGGCTAGCCTAATTAAAATCAACCAAGAATTAATCCAGTGTGGCATTTGCTCTTGGATATTAGTGGGTTGTGGCCCTTCTAGCATAACAACAACAAAAATCTCACAATCCCACTCAGCATAACTGTAAGTGGGACTGAGTTTATTACCACATTACTAGTTGAGAGAGAGGGGAGCAGCTTATAAGAGCATCTCTAGTAGACCGCAAAAAAGATGCAAACCGAATAATTCGTTTTGGGTTCTTGCGAAACCAATCCACTGCTCAAGCCCGCCCCGTACAGAAAAACTGGTTTTGGGGTTTGATCTTGAATTCATGATTTTGAACAATGTAATCTCAACAATACATTCAATTAATACGAAATTATCTAGCAATAGTAGTACGAAAATAGTCCACAACCAAAAGAATGCGCAAATGATATGGTAGCGACGTAAGTTGTCCAAAAGAATGCACAATTAAACAAAAGAGGTGATGATCCAATCAACAACACCAAGTTCATTGTCAACACCGGCCAACAGCCGTAGCACAAACATCATCCCCGGCCGAGAAGGACCACCATCACGATTTGTACCAAGAGAAACAGGTGGATCCGTCGACGATGCTCGGTGAAGGTTGCCACAAGTATGCGCGCTTGATTTTGTACCTGATGCCAAAGCAAAGATCGACGCATGATGCTGCAAAGATTTGTTGGTAATTGGTACCTAGCCTAGGGTTTTACTTTTGGCTATTGGACAGGGAGAGGAGTGATTGCAATGTACTCCATTTCTAGGAAGAGAATCTTTGCTACTTATGACTAGGTTGCTCGAAATCAATCATGCTATTGATGAATTGTTACTCTTCCCTAGCTCTAGCTCTGGCTCCTATATGCACGAGGTCAACTTGCCTCCTACATATACTTGCTTCTACTTTTTTCACAGGATAGCCGTAAGGGCTGGCTAAGAGGATAGTGATAGTGAGTGGATAAAAGTGCATGTGCCCTCACGTGTGGTTTTGGTAATTAATGACAATCTCTATAAACTAATAGTTGCATTGAGCTATTCTTGTAGGGCTTGTTCATTGGCAATGCTTGAACACCATATGTTGGTATCAAGATTGAAAGAGGAAGATAAAGTGATGACCAAAATAATATTTAAGGTGTGATCCACACAAATGGTCATCTAGAGTTGAGCTTATTGCAAGTGTGGTTTGGAAAAGAAGATTGAGTGAATATTCATGTTTATCTCGGAGCTATTATATATATTAAGAGAAGAAGATGAAGTGGAAGGTTGATCAAGTCAATGTGCAAATTATGAAGTGCAAGTTAAATATGATCTATCTCAGAAGATATCATGTGATTGAAGCTTGCAATGGATACATGAAGACGGAGCTAAGCAAGACTCTCCCATAATGGAGTATGGGGAAATATTTGGAGAAGTCTTCATCAAGCATGTGCTAGCAAGCACGATCAAGAAATGTGTTCCAACTTGAGGAAGTCAAGATCATCATCATCTAGCTCAAGTGGAATGTATAAGGCAAAGGTATGATCTTGATAGGTTTTCTATTTCACCGGTCTCATGCTTTTGGTGAGACCGGGTTATAGGATCGACATTTGTACTATCAAGAGGGGCTCTGAGGTGAGTAACTTAATGACATCTTTGTGGAGATGTCAAACATTTGAATACTTGGCATATCATCTTTCTTGGTTGTTATTTGACTTTTATCCATGTGAGAATTTAGAGCTTGTGTTCATCTCCATATCAAGCTCTAGTTCATCAAAACGGATTTCGTATGAATATCTTGTTGTATTTTTTATGTTGGATGTTTTACCGGTTTGTCTTTTCTAGAGAGGTCAAACTCTCTTCTTGTGGTTTCCCACTCACATGATGGACTATAATGTTTATATACATGATCTTATAGAGCTTGTAATTATCTTTGAAACAAGACCAAGATCATCGAAAACGGAGTCCAGATGAAAAAAGTTATTGCAGTTTTCGTATTGCTGTTTCTACTAGTCTAGAAAATAGGATTATCCGGGTCCAGCCCTCGAAGTTTTTCTGAGGTTTTTTAGAGCAGAAAGTGCGAGCCTCTGTTAAAACCAGATATTTAGGCCGGATATTTTGAAAGGGGACTGGATATTTCGTGGGAGGGGCTATAAATACCCCTCCGCTTCTTCAACCTCTTGCCAAGCACGTTTTCCCCTCTCTCTCTCCTTCTATTGTTGACCTTGGAAAGTTTTCCACCTCCAACGTTTTTTGCATATCTTTGAGGGAAAAGTAAGAGGAGATTTAGATCTACATTTCCACCGATCTATCTCTCCTCTAAGTGAGGGGAAATTAGTGGATCTAGATCTTGGAGTTCTTTTGTGGTTCTCTTATTTGTTCTTCATCTCTTATTTCCCCATAAGTATTTGTTACTTTGTTGGAATTTGAGAGTGAGGGATTTGAGCACTTGTGCTCTTACCATTTTATTTGGTGCATCGGTTTGTACTCTCCACGAGGATTCATGGAAGTGAAAGTTGTGAGCTTGTTACTCTTGGGTCATTGGACCCTAGATGGCTTTGTGGTGATTCTCGAGAGCCTCCAATTCAGTTGTGGATGCATGCCCCAAGCCTTGTGTTGTAAAGGCGCCGGTTTCTGCCTCGAAGGTTACCGACAGTGAAAGGTGAACCAATCCTTTGTGGTGCGGTTCATCGGAGAATAGGGTGAGGCCTTTGTAGCGTTTAGCAAGCCTGTTGTGGTGAAGCTCACACCCCTCCAATGAGACGTACTACCCTCAAAATGAGTAACTCGGGAATACATCATCGTCTCCGTGTGGCTCGGTTATTTCTATACCCGAGCTCTTTACTTATGCACTTTATATTGTAATAGCTTTCGTGCTTGAAGTCTTATATCTTGCTATCACCTTGTTACATCTCCTTATTAGCATAAGTTGTTGGTGCAGATAGTAGAGCCTAGTATATTAAGGTTGTGTGCCTGATAAATTAAACACTAGTTTTATTCCGCATTTATTCAAGCCTAAACCGGAAAAGTTGTAATCACCTATTCACCCCCTCTAGGTGCCATCGTTGTCCTTTCAGCGGGGAACTAGAAGGACTCGTCCCCCTCGATCCCCGTCCCCGTGTTCCTCTCCGAGGCGACACGGGGGAAACCTTTGAATCGTGCCACTGACCCACTCCCTTCCCTCTCTCCCTCTCCCCTCGCCTTCGTCGGAGGACTCAACCAGGCGAAGTCCATGCTGCCAATGACAGAGGCGGGGCGTCTCGTGGCGTGGCCTCTCGGCAACGGTGGAGGCGGACAAGCATGGTCTGCGGCACCACGGTCGATGTGTCGGTAGCACGGCCTTGGACGAAGATGATGGGACATGGACGGTGATGCCGGTGGCGTATGATCTAGGTGACGCGGTGGTGCCCTATGGTGGTTGTAATCTCGGTGGCGGGCCTCACGGTCTGTCTCAACTGGAACTGGCTGGCCTACACGTCGGCGTGGTGGCGTGGAGAGGCGGGGCCGTTCCTTCGGCGGCCGAATAATGGCAAGATGATGATAGTGTCAACCACACGCTCATAGGCCCAATCTGGGCCGGGTGGGCCTAGATCTCGGCGCTACGGCCTGCGATCCTATTGCGGGGCGCGGGCGTGGCTGGCTACAACAGTCGACCTCCTTGTGTCCTGGGCTCTGCCAGGACCTGTCCCTTGCTGATTCAAGCCTCGGCTTGGAACCGGGCCAGGCGGGCCTGGCTCTAACGTCGTGGTCAGTTCGACACCAAGTTAGCTGCGATATGTTCCTAGCTGGACACTCTAGCTCGAGCTGGTTTGGGGTGGTTGTGGGTTTGGGAGAAATCCTTGTCTCTTGTCCGACGCCACCGGCGTCGCCATTCTGAAAGTGCATGATCCCTGATGTGTGGTTTTGGTAATTGATGACAATCTCGATGGACTAATGTTTGCATTGAGATATCTTTATAGATCTTGTCCATGAAGAAGATTGGAGTTCATGTGTTGGACTATAGAAGATTATATGATGACCAAGGTTCTATCCAATGGGTTTATATGAAGAATGATCATCTAGAGTTAAGCTTATTGCAAGCATGGCTTGAAAAAAAGATTGAGTGAACATTCATGTTTATCTCCAAGCCATCATCTTTATCAAGAGAAGAAGATGAAGTCCAAGTGGATACATGAAGACGGAGGTAAGCGAGGTTCTCCCATAATGGTGTACGGGGGAGTATTTGGAGAAGTCTTCATCAAGCATGTACTAGCAAGCCCAATCAAGAAAGGTGTTCCAACTTGAGAGAGTCAAGATCATCATCATCTAACTCAAGTGGAATACGCAAGGCAAAGGTATGATCTTGATAGGATTTCTATTTTACCGATCTCACGGTGTTAGTGGGAGACCGGGTTATTGGATAGACGGTGTACTATCAAGAGGGGCTCTCAAGTGAGTAACATGATCGCATCTTTGTGGAGAGCTCAAACCTTTGCATACTTGGCATCATCATCTTTATTGGTTCTTATTTGGCTTTTCTCTTTGTTGGATTTTTGTGCTTGTCGTGATCTTCATGACAAGTCCAAGTTCTTCGAAAACAGATTTTGTTTGGAAAACTTGTTGCGTTTTCGTGTTGGAAATATTATCGGTTTATCCATGAGGAAAGTTCCACACCTTCCCGTGTGTGTCAGTTTAACTCTATTTATGGTTCTTAATATTTAAACAAAATTGGTTTCACCTAATTTGGAGTTCGAACAAAAAAGTTATTATTGTTTTCGTTTTGCTGTTTCAGTCAGTTTTTAGAAAACCGGATATTCCACTTTTGTTTTCGACCGGAATATCCGGACCCCAGGGTTGCTCGAGAAAATCGGCTAAGGAATTTTAGCAACCCTGTTTTGCAACCTTCTATTGGTCACCAGATATTTGAATTCGGATATTTTGATTCTATCGGAATATCTGGTCCAGAAGAAGAATCATGGAAATTCTCCTAAGGACCATAACTGAAACCTTCTGTGGGTCGTCGGACATTTCAAACCGGATATTTTCAGAAGGACCGGAATATCCGGTAATGACTTAACCCGGAATATTCGGTCCTCTGCTACTTCAACGGCTCTTTTTCGAGAGGGACTATAAATACCCCTCTCCTTCTTCCTCCAGCAGCTAGCTCGTTTTTCTCTCTCTCCCCCACCATTGTTGACCTTGGAAAGCTTGCCCCTCTCCCAATTCCTCCCATGATTCTTGCATATCTTTGAGAGATTTGAGAGAAGAGATCTAGATCTACAATTCCACCAATCCATCCCTCCTCTAAGTGAGGGGAACCTAGTAGATCTTGATCTTGGAATTCCATTTGTTGAGTTCTTGTTTGTTCTTCCTCTCTTCTTCCCCCATAAGCATTAGTTGCTTTTGGTGGAATTTGAGAGTGAAGGATTTGAGCACTTGTGCTCTTGCCATTACTTTTTTGCATCAGTTTGTGTTCTCCACGAGGATTCGTGGAAGTGAAAGTTTGTGCGCTTGCTACTCTTGGGTCTTTGGACCCTAGACGCCTTTTTTGGTGGTTGAGACATTTTTTGGTCACTTGGGAGCTCTCAATCCTTTTGTGGGTTGTGGCTCAAGATTGTTGTAAAGGCTCCGGATTCCGACTTGAGGGATTTCGATAGTGGAAGGTGAACGGAGCTTTTGGGCAAGGTTCATCGGAGAATAGGGTGAGGCCATTTGTGGCGTTTGAGTTTGAAGTATTCGTGATAGCCTTCGTGCTTGAAGTATTCAATATTGTTATCACCTTCTTACTTGTCTTGCTTAGCATAAGTTGTTGATGCACTTGGTGAGCCTAGTTTATTTAGGTTGTTGGCCTGTTAATTTAAACACCTAGTTTTATTCCGCAATTATCAAGCCTAAACCGGAAAAGTTTTAAATCGCCTATTCACCCCCCTCTAGGCGACATCCCTGTCCTTTCACATTCCTCATTGGGGGGCGTTCAGGCTGCCCCTCTTCCATTACCTCTTGAGTGTCGGGGGAAACCCTAGGATAAGTTCGTTTGTCCGGCCAGCAGCGACATAACAAGTCGCCTCCATCCAAGGTGCGTTGGTGTGGCACTACAACAAAAGTGACACGTAGAGACGTCCTAATTTAGACGCTTTTACATTCGTCTTTACGTGAAAATTCACCCTGTGAATAAAGACTATATCTAAGACGTTTTGCAGACTGTCTCAGTGTGACAAAATTCACCGTTCCCGCTCGTCTGTTCCGCCTGAGTAATCTAAAAACTCTCATATATAGTTCTAAAAAAAATCCCCTATTTACCTCTCCCGTAAGTCACGAACAGATATCTCGGAAAAAAAAACCATGATCAGATCTGTGGAAACCTAGCGCCGCCGCCTTTAGATCCATGGCGGTGCATCTCACCTCGCTGGTACAGGCTCTTGATCCGCTCGAGAACGCTGGTTCCGCGCTAAGAGAGTCCTGATCCAGCCGGACTCGGTGCGACGGTGCCCTCCCCCATGCTGCTGTGGCTTTTTCGTACGCCCTCCTCCCTTTGCCACCCGCCAATGGGAGTTCGCAGCCAGGCCACTACTCGATCTAGTCGCGGCTCCATAGGTATCTGTTGTACCAATTTAATCTCAGCCTGTATCTTTTTTTCTTAAACCGAGCCTGTATCTATTTTATTGGTACACGCCTCTGCAATCACTGGAAGAACGCTTGCCAAATGCCAGGAAATTAGTATTTCATTCCTTTTTTTGTTTAATCAATCTAGCTAATAGTATTATTCATGTGATCTGAACTCAAACAAACAAAATTGGGACATTAGCATCACTGAACCTAGTGCTAGAACGAGGACTACAGCCTGTAGGTTATTGTGGCCAAATGTGTGAGCTAATTAAATACTGGAACATGTCAATTTCCTGCTATAAGCATGATAAAGCAAAATTTTGATGATACCAGGAACTAGTGCAATGTTGGATAGGTCGCCCCAGATTTATATCACAAATTTCCATTTTGGTATGCAAATATATTGTTGATCTTGAGATTTTCTTAGACCAATTAGACATTTGGACTTACGTGTAATTTACTAGCCTAGAACGAGTTCTATATTGTGGGGGATACTTATATGAAGTTTGCCGAGACTTCCAAGTACAACACGCAGAAGTTGACTACAACTACACTATTCAAGTAGCAAAGTGATGGCCATTACTTTAGCAACCATTATCAGGTTAAATTTTAGCATTGACCTTGCTTGAGTTCTTCATGTCTTATTGAAGATGCAAGTTACATCGCATAAGTAATCGAGACCAGTGTGCGGAGTGTCAGGTGTGATGGCTAGCTCTGCGTTTCAACACTTCGTTGTCATTCTCCTAGCTTGTTCGAGAGTTGTATCTTACTTGCCTTATTGGGCATGGTGTATTGTTTCCCCAACATTTTATTTTGTTGTTAGCAAACTCTTGTATGGTCGATTGCTTTATTTATAAAACAGGGCCAAAGCCTATTTCGAGGAGGGTTGGCTAAGAGCATCTCCACTCGCGTCCCACATAGTTCTACCAATAGCATACGTGTACGCGTCAGATACCAAGTAGCTCTTCTCATAGGCGTGTCATGTCCATCGCAGCCCAATATTTCATCCAGCGCTAACAAGGCGACCCTGACCCATTGGGAGTCGCTTAGCAGCGCTGAACGAAGCCTCGCGCGCCGCCACGTCGGATAAGGATAGATAGGACAGCGTTGTCATAGAGACAGCTAAACCCTATTTTTCATGTTCTTTTTCCATCCTGTCAATTCATTTCTCGGAAGGGCTGTGCATCTGACGTTTTATTATCCGATGCTTGTCTGATGGTTGCTCTGCATCATTCGATGATGCTCACGGATTGGATCGGATGGAACGCATGCATCGTCGGACATGTGTCGGACGTAAGAACGTCGTACGTATAGCAGCTCTCTTCATTTCTTCGCATGTTCTCCCCATCATCTGGTCGCCGTTCTCCCTACGCATGGTTGAGTCCAACTACTGAATCCATGTAAAGATTATGCAGGGCGGTGGTGGCAGTGTTTGGACCACATAACTCGAGTGCACCAAATGAAGAAGAGACAGCTCGGATCATGGCACGAAATGCAGCCAGAGGATTTCCTGTCATTTTTTTTGAATGATTACTGCAGGGGAGACCCCCACAACCTTTTATTGAATGGATAGGCAGAATATTTACAAAATTACAAGGCTTTTCCTATTTACAAACAGTATCTTATAAAAGTTTACTAAGCCATAAAACTAAAGAGGGAACAACAACAGCCTTCAACCTGTGCTTAAGCAAGGTCAAATCATAAACAAGATTTCCTGTCATTTTTGGAAGCATCGATTGCGTGCATTGGAGCTGGCACTAGTAGGAAAACCCAATTCTATGGATCCTTATTCTGTGGCGCACCATGTGGCCGTGCGCCACAGAATAAGCTTCTGTGGCGCACCCAAAACTGGTGCGCCACAGAATTTGCTATTCTGTGGCGCACCTAAGCTGGTGCGCCACAGAATAGTGCTATTCTGTGGCGCATGGAAGCTGATGCGTCACAGAATTATGGTTTTCTGTGGCGCATGGGCCACGTGCGCCACAGAAATGCAAATTCTGTGGCGCACGAGGCCATGCGCCACAGAAATCAGAAATTCTGTGGCGCACCAAGCCCCATGCGCCACAGAATTTTTTTTAAAAACAGCTCCACACACACACACACACACCCCCCCCCCCCCCCCCCGTGGATCGCCTTTTCAGTTTTCAAAACACTCAAAGAAAATGTCAAAAATTCAAAAAATAAAATCCTTCGAGATGTGGTTAGGTGTTACTGTCTAGTTCGTATAGAAATCTTGAAATATGAATTTTGACCTTTTTTGCAAAATCCAGAAAAAAAACGTAAAACGGCCATAACTTTTGCATACGACGTCGAAAAAATGTGTTTAATATGTCAAAAAAAATAGAGAAAAAAAGGAACCCGATGGGGTTTTCTCAGATCCTCCAAATTCCAAAGGGAAAAAAGTTATTTCAAAATGAAAAAATAAAAAAATAAAAAAAATAAAAAATTCAATTTTTTTTGGATTTGTTGAGTTTTTGGATTTTTTGAAGTTTTTTGAATTTTTTGGGATTTTTTGAATTTTTGAATTTTTTTGACTTTTTTGATTTTTTTGATTTTTTTTGGATTATTTGAACTTTCTGTACAAACTTTTGAATTTTTTGAAACATATATATACACATAACACACATAAACTACACACACATATATAGACATACACAAGGGTTAAAAGGGTTGATATGATACTATTATCAATAAGAACTTGAGTAGCAGGATGGTAGGTGAAGTGAATAGAACTTAGAAGTTAAGCGTGCTTGGGTGGGAGCACTCCTAGGATGGGTGACTTAGCGGGAAGTCAACATTTGAGATTCACTAGGAGTGTTAAAAATGTTCAGAAAATTCAAATATATAGGAATTTCCAAATTATTTCATTTTCTGATTTTTTTCAATTTTTTTGAATTTTTTTGAAACTTTTTGGGAACCCAGATCTAGATCTGGCCGCCATTTTTTTGAAATTCAAAAAAACAATTCTGTGGCGCACGGGGTAGGGTGCGCCGCTGGGTGCGCCACAGAATAGCTTATTTAGTGGCGACTATTCTGTGGCGCACCACCCATGCGCCACAGAATAGAAAAATGGTGCGCCACAGAAAAGCTTTTCTGTACTAGTGTGGAAGAATTGTCCATTTGCTTAGAAAAGGTTGTAAAAAGGACATCATTGATATTGCAGTGTGGAACTTGAACGACAGATTATGACATGTTGATTTGACACACTTTTTTTGGCACGGGAGGATCTCGTAATAAAATCAACATGTTGCAGAATCTCTCTGGCATTTGCGGAACTTGTTAAAGGCCATGCTCTAGCGTTCAACTATAAGATCAATGGCCACCCGTACACAAAAAATGGTACTACCTAGCCGATGACATCTATCTAAAATGATAGACATTCTGAAGACGATCCCCATCTAGGTCTGGAATTCGAGCCAAGCAGAGCCGGCTCGGCTCGACTTGTTAAAGCTTTTTTGGTTAAGCTCGACTTGTTAAAGCTTGGTCAACTAACGAGCGAGCTCGGCTCGACTCGACTCGTTTAAAAAAGAGTCCAGAACTGGAACTCGACTCGGCTCACAAAACTCATGAGTTTGCTTATTTAACGTACTTGTTTAGCTCGGTAAAACTGTCAACATGCATTATCATAGCTTTTATATATTATTATTTCTAATTATTTTGGCATGTATTGTGAAATTCTCACACCAACCAATGACAATATGACACCATCAAGTAATATATAGTCGTTAAACTATAATAATCACTAATAATTGTTCACAAAGACAAAAAATACCCGGTAATGACTTTTTTAACGAGTTGAACGAACAAAACGAGTACTTGGTAAAGTTGGCTCGTTTAGTTTGAACTCGTTTACCATCTAAAATGAAAACTCGGCTCCGCTCGTTTAGCAACGAGTTCGAGCAAATACGAGTCGAGTTCCGAGCTATTCATTTAACTCGCGAATTTTGAGTTTTATTTCTATTCCTATCCCCGTTCTACGGGTAACAAAAAATCTTGGTTTGCCAAATAACAAGAGAGTGCACACGTGACTTGTACAAGCCCATTCGTCCTTGACAGTTTCTACCATGTGAAGCTTCTTCATATTGTTGCACCCGTGCCTTAGATAAAAACCTCACTTACCATGACATTAACATATTTGCATAACTTCATTGGAGAAAAAACAGAGTTGCAATAGTTTACCTTTTTTTTATCACTCATGATTATGAAGCGAAAGGTGTTAATTATATGGCGAGATTATATTTTAGTGCGCTCAGAAACCTCATCTAGGTGTTGTAGCATTGTACTTCAGATATTGCGCAAGACGCAGGGCCGTCGACGAGGGTGTTTGAGCTGTGCGACGACACAGGGCCCCCAAAAGTTTGGGGCCCCCAAATCGGCAAACACAACCTCGGTCTAGGGAAGTGCAGCGATGGCCACAGGTCTCCGGTGAAAGAATACGGTACTCTGTCCCACTCCCTGCCTTTTCTCTAGAGTACGAGGCAAGCTGCTATGGATGGATCGATCGAGCCGCCATTGATGGTTCTATCGGAAGCTTTCTTTCAGGAACTCGAAGTCGAAGGTGTACCTGAGAACGTGGTGGGCCTGCGCTGTGCGCCTGGGCTTAAGTGAAGCCCATTAGACGTGTTGATCACAACTACACCGGAAAAAAACTTGCTAAATACAGCCCGCAGTGCATGCACTTCTATCGTTCACGATAAATACTCTCATGTGCCGTGTCAGTAGGTTCTAAGCTTTTTTTTGTATGCTGTGATATTCAACGAGCAATCAAGCAGGATGAGCATGTTACTACTTTCCAACTTTTCTTAATATATTTTTTCATATTCTTAGTAGGTGTATTTCACGAATTTTGAAGAGCGAATCTTTTGTGGATCATTTGTTTTGTTTCTGCATTTACGTCTTAATGATTTAGTTATGTTAATTACATATTTAAGAAAATTGAAGGTCTCATTTTATATTTCGCACCGGAGCCCCCAATTTCTGGAGACGGCCCTGGCAAGACGTTGGACAGATATATACAATCCTTTCCATCTATCCCTACTACAGTAAGTAATTGGACACTAAATTTTTCTTGATGTGTGTTTCATCCACCCAGATTAGACGCCTAGAACCATTAAACTAACCCATCTTACATGCAACAATACATATGCACATAGCGATACAAACGGGCCCCACAGTCTTCATACGAATTTAATATCTGGATTATGTGTCTTAACCTAATGAGCATAGTCCCAGAGTTTCCCATATTCCCTTATCTTATTTAGAGCTGCCAACATTTAGCTATAGCGAGTTTGAACCATTTTGGCAATAAGTTGTACTTCCTTTGCACCTTCCTACCAAAGCAACACAATGAGTTGTTCTCGTCATCCCTGATTTCTTCCATATATTCTTAAGCAAGCAAAGGAGTTGTCAATTCCTTTACTTTCCAAACCCTTTCACAATGCGCTCATCAACAAGTTTTGACACAACAAATTTAAGCAACATTTCCTTGAGTCCTTTGTAGCCAAAAAAAAAATGGGGCTTCCTACTTGGCAAACTACATCGGATGTGATATTGTTATTGATCTTCTTTTATCTGCACTATTTCCCTCACATCTTCGAGCACATTGGAGAACACCATGCCAAGTTTAAATTAAGACTGGATTTTTTAGGTCAGTCTCCTTGGTAAATGTCTTCCACTTGTATGTCAGCTCAGATTTTATTGGATTCAAAATATTATAATTATGTTTCTTCCAACAACTATGCGTGGATGGTTCTCAACATGTATTGTAGCCTTGTCAACTAGATCACCCCACACACCTTCATCTACATTATTCTTCTAGTTATGATCATCATCCACCTCATTGCCCGAGTCTAAAGAATCATTGTCTCCCTCATCACTCTCTTCATTGTAACTTGACATTGCACCATATCCCCATCTGACTCTTCTAGTAGAAAATTCTCTCCTCCTACTTCTTCTCCAGCAGCCTCAACTTCATCTTGTTCACTTACATACTGCAATTGTCGTGGCTACTCGATTTCTTTACCTTTGTGCTTGCAACTTGCGTTAGAAGGACTAGGAATTGCTGGCAACTACCATGGCTGCGGAATAACATCATCCCAACTTTGTTGTTCAAGCAAATTCTCATGATAAATATAGATGTCCCGTGTCTTCGGTTTTTGTTGGAGCTTTCTATATCGAATATGCATGCTTCTTAAAAGTATTGCCACTAGACCAACTCCTACAGGATGACCTGTCTTGCACTAGTATACTTCAATCCTTGGATCAGTAATGGTATATTCAAGACCAGTTATCATTTTATCTATTAACAAACAACATAAATTCCTCTCCTGTCTAACTCATCAAAAGTGTCTGCTATCTCATCCAAATATGTTGTCCCTAATTCCACATAAAACCCTCCACGGTGAATTACTATACGTTATATTGAGAATAAGTTCGTCCTACATTGTCAAAATAATAATTTTGTGATCAAAACCCTAGCTCCTATTACCCAAAATCAATCGGCTCCAACCGAACAAATTAATATGCGTGACCACAATTGTGCATACACATGCCAATCCTATACAAATAAAGTAGATTGCAACCCTAAATTTACACTAACCTACACCTGAAACTAAATCCAACAAATCGGGTGGGGGGGTTCTCTCTGACTGAGAGACATGATGAACTATAATTTGACGCTTCCTTCCATGGATCTGGGGGCGTGACAATGCATGGTCTTCCTCCGTCCGCTGGGGATCTTCGTCGCCACTCCCGTTGTCGCCCATGTCATCGTCGAGGGGCGCCCTCGTCGCTTGCATGTTGCCACTTTAGGGAAACGAACCGAATGTTCGAGACTAAAGTGCTGAGATTTCTTTGCAAGATTCCGGGTCACCAAAGGTAGTCAACTAAAAAGTCAACATGCCATGTAGGCATCACTTTGTTGTTTTCTTGCCTTTTTGATCGATATTCTCATAATGAGAGTTTAGCGACTGTTTTGACACATTTTCGGACATTATTCACCAAACTTCTCATCGATTATAAGTTCAATGACTAATGGTGTGTTTCCCTCCATTAGAAAATATCATTATAACACGATTGTCCGTAGGACATTTTTCTAACATTTTTGCTGGGAGAAGGACCCGAATCTATTATAAAAACTCACTAGGGGTACAGAGCACCCAAAGATAATAAAAATTACATTGAGGTTCATGGACTATATAACGACCACTACCACTCTCAAAACGAGGCAACGACACACTCAAGAGCCGAAGACGTCGTCATTGAACACGTGAAGAATCTGCTAACACCAAACATGCAACATACGTAGAAAACAAGATTCACAATTCCAAGGTAGCAGCGACCACTATTCCCCGCCCTCCCAAATGCCACCGGCTAGACTGCCGCCCAAGAGATGGACGAGGAGACGGGAAAACTTAATTCTTGTTCCCCACACGCCAATTTTAGAGAGCTATTTATAGCGCCGAGCGCACGCCGCTAGAGCGGCAAAGAGCGGTCGCAGAGACACGTCAATTATCAGATGGGGTAGGAAGAGACGGGTGTATTTTTGGTGGAGACATGCATATATTTCTACATTTCTAACAGTGAAGTACTTGTGGGCTACATCAATCTGTTTTTATATACATGAACTATTTTTCTAAGTCGGAGGGTTTTATATTTCTTAACTGTTTTTATAGAATATAGCAAACTGTTTGGTCTCGTCCTCTGAGGGCATCTCCCACGCGCGTACATGTGCGTATCGCAAGTGCGTGCACGCTTCCGGCCGGCTGATTACTCCGGCATGGATGCACGCTCGACATTTCGAACCTAGAGAGAGGAGCAGGTGCGAAAGGTAGGTTTAAAGGTTGGATGAGATACCTTTTGGCTTAGTTTACAATCTTACATCTAGATACTTTGGAGTTAGTTTAGAATGAAGGTCGACGAGTGTGCTTACGACAGGTGAGATCGATGCATCTGGCGTGCGTTAAAGGATTCGAATGAGAAGGTCAAAATGCAGAAAACAGTTGAACACAAAAGGACTTAAACATGGGCCTCGTTCCGATAATCAAATGTTTTTTGATCGACAAGGCTTACAGGCTACATCTAGGTGCCACCACAGATACTCCACAGTCCACACAGTGATTCAGGGTTCTCCTACAGCCTTTTTTTTACATGATACTGTATGTACCCATGCATCGATCCACGCGACCCTATACATGCATGGATGCTGTGCAATGCCTGCACACAGCCGCACCCTAGCTACCACCTATCTGTCTTTCTGTTCTCCCCTGTGCAGACACGTCGTGCATCAGCCCTACCTATCTACTAAACCCTAAACAATCTAGTGTTCTTTCTTATGTTATTTTGAAATTTTATAGTTTGACCAGCTCTGTTATTTTGCATCTACAACCTCAAGAGAATACCATAATAAGCCCTGCATCCTTACCACCATACCACCCAATCACCCGACGCGAGGTATAGCGCACACATCCTCTATAAATAGTTGTGCCCATCCAGCTCTTGACACAGAGCAAACGGTCTTATTCTCTTTTTGTTTCTTCTATTCTACAACCTCCCATCCTAGTACACACTTGGCTTTACTAACACCCTTTTGTGCTTGTGTTCATAGTGAGTCGTTCAAGCAAGAACCTCCTTTCGAGTCTATCTTAGATGTAGATGCTGCATTTGTTTTTCTCTTCCTTTTGAAGCATTTTCTTTTCTAGTACACACTTCAATCAGCTAATCCCCTCGGAAGATTGAGATTTTCCTGATTAGATGCCCATGTGAAAGAGTGAAGCTGCCAGCATGATCTACCTTTCATTCGCAGTGTGTGTTAGGTCCTGCATGTGAATCATTGTTAGATCATGACTGACAGCCTCATTTCTTCACAGCAATGGGCATATATGTTTATGCAACGTCATCGTCACCGGCCAAAGGGTAAGTAGTTAGCTAATCTCCAATTTACTCAGCTCCTCGTCATAGGTAACTCAGATCTAATCTGCAGGTTTCTGAATAACTTTGCTGTACTACTGCTTCTATGAGCTGTGGCCGGTGCCAGCTGAACCGGGCATTCATAGTAGGGCAAGCAAAGCTAGGGAAACAATTTGATTCTGAGTTTTGCATAATCTCTCCTTGGTTGATGGAGTAGCTAGGCAGTTAATTTTGCGTCACGTCATTTCTTAAACAGACTGTACATATTTGATTGATCTATAATGTGTGTGAAGGACTTTATTTAGTTCATTGTCCCTACCATAACCGCTAACTAGTTAGTTTAAATTATCTAGCTCTTTGATATGAAGTCACCAAGAACTAACTATACCCATGAATAATTGATTATTATTATTTAGTAAAGCTAATAGCATAAGCACCTGGCCACAATTAGCTACCACAATACTCCAATTAATCTAGCTAGACGTATACATGATGATTTCATGATAGGGACATCATATGTACTGAGTTCTTGCGCACTAGCTAGCCATTACATATACAGATACCAAAAACACATACTGTTCTACTACCTCTGTCACAAAATAGCCTACCAAAACTTTTTTATTTATTATGGGACGGATGTAGTATTTCGTTTGCATGATATATAGTGGTCTGGTGTTGCTCATTTATCAACTATAGAAGCACACCTACCACACAATTTCCATTTCTTGTTTAGCAGTATATATAGTTTGATTTGTACTTGTAGGGACAAAGAATGCTCCTCCCGATCTCCCTGTACATATTAGCATAATAAGCTCCACTAGATCTAGAAATAAATTAAGAGCTCGCTAGCCAGATTAAGAAAAGATCTAGCTAGACCTACCAAGCTACAAATGGAGATATATAAAGAAAGCAAGTCATTACTTCCAAGCTCTGCAGCAGAAGTTACTGATGGATATATCGATCGATCTGGTCACTTTCTTGCTTCCCGAACTGGGCCACTGCACAACCGTTGTGCCACTCCAAGCAGCCCCTAGCTTCTCATGATAGTTAAATTATAAACATACTGTATCAGATATTTCTGCGGAACACTGAACTTAAATATTGGTACTAGTAATAATCACCTTACGATTCAACCAAAAAATTTAGTTATCTCATCTTTCTTCATGGGCTTATTTTGAGACTCGTTTTGAATAATTAATTGAGGATAATCAGTAGTGTCTTCAAATCAAGTGAGAAGGGGGGGCGGGGATGCATGGAAGGGTGAAAAGGACTAATTAGGTGTGTTCACAACACACACTTGCACGAATTAATTAATATGCCTTAAATCTTGTTTTTGTAGACCGTACGATTAAAACTCCACACGAAAATCGTTGTCAAGTTAATGTGATGTTGACATGCATGAAATGGTCCCTAGCTAGTACTAGCTAGACGGAATCGATTATCTACAGCTGGTAAACAAATATCGGTTCACAATGAAACGTTAATATATTCATGGTGGTGATGGGAAAGAAGGAGCAAGCCTTTGGTGGCATGCCTTCAAAGTTTGGGACCGCAAATTTTCATATGTACTAATATTGATCCAGCGAATCGATGACATTTCGTCTCTAGCTTTGCTTTGCTTGGATCTATTTTGTTTTTACACCACGCAAGCACACACACAGCATGTTATTGATCATCCCGATCTATATAACATCCATAGGTTATGTTTTGTCGATTGAGATAAATTGAGTAGAAAAAAACTGGAATTTTTGCAACATGTAGCCTCAAGGACTCAAGGTGCTAGTGCACCTTATGCCTGTGTTCCATACAACTCTGGTGTCCTGTGTACATTTCATTCGGCGGTAGCTAGCGGTTTGGTGCAGCAGTGATTTTCACACTTTGACAGTACTGGCTAGTAGCGGCTGGCCAACCCTGCCCAGTGCTTATCCCTCTAGTACGAACAACGAAAAAAATCGAGCAATTCCCAGTTTCTCCCTGACCGCTTGGCCTTCTATATATAGCAGTCACTTGCTGCTCTCTCTTCGATCTTCCCCAATTATTCACATCTCTCTCTCTCTCTCTCTCTCAAGCTCTTGGTTGGCTGCCAAGGGTAGAGGTGCACCACAAGTTGGTGAAGCTGCCAGCATGATCTGATGATCTAACTGATGTATGAGGGAAAAACTACAAGATCAGAATCGATCAATCAGGTCATGCTGGAGTTTCATCTGCTGGTGGGAGCACAAGGGAAACCCTAAAATATCATGAAATTCATCCATGGACGATCTCGAGCTAGTTATCCTCAAGGTGAGATCCATCCAACTCTCACTGTCCTCAAGGTGTCGATTGATTAATCGATGGTAGATGGTGTTGCCTGCAAGGCTTGTTGATTCTATGTTACTTCTTTGTTTATCGTCCTTCTTTCTCTCTTTCATAGAGTGGATCTGTGATTCTTGTGTAATACTGGTGCAGTTTTCTTTAGATCTTGCCGCGATTATTTCTTTTTCTTTCCCTAGCTGCAGGATTTTTTTTTCCGATAAAGCCTAGCTGCAGGATTTACCGACGAAGAACAGGAGTTTTCTTTTCTGAGGGTGACGTTCAAAATTGACTTGTGCCGGTGGTAATTAATATCTGAACCGATCTTGTGACATGGGATTCTTTAAGGTCTGAATTTTATGTCTTTTTATTTTGCTTGAGATTTATGTAGACTGTAACTTTTTAGGCAGCCTTTGGCGTTACTACTGTTATTCATTGCTCGGGTTAACCAACTAAGTAGCAACAAACTTTTCCAACTAATTGTTGTATCTGTAGCAGGTAGGAGATGAGAAAACTAACTGCCAAAGTACTACAAGAGTTCAATCTTCTAAGCATGCATAAAGAGGGTTTACTTCCATATCTATGACATCACTAGCTTATTTCTTTAACCTCAAATATCTTGGTTACAATCGTTTTGTTAAGGGCATAAAGGAGTTGTTTGAGTCACGGATCCACCAGAAGCAGCATATATTAATACATCAGTCAAGAAGGAGATCGATTTTTTGTTCCATGATTTACATCAACGTCATTCCCATTTGTTGCTGCATGCAAATGCGATGTGTGTGTATGTTTATAATATCACATTTCCTTATATATAACTATTGTTACACCGGTGATTGTTATGTTAGTGAAGTACTAATTAGTATTATATTTATGGTGACTATTATTCATTCACTCATTTTTGTCCTGTCGACAATGGTGCTCGTGGAATCAACAAATATCATAGAAATAGTTTAAACAAAAGGTGACATTGATTAGTCATTTCCACAAGGGACAGAAAATATACAGAAGGAGAGTGTGGAAAAGAACTATGAAATGAGTTGTCACGTCGATCCTCAGGACAATGGATTATCAATTCTTGCTTGCAAGATAGGTCTACAGGAGAGCTGATAGTAGTACAGCTGAATGATTGGCTCTTGCTTGAAGGATGAAACTGCCGTCCATCCATCTTTTCATGATCCCTCTTTGCACGCATGATTGCCCACACTTTCCTCCTCTTTTGGGACTTGTACTATGGGAGACACACCACATCCTTATCACACATACACAAAATAATATTTTCTTGCCATGTGTCTGTCTTTGGTCTACGTTGATAGCCTCACTTGCAAAAATGGCAATACATTGAAGAAAATGAAACACTCCCGAAGTTTCAAAAATTGTCGAAACAAGTGAACATGCAAATGCTTCGATTCCTCTTGCACATGTAAATTTTACTATAAAAGGTTTTAGACAAGGACTTTTTGCACGAAATATTTAGTCCTAAAATAACTTTCAAAGCACCAAACCCTTTTTTGTTGAAAAATGGGCAACAAGTAAGATTTTCCATGAAAGTTGAAGAGCATATATAAAGAAAGAGGGTTTATAAGTTTTTTGGGTCATTGATTTTATTTTTCTTCAACCACGAGCGTGTGCTTGTGAGTGTACCTCTGAGTTTCTCTCTCTAATTAGTTGGAACTTTTTGTTGGCATGCCTAACCACCACGCACCTCCCTGATGTCATGGCGATCCAAGTACATTTGTCACCTAGCATGCATGCATGGTCCTTTGGAAGATTCATGGGCCACACATATGTGCATATAGCTCCAAGCCTTCCTTTATGGCAATTTGGTAAGCGATGGCCGGTTTGTTACAAGATGCCCACTACAACCTAGCTTGTCCTTTAGATCCATGTCAAGCTTTCAAAGATGACACATGCATGGCAAAACCAATTTCTGTGCCTTTTTTTTTGGAAGTTTAATTTCTGTGCCTTTTATCACGCAAGTCAACTATGTACATCATACTCTTGGAAGTTATGTACTTATTTCTATGTTTTGGTTCATGTTGAATTTTTAATATTTGATAGTATATTTCTGTGTTTTTCCTGTATTTAAAAATTATATGGACAAAAGAGACTTTTTTTCGCTAGTATGCCAAAATGGCATACCTTATTTTTATAGAAGAGGGTAATCATATTTACAAGCAAATTGTGCACCACTGGGAACAATGGGCCGGGCACACACACACACACACTCCCTCTACTCTAACGCATACTCTCGCGTTACATTGTGTCTCCCTCTTGCTCGAGCTACACGCCAGAGTCTCAACTTCTCTCCAATTTGCTCGATGATCAACAGCTCATGGCTCAGTTGTTCCCGGGCATTCTCGAACACCCTCGCATTTCTTTGCTTCCACAATCTCCATGCTACCAAGATGGACAAAAGAGACTAATATGTCACTTATATGCATGTACTTTACTACTCTACTTCTTTAGTATATACTTCTTCATTAATTACTAGTAATTAGTTACTATTATTCTTCTTTATACGGCTCATCGATAGGATTCTTGGAAGACGTCTAACTTGCGGATGCACCTATACATGTCTAGTGACTATGACTTATCATATTTGTTTGACACAAATATGTTACGATAAGGCATCTCTCAATGCTTGTTTCTTTGACTAGCCATAGTTGGGAGTATCATACACTAGTATCATGCATATGATACTAGTCTATGTTACTACTTACATTATGGGTAGTAACATATGTGTGGTATCATATACGAATCATTTATTAGGTTGTAGACTCGTACTGTATTGGAATCCGTTATGTTACGGTATCTAACTATGATACCATTATAATCTCTTTCATCATTAATTGCAGTGACACGTCATATTTTTGCCAACATGGTATGCATGATACTACCTATGATACCCCCACTATGGCTAGTCATAGCGTGTTATCATATGCAAATTGTTGATGTGGCACCGTAGTTAATCAAGAAAGAGAGTAAGCTCCGGTTTATAGGCAAAGCCAAGTTAGTATCCAATCACATGCAAGCACAACCCAAAAATTAAATAATGCAACATCTCTTAGAGACAACACTTACGAGATAATGCATTGTGCTAGTTGTCTCTTAAGTTTTATTACTCCTATTATAAATGCTGAGACGATGCATTGGGAGAGACCTAAAGTATGTCCTGGGGTGCATCACCTTCAACTGTAACTTTTAGGCGATACTTGCTAGGTAATCATTTGTTAGCTAGCTATGAATGATTTGCGCTTAGGGTTGAAGGCCTGGATATGATGTGTTACGTTGGAATCTACATAAAATGGCAAAACTAGTTCAAATCTAAGTGCAACGGAACACTTATTAATAATACTCCCTCTGGTTCATATTAGTTGTCGATGAAACAGATGTATCTAAACGTTGCTAGATTATCAAATCTAAGTGGTGGAGCCAAGAATTGAACTGAGCCGGGTCGAACAAATAACCTCCTGCACACTACTGGTCACTAGACAAATAGACATCAAAATTAAAATTGAAATCTGAAATTTGAAGGGGAAATTAACCTGCTCGGGGCGTGCCCTCGTGAGATTTCTGGAGGTGGATGCCTCTTCTTCTCGCTAAGCCAGAGCTATTGCAGCTTCTTCCTCAGCCTGCATGGCTTCCCATTCGGCCAAATCGGCCTCGTCGTCGGCGTCCATCAGAGATTGAGAATAGGCCAGGGCAAGCAGATGGGGGCGGGGCGCCGGCCGCCGGGAGATGAGGCGCGGCGCGGCCGGGCTTCGCGGCGGGAGAGAGAGAGTCGGTCAGGCAAGGCGTGGCGGTGGCCGGCGGGGGCTGGCCGTGCGGTGTGGGGGGCTGACGGCGCTGCGTGATCGACTTGGGCGGGCAGAGGATGATGTAGTGCAACCTAGGCACACACCACCAAGTGGACCAATGACAAGAGCAAGGGTCAAGGCACTTCATGATAAGGTGAATTCGCTCCTATCCATGTGTGATCTTGATACTCCTTTGAATGGCTTGCTACTTCATTCCGATACCTTGTGCATACTCAGCCATGAGCCTCTTGAAGATCTCCAAGGAAGTGTAGAAGTTGGACAAGAATCGAGTCAAGAAGACGAAGGAGAAGGAGAGAAGAATGGGAACAAGTCCCAGGCGGCGGTACTACCGCCAGGTACAGCGGTACTACCGCCCCAAGGCCAGCCGAGCCAGACGCGTCCCCACCCGAGTCCAGCCGAGCCAGAAGAAGCTGGGCGGTACTACCGCCCCACCTGGCGGTACTACCGCCCCAGCGGTACTACCGCCGACGCTATCGCCGAAAATGGCCCTCTGTTCGATCTGCCGGCAGCTCCAGCGGTACCGTAGCGGTACTACCGCCGGCCAGCGGTACTACCGCTGGGCCTGGCGGTACTACCGCTGCAGTTGACTTCGGAAACAGTTCGAGGCCCGCCCAGCGGTACTACCGCTGGCTCCAGCGGTACTACCGCTGCGGCGGGAACCTGGCGGGTTGAGGGCCCTTGTCTCCTCACTTATCCTACCTTATCCTACCTAGACTATAAATAGAACCTCCCCATCTAGATCTAGGGTTAGACTAAGATTTGAGAACTAAAGTAGAGCCTTGCTCCTTCTTCTCAAAGTGTCTCTTTCCTCCTATGGAGATGAATCAAGGCCTCCACATGTGGAGATGAACCAAGGCCTCCTCTTGAGGAGAAGATCCCTGCGTGGATACCAAGGCTCCGCTTGTAGTTGCGATTACTTGCTAATCTTCCATCTTTAGGTGGCTAGGTTGGATTGGTTGGATTGACCAATTGGACAAACAATCCTAAGAGTAAGGTGTGCTTGGGAGAGGAGGATTGGGGGCTGCCCGGGGATTTGTTACCAATCGAGTCTTGCCGGGTTGCTACTTGCTATTTACCCTTGTGTGTTTGATTTCCCCTCTTTTGTGTTCTTCGTTCTTCGCGTGTTCTTCGTGTTCATCCTTCCCTCCGCACAAATCCGTGAAAATCGGGACCTACCCGCATCATATGGTATCAGAGCTCTAGGTTGACACGGATTTGATTTGTGTTTCCACCAAAATCCACCAAATTTTTCTTCGTTTTTGAGAAATTCGAAAATTTCCACCAAAAATAGCCTTGCCTAGATTCGAGCCGATCTGTCGATTCGTTGCGTTTTTGGTAGTTTTTGTCCATGGATCTGTTGCTTTAGGACCCCCTCCACCTTGTTTGCGTTCCCTAGCCTTAATTTTGCCGATTTCCCACGAATTCGAGGAAGTTTTGGAGCCCAATTCCGCCCAATTTCGAGTCAAAATCGCGCAGATCCGTGCGCAGCGGTACCTCCAGCGGTACCGGGCGGTACTACCGCCAGGCAGCGGTACTACCGCTGGGGCAGCGGTACTACCGCCAGGGCAGATTTTTCAGAAATTTTTTCTTTTCCTCGGTTCGTTTTTGGCATTTCCTCTTTGGTTTGAGTCCTTTCTTGGTGTGCCCTACGTCTACAACATCGACAAGCTTCCGCAGCAACGCATCATCAACGCCAAGCGACGACGCCACCAAGGACTCGACATTCCCCCACCATCATAATCCGTTGTGAGCCCTTCTTCCTTTCGTGTACCTTAACCTATCGGACTAGCTCGGTGATATTGCGAGGCATTGCACGTGTTGAGTGTTTGTCTTCAAGTATTGGCGAGTGTGTATCGTTAGAGAGCTTGGCACTAGCAAAAGAGAAGGAATCATCGTCAAAAAGCAAAAATCAAAAAAAAAGAGAAAAGAAAAGAATCAAGTGGTGCCAAGTTCATCTCTTGTAGGTTGCGACAAAGCTAAGACCGCCAAAGTGAGTGTGAGTGTTAACTCTTGTGCAAATCCGTTGCCCACAAAAAGCAATTGAGCTAGCGTCCTTCTTGTGTTGGGTGACATTTGAGCACGTAGTCTTCGTTAGGTTGTCTATCTTCGAGTGCTCGCCCTTTGGTCGCCCAACCCCATTATTCGCTTTTGTGTGTGTTTCTTCATCATTTGTGGTTGGAGTTTCTTTGGTAATTTGATCATTGTGGATTTTCTCTACCTTTGACAATATACTTGTCGGCGGGTTTGCTTGTTTCGTTTGCCACTTCATACCTTCCTATCCTCATAAGTGTGTGTGTTGGGTGTTAGAACCGGATACTCTCCTCTCAAGCCACATTATACTTGGGATATAGTTTGTCTTGGTTTTTCTTACCACACATCTCACTTGTTCTTGAGAAAATGTTTAGGGGAAGTACAAACGGAAGCTCAAGCTCGGAAGAGGAAATCCATGGTGGAGTTCGCGGTGATCATGGCTATGTCACACAATCGGAGCTTGTTGGCATGCGACACTTCTTCGTGTAACTAGACGCTTCGAGCGCCGTCTTCAAAATCAAGACACCTTCAACGACCGCATGAGTGCTAACGAAGCAAATATGGAGCGGTTGACCGAAGCTATCAACAACCTTGCGCGACAACGAGCTTCTTCACACTCAAGCCGTACAAGAAGCACCTCAAGGTCGACACAAGCACGTCATGGACGTCATGAACCTCGACAAGAACGTCAACATGATCCAAGGCGCGACGCCCATGAACGACCTCCTCCTCACGTTGAACAACCACATGATCTTCACGCGAACAATGCCAATGCGCATCAAGAACAACCTCACCAAAATGATGATCGTCGTGAACGCATACCATCACCACCACCGCAACAACGTGATCGTCATGACCCATTGGCTAATGACAATGGCGTTCCGGGTGCGAATGACTTTGGTGAACAAGGACGTCACCCTCGTCATCCTCCAAGGCCACGTCATCAAAACCATGACAATGCGAACAATGTCGAGCAACCCGTTCCTCAACAAGAGCTACCTCCTCAACATGCGCCTCGTCAAGAGCTTCCTCATGATCGTCACCAACACCAACGTTCCGAGTCAAGTGATAACGAGTCAAGCCAACACAATGGTGATGGACTCAACCGAAGGAGACGTGGACGTGCATTCCCACGTGGTGGCCACCGTGACGACTATGATGACTTGACCAACGTCCGCTTTGACATACCCAAGTTCTACGGCACAAGTGATCCGGAAGCTTACTTCTCATGGGTACTCAAGGTTGACAAGATCTTCCGTGTGCAACGCTCTCCGACATCAAGAAGGTTGCCTTAGCCTCGATGGAGTTTGAAGAGTATGCCCTCTTGTGGTGGGAACAACTACAAGATGCTCGCGTCGCTAACCACCAACAACCAATTGACACTTGGGTTGAAATGAAAGAAACATGTACAAGCGCTTCGTGCCAAGCCATTACACTAGAGACTTATACAAGAAGTTGCAAGAGTTGAAGCAAGGTTTGAAGTCGGTTGACGAGTACTACAAGGAATGGAAATCTCCATGATGAGAGCCAATGTCAACGAGTACGAAGAGCAATCCATGGCTCGTTTCATGAATGGCCTCAACTATCCATCAAGAAGATCGTGGAGTTCCAACCATATGCCTCTTTGGTAGAGCTAGTACATCAAGCTTCCAAGGCCGAGCGCCACGTGCTTGAAGAGCTCAAATACCTCAAGACAAAGGCATTCTACGCCAACAAGCCTTCTTCGTCAACTCCTACACCTTCACAAGCTCTTCCTCAAGCGAACACTCGAGGTCCTCCAAGAGTCTCTACTTCGACACCTCAAGCGCCTCAACCTTTCAAGAAAGTACCTCCCCTCCAAGGCGCCTCAAGGATCTTCGTCCGGCACAAGACTTTGCAATGCTACAAGTGCGGCGGACAAGGGCACAAATCTTTTGAGTGCACCAACAAGAAGGTCATGATCATCAATGACATGGGAGAGTATGAATCTATGAGTGAAGATGAGTACAATGCTTTGAACAAGGTCGCCACAATGCAAAGTGCTCAAGAAGAAGAAAGTGAGATCTATTGTGATGGCGACAACAACCCTTCCTTGGTTGTGGCAAGAGCTCTAACCACCAATGTTCAAGTGGAAGAAGACCAAAGATGCAACTTGTTTCACACTAGAGCGGGAATCAATGGAAAGTCCATCAAGGTCATCATAGATGGTGGAAGTTGCCACAACCTAGCGAGCAAAGAACTTTGTGATAAGCTCAACTTGAAGTTCAAGAAGCACCCACATCCTTACCATGTGCAATGGTTGAGTGATACCGGAGCCGTCAAGATTCAACACATGGTGCAAGTGTCCTTCAAGATTGGAGCCTATGAAGATACGGTTGATTGTGATGTTGTGCCTATGAACGTTTGTCACTTACTCCTTGGGCGTCCATGGCAATTTGACAAGGGTGCTATGCATGATGGACGAACAAACTACTATAGCTTCAAGAACAACGACAAGACCTTCGTCCTTCGTCCCATGACACCAAGTCAAGTCATCGCCGACAACGCCAAGACTATTGCAAGGGCACAACAAGATCGTTCGTCTAGTGAGATGAGTGGTGAGCGAGAGACCCACCATAAAGTGAGTGAGAGCCACAAGCCAAATGAGTGTGACACTTCAAAGAGAGTTCCCACAAAACTTACACTATTTGCCACAAAAGAGAGATAAGGGAGTTGAGAGAGAACCCATCCACCCTCCACTATGTGCTCATATGCAAGGGTGAAGTTTCTATGACTAACACTTTCACAAACCTTCCTCCTTCTTTGTTGTCTCTTTTGAAGGACTTTGAAGATGTCTTCCCTCAAGAGTGCCACCGGGACTACCTCCTCTACGCGGAATCGAGCACCGCATCGACCTTGTTCCCGGCGCACCGCTACCAAACCGCGCTCCTTACCGCACCAACCCCGAGAGACAAAGGAGATCGAGCGGCAAATACAAGAACTTCTTGCCATGGGACATCCGCGAGAGCTTGAGTCCGTGCGCCGTGCCCGTCATCTTGGTACCCAAGCACGACAACACTCTTCGCCTTTGCATGGATTGTCGCCCCATCAACGCCATCACCGTTCGGTATCGCCATCCTATCCCTCGCCTTGATGATATGCTCGATGAGCTTTGTGGTTCCGCTATATTCTCCAAAATTGATCTTAAAAGTGGATATCACCAAATACGCATGTGTGAAGGTGATGAATGGAAGACCGCATTTAAAACTAAGCTTGGTCTTTATGAGTGGCTCGTCATGCCATTTGGTCTTTCCAATGCACCTTCTACTTTTATGCGTCTCATGAATCATGTTTTGCGTCCTTTCATTGGAAATTTGTTGTGGTATACTTTGACGACATCCTTATTTATAGCAAATCTTTGGAAGAGCACACTTCTCATGTTGCTCAAGTTTTGTTGGTTCTTCGCAATGAAAAGCTTTATGCAAATCTTTCTAAGTGCACTTTTGCCACCAACAAACTTGTTTTCTTGGGTTTTGTTGTTTCTTCGGATGGAGTCGAAGTCGATGAAGCAAAGATACAAGCAATTCGGACTTGGCCTTTTCCGACATCACTTGAGGAGTTGAGACGTTTTCTTGGTTTTGCCGGATTTTACCGCCGTTTCATCAAGGATTTTTCCACAATTGCTTGCCCCCTCCATGAACTTACAAAGAAGAATGTACCTTTCATTTGGGGCAATGCACATGATTTTGCTTTCAATGAGCTCAAACGGTTATTAACCGAAGCACCACTCCTTGCCCTTCCGGATTTCTCTAAGACATTTGAGATTGAATGCGATGCAAGTGGATTGGGCATTGGTGGAGTGCTTATGCAAAATGGTAGACCCATCGCATACCATAGTGAGAAACTAGATGGAGCTCGCTTGAATTACCCCATTTATGACAAAGAGTTATTTGCTTTGGTTCGTGTTTTGGATGTGTGGCAACATTACCTTCGTCCTAAGGAATTTGTCATTCATTCCGACCATGAATCCTTGAAATATTTGAAAAGTCAAACAAATTTGAACAAAAGACATGCTAAGTGGGTTGAGTTCATTGAGTCTTTCACTTTGTAATCAAATACAAGAAAGGTAAAGACAATGTGGTCGCGGATGCTCTATCCCGCAAGGCCAACCTACTTACACGTCTTGACATTAGTGTCTTGGGTTTGGATGAGATTAAAGAGTTGTATGCTACCGATGCTTTCTTTGGAGACATTTTCGCTCAATGTTCGGAGCACAAAGGAATTGGTGATTTCTATTTGCACAAAGGTTTCTTGTTTAAGGCTAACAAACTATGTATACCCGAGTCTTCGCTTCGTTTGGTCCTTTTGAAGGAATCATGGAGGCGTCTTAATGGGACACTTTGGACGTGACAAGACCTTTGCCATGCTCTCCACAAACTACTATTGGCCAAGGATGTACCGATGTGAACCGCTTGGTGCGACGATGTTCAACATGTCTCAAAGCTAAGTCTACTCTAAACTCTCATGGTTATACACACCTTTGCCTATTCCACATCACCCATGGTCCGATATAGCTATGGATTTTGTCTTAGGACTCCCACGCACTAAAACAAACAAGGATTCCATCTTTGTCGTCATTGATCGCTTCTCTAAAATGGCACACTTTATACCTTGCAACAAGAGCGACGATGCTTCACACATTGCTACTTTGTTTTTCAGGGAAATCGTCCGTCTTCATGGGTGCCCAAGACCATTGTGTCGGATCGTGACGTCAAGTTCGTGAGCTATTTTTGGAAGACTTTGATGGCCAAGATGGGAATCAAGCACTATTCTCCACCGCATACCACCCTCAAACCGATGGCCAAACCGAAGTGGTGAACCGAAGCCTATCCACACTCCTTCGTGTGTTGATCAAGCCTAACTTGAAGAATTGGGAAGAGTGCATCCCACACGCCGAGTTCGCCTACAATCGAGCACTACATCGCGCAACAAAGAGAACACCCTTCGAGGTTGTCTATGGCTCCAACCCCTACACCGCGCTAGACATGCTACCACTTCCACTCCGAGAACAAGTAACATGGACTTCGACAAGCGCGCCGCTACATGAAGAAACTACATGAAGACACAAGGCCACGCTAGAGAAGCAAGGAAGACCATGCTACGAAGATGAACAAGAACAAGCGCCCCATGATCTTTGAAGAAGGAGACCTTGTTTGGCTACATCTACGCAAAGACCGCTTCCCCGATGAGAGAAAGTCTAAGCTAGCGCCAAGAGGAGATGGTCCTTTCAAGGTTCTCAAGCGCATCAACGACAATGCATACAAGATCGACATACCAAAGTCCAAGTACGGCGTCCATGACACCTTCAACGTCGCCGACATCTCGCCTTACCTTGGGACCCAAGTGATGATGAGGACGAAGAGTCGAGGACGACTCTTTCCAAGGGGGGGAGATGATGTAGTGCAACCTAGGCACACACACCAAGTGGCCCAATGACAAGAGCAAGAGTCAAGCACTTCATGATAAGGTGAATTCGCTCCTATCCATGTGTGATCTCGATACTCCTTTGAATGGCTTGCTACTTCATTCCGATACCTTGTGCATACTCAGGCATGACCTCTTGAAGATCTCCAAGGAAGTGTAGAAGTTGGACAAGAATCGAGTCAAGAAGACGAAGGAGAAGGAGAGAAGAATGGAACAAGTCCCAGGCGGCGGTACTACCGCCAGGTACGGCGGTACTACCGCCCCAAGCCAGCCGAGCCAGATGTGTCCCCACCCGAGTCCAGCCGAGCCAGAAGAAGCTGGACGGTACTACCGCCGACGCTACCGCCGAAAATGGCCCTCTGTTCGATCTGCCGGCAGCTCCAGCGGTACCGTAGCGGTACTACCGCCGGCCAGCGGTACTACCGCTGGGCCTGGCGGTACTACCGCTGCAGTTGACTTCGGAAACAGTTCGAGGCCCGCCCAGCGGTACTACCGCTGCGGCGGGAACCTGGCGGGTTGAGGGCCCTTGTCTCCTCACTTATCCTACCTTATCCTACCTAGACTATAAATAGTACCTCCCCATCTAGATCTAGGGTTAGACTAAGATTTGAGAACTAAATTAGAGCTTGCTCCTTCTTCTCAAAGTGTCTCCTTCCTCCTTTTGGAGATGATTCAAGGCCTCCACATGTGGAGATGAACCAAGGCCTCCTCTTGAGGAGAAGATCCTTGCGTGGATACCAAGGCTCCGCTTGTAGTTGCGATTACTTGCTAATCTTCCATCTTTAGGTGGCTAGGTTGGATTGGTTGGATTGACCAATTGGACAAACAATTCTAAGAGTAAGGTGTGCTTGGGAGGGGGATTGGGGCTGCCCTCGGGGATTTGTTACCAATCGAGTCTTGCCGGGTTGCTACTTGCTATTTACCCTTGTGTGTTTGATTTCCCCTCTTTTGTGTTCTTCGTTCTTCGCGTGTTCTTCGTGTTCATCCTTCCCTCCGCACAAATCCGTGAAATCGGGACCTACCCGCATCAGAGGAGAATAGGTCGGGGACGGGAGTGGGACGGGGTCGGCCTCGGCTAACTTTCTTTTTTTCTCTGGTATCTGATTTTTTTCGCCCGATCGGAGCCGGGTCGACCGACCACCCTCGACCCCCTACTGGCGCCGCCCCTGGCTAGATACATCTGTTTTAGCGACAACTAATACTTAACGGAGTGGGTAAGAAAAAAGTATCACTAAAGATTAAGATAGATTAAGATATTTTTATGGTCATCGACTCGGGTGATTTTAACAAGAGGCAATCTTGCAAAGTGCAACTCACGCGGGAGCAAACACTGTATTTGTTTTTGCCACCATGATGGAACAACTAAATATTGGCTCGCACAACTTACTCCATTCATGGAGACATGGAGTAGTCAATTATTCATGTTGCATTGAATATGTATCAACCTAGAGTATCACTAATGAGATTTGTCTACATGATATACTATTGAATATAAATCTCACATCCTTATTGGAGCAGCAACCCTTTGTTGGGCCTTTGTGGCATCACTGTAATGATTTTTTTTTTGAGAGGATCTACACTGCGTATTCAACAAAGATTACAGAGAAAATAGAAATACGCAGAGTACAAGCAGAGGAAACCCAGTACAACAGCAGCGCCAGAGGAAGCCGCTGAACCACCGCATCGCCTGAGGACGAACTCCAACGCCGAACACCGCCGGAGAGGAAGACGCCAGACCGCCGCCAACCCCGGAAAAGAGAGCACCCCACTCATGTAGAGACCGCAGAAGCCGCCCGCCGCAAGCGACGGAACCGAAGATCGCTGAACGCGCACGGCCATGGCGCCACCTCCCCGCAACCACCCCTCTTCCAAACTGCTCTGCACTGAGCACAACCACTGCTCGCCGGTATCCAACTTGAGCTCTGATTTGACACGAATCCGCTCAGAGCACGCGCCAATGGGTGCCGAAGGCAATAGAAAGGACGCAAGACCCTCGACCGACAAGGACGACGAGGACACGGAGCAACCAGCAATGGATCGAGTGGTTCAACTTCGGCGCCGGCCCTACAGTCGATCGAGTACGTATAAGTGCATGCAGACGGCGGCGCGGTGACAGGCCGAACGGCGGCACCGGTTTTAGCCGCGCCACGGCTTGATGGTGGCTTGCATCGCCTCCGCATGGGTGATCGCGGGCGTGCTGTTAGCAATGATGGCCTGCTGCGGCTACCAGGACGCGGCTAACAGAGTCTGCCGGTGCCGGCGAGCGTCCCGGCGGCCGTTGCCGCTCCGTGATCGTGGTCGTTCAGGTCAATACTGACTGCAGCCAGGCGCTTCGCAGCGCGCTCGGGTCCCCGGCCGCGAACTGGCACGGCGGGTTGTTGTAGAACTGCACCCACACGTGGTCGAACTCGAACATCCCGGCCCCGTGCTGAGCGTGACCGCAAGGGACGCGTCCGGGAACGGGCACTGCGGTGCCGTGGTGAGCATGTACTTCTTCTCGTTGTTGCCAGCGCCGTTGTAGAGCGACGTCAGGTTCCTGGCGAGGTCGTCGTGGTACCTGGACGGGGCCTCCATGTCGAAGTCGATGCCGTTTAGCACAGCGTTGCCGAGCGGGCGGGGCGCTGCGGTGCCGGTGCCGGTGCCGCCGAGGAAGACATACGGCCACTGGGCGTTCCTAACCCTCTGCTCCACGACGGTCGACGGGTGCGGTGCGGGATAGTTAGTTCTTTGATTGGAGCTAGCTAATTGCTGGATGCATGTATTTGGTTACGTGCGATATTGGATGGTCAGAAATTCAGATCCCAGCCTACACGTTATGTTCTTTAAGCAGGAGGGCGTGGGATACTTTTCCGTCCATTGCAAAGCACATGCATATTTACTTATTTAGAACACTCAATTTTGAAATTGTGCCAAAGCAACGGTATGGAGAAAACATGCAGGAAAAATGATTGACTAGGGAACTGACAGGATGTTTCACTTGGTTTGACTAGGAAAAAATGATTAAGTCGCCAACGATATGTATTTCTCATTATTGTTCTTTTGTATACATCCTTCATGTCTAGGGAACTGACTGGATATTTCACTTGGTTTATACTTGGTATATTATTGGTTTTTTAGGGACGTATGATATAATTTTCTTTCCGTTGCAGGCACTTTTGCTATTGAATATAAATCTCACATCCTTATTGGAGCAGCAACCCTTTGTTGGGCCTTTGTGGCATCACTGTAATGATTTTTTTTTTTTGAGAGGATCTACACCGCGTATTCAACAAAGATTACAGAGAAAATAGAAATACGCAGAGTACAAGCAGAGGAAACACAGTACAACAGCAGCGCCAGAGGAAGCCGCTGAACCACCGCATCGCCTGAGGACGAACTCCAACGCCGAACACCGCCGGAGAGGAAGACGCCAGGCCGCCGCCAACCCCGGAAAAGGGAGCACCCCACTCATGTAGAGACCGCAGAAGCCGCCCGCCGCAAGCGACGGAACCGAAGATCGCTGAACGTGCACGGCCATGGCGCCACCTCCCCGCAACCACCCCTCTTCCAAACAGCTCTGCACTGAGCACAACCACTGCTCGCCGGAGCCACCGCAAAGCACGTCTTGACCACCCCTTCTCCCCTCGCCACCACGGCCGGCCGGAGACAGAAGAAGCAAAACGATGAAGAAGCAGAACACAAAGCCGGTTTCTTGGATTTCGGATCACTGTAATGATATGGTTTTGTCAAAAGGAAGATTTACCCGTATATGCTCCGTGCCTCGCCCGTTTTCAGCGACGGGACACACAAGGAGCTTTTTAGAGCCAGTGAGACAGTATGTGCGCAAATGCAGCGGGCCGACAAGAAAGTATTTACCCAACATAGATAACATTTTTGTTTCATTAGGCAGCTAGTGTACGGACGTAACTCATTTTCTCAGTATCGTCTTGATACTACAGTTGGGTCAATATATACAAACTCTTTTTATCAGAACAAAATTACTTGTAAGTAATGGGAGACCGTTTGATAAACCCTAAAATCTGAGTTGGTGAGAATGGAATAACACGGGAGGGATATGCATTTGCATGTATCGTCATGCTGGAAATAATCCGGAGCCATGCATGCATGTACATTTATTTCCTTCGATCTCAGAAATCAGGGCGATGATGTATGAATCTTGACCTAGGTAGCTTGTTGGCGTGGAGTGCGGCCGGTTGTGTGGCTCCAGAAGGTTGCCGGCCGGCTTTGGCTGCCCTTTTCTCCATATCTTGGCGGGTCGTCGTCGTCTTCTTCTTGCCGTATAAACGCAGGTTGCGTCAGTGGCGTGTGGATAATGTGGTTGCGCAATATCTTGCCGCCACCGTGCCCTCAAGATCGGAAAATCATGCAGACACAGGCAAAACAAGAAGAAGAACATGTTGCAATCAAGTTCCTTTTTACATGAGATTAGTAATTATTTTTAGTGGATTTGGCTGGAGATTGCTCTGGGACAGTAAAATGCATACGGTAATTAACTGGGTAATGGAGTCTAGTTTATGTGTACCTAGGCCCATTAAACCCATTGCACCATGCAGCTATGTAAGTATTACGTGGAGAGTTCGGGGAGGTCCTATTCTGCGCTCCTAGCGTCGCGTATCGCCCAACGCTCGCAGGTAGACAATGGTGGGCCGGCCCATGCGATGGTTGTCTTCTTCCCAAACATCGTCTCCACCACCGCATGTCCTGCTTGACCCCCCCCCCCCCCCCCCCCCCCCCCGCAGCCGCCGTCGCTAGCCTAACCGCCAGCTGCAGGCACCCACGACCGGTGGTACCCCCCCGCCTTGGCGCCTTGTCCTGCTCTAGCCGTCGCCTACGTCGGTCCTCCGTTGCCCGGCCTCCCTCTACCTCCCCCATCGAACCTGCCCCACGCACTGAACCCTAAAATCTCATCGCAGCCGGCGGTACTTCCGCCCCGTCTTGCCGCCTCGCCCTTCTCTAGCCACTGCCTCCGTCGGTCCCCTGTCATCCGACCACCCTCTACCTCCCCCATCGAACCCGCCCCACACCCTGAACCCTAAAATCTCGTCGCCGGTGAGCTCCCCACAGCCGGCCCGCCCCGCTAAGTGCATTCCTCGCCTCCACCAGCGACGCCTCGGCCAGCCGCGTCGTCCCCGTCTCCAGCTAGGTCATCGCGTCCGTCGTCAAGCCCATCTTCTTTGTCTCCGACGAAAATCCGTTGCTGCTTCTTGACCATCGTCGGCTGGCCATTGCCTGAGTGGTACGTGTCGCTCCCCTAACCGACGCAACATGCGTCGTATATGGTTTGTTGAGAGTTCGGCCCTATCATTCCTTCTCCAGAAAAAGGCATACTATTCGCAAGCTCATTTTGAGGCATCTTTTGTTGGGGTTGTTCGTCCTACCTATCGCTCGTAGTGAATGCTATGCTCGACTCGCCCACGTGGCCACATGCGTGGCTTCCACCCCGGCAGAAGCCTGGGCCGACCCAATTTGTCTTTTCTCTTTTTTGTTTTTTCTTTTTGTTTATTATCTTTATATTTTGTTGTTTTTTATTTTTCTTTTTCTGTTTTAAGTCTGAATATTTTTCAGATTTGAAACATTTTTCAAAATCTAAACCATTTTCAAAAAATAAAGAATTCTCAAAATCTTAACCATTTTCAAGTATGAACATTTTTAAAATATGAACCATTTTCAAGATGATTTTTTTTTCAAATTTGGAACCATTTTCCAAATGATTTTTTCAAATATGAACCATTTTCAAAAACTAAAATTCAGGTGAACCGAAAATATCGGTGAACCGAAAAGAAACTAAAATTCTGGTGAACCAAAAATATTGGTGAACCGAAAATAATAGTGAATCAAAATGCCGAAGAACTGAAAATTGTTCACAGTACAAAAAAAATGCAATTCCGTATTTTCTAAAAATGGTTCACGAGTTTGAAAAAAAAATCGTGATTCAAAAATGGTTAACAATTTGACAAAAATGTTCACAAGAGCAAAAATATGCTCATGCATTCAAAATAAATATTCGTCGGTCTAATAAAATCATTTATTAGTCACAGAAAACCAATAACTAAAAATAAACCAAAAAAGTAAAAGTAACAGAAAATAAAAGAAAAACAAAGAAAAAGAAACAAAAGAGTGAAGAAATAACAGTAATAAAATGAAAAAAAAAGTAACACGGAAGCAGAATCGAAAAGAAAAGATAATCGAAAATATGGGCTGGCCCAGGCATGGGATGCAACAGGCGATCCCGTACTCCAGCTCGCAAAGGGCGAGATATAGTGATCACGTTTCGTTGGTCTTATCTCTGCCGCGCATGTCCATTTAGGCTGGCCACTGGAGCAGGCCGAAAATCTGCGTTAGAACACGGCCTACCTAGCACTACACGAGCACAGCCTCCGACCCTCCGTGTTGCTATGCGTTTAGTACCACACGGCTAGCATGGATGGGACCGAGGCTCTTTATAAGCTGGCCTCCGAAGCATCAGTGCATCGTGCGGCAGGCACGATCAGCTATCTACAAACCTTGATTATATGATGATATTTCGTTCTCGTTCAGCATTGCATGCATGTCTACTTACCATACTGCATCTGCACTCCGACATGGGGTGCACAGCTTTTTGTTCATTTTTAATTTTTAGTGTTATATCTTTAGTAACCTCACATACCTAAATTTGTGCTGAGAAATATTGTGCTAAGATAAGACGAGACTCTTTTTTCATTTCTCTTCCCTCCACCACAACAATCATCTTAAATGCAAAACGGAGCTTGGCTCTGATGGTTGGGTTCCCTGTGGTGGAACCAGCCCACCCAGGTTCAAGTCCTAGACTTGGCATGGGCGTTTGCATTTACCTGGATTTATTCCAGGATTATCCGGCGCTATTCTTTCAGTGGTAGGTGACGTGCCCGTCAACAGCGAGGCGCCTGTGGTGACTTCGTCAACCTCAAGATCTGCCGGCTCAGTCCTTCAGAGGTGCTCATAGGGGTAGGGTGTGCGTGCGTGCGTTCATAGGGGTGAGTGTATGTGCGTATTTGTGAGCGTCTGTGTTGTACTGTGTTCTCAAAAAAAAAAAAAAAAAAAAAAAACAATCATCTTAAATGGTAACGCTAAGATATAACCATTGTACATGCCATTAATTTCTTGCGTTATGGCATGATGACCAACAAATTTGGTGGTACAACTAATAGATCTCGTTAGATAATATTCAACATATTCGATTGACATTTTGATTTTGACCTTACTAAAACAGTGCAACCAATAGTTGGTCTGACAACTATGCCGAATAGCTGATACTGGGAGCGCCTGCCGGCGTATTGCCGCCGACCGCGCGTTTCCATAATTTTTTTAAAACAAATTAAACTTAGTAACAATAGTAACAAATCAGTATTAGTTTATTAAACTTAAAACTTAATCTAAATGACAAAACAAAAAAAATCAGCCTTGTCTCGGGCGATACGGGCGGCGGATCCCAACTCCAGCTGCGGCCACCTCCCTCTGGTGGTGTCATGGTGCTGCTCCTCGACGCCGCCGCCAACGATTGCCGAGGCGGCGATGGGCCTCACTCCGGCTCCAAGCGTGGTGGCGGGCTTCCTCGGCGGTGCGTCTCTACAGCTCTCGATGGCAAGGAGTCTAGGAGGCAATATGAGTTGTCGTGCTCCGCCTGCGCCGGGCGATGCCTTTGTGGCTTTGTGCTTGATCTTCTCTGCTGGCGTACAAGGTGGGCTCGTGGTTGGACCTGGGAGGCCCAAATCTGGTTGTTGCGGGTCTCGTGCGGCCTGGCAGGCCCGGTGTGATGTCGTCGTCGAGCGCTCGTAGCTGCAGCATGTAAAAGAGTTGGTGGTCAGCTGGTTTCGCCAGGGGAGAGCGTGCCAATGCTAGCGGAAGCTATTCTAGCTTCCGTTTTTTATCGGAGCGAGCAGCGACCACGTCCATGGACGTCGTCACCTTCACGAAGGTGTTCTCCCGAACTATTTTATCATAGGCAAACCATCAGATATAGCCATATAGGTCCCTAGACCGAGCGAAGGCGGCGCTCAGCGTCGCATCCCTTCTTGGAGGCGTCTTTTTTCGAGCGCACACCAATTAGAGGGACCAGTGGTTCGGCGGTGTCGTGGTTGGCAGTTGGTCGGCCGACGATGCGTGTGTTCCGCGTGGTGGCTTTCGCAGCAGCAACGATGATGATAAGCGATCGTTTGGTAGTGAGAGATGTTTTGACTATCGAGCAGCGTCGATGACCTGCATATCTCCGCTTCAGAGCGCGTCATTAAAATCAGAGATGTCGGTCTTCTACATGTAGGGTAAACTGTTTGTGATGGGCCGGCGTGGGCTTCACGAGGCTGTTGGAGGGAGCTTTTGTTCGTTGGTCATCGTTTGGTGTAGTCAGAGTCGCTTGCTCGTGGATGCATGATGACTACTCCCTCCGTCCTCGAATAAGTGGACGTTTAGCATTCAAATTTTTTCATAAAAGAGTGTACTTCTACATTCGCAATGCACTTAAAAGTAGATAATAATACTTCTCTCTTATCGCACGAGAATCAAGCCCAATAACATTCAACACATGATCTCCTTTTTTTCTACATACACTTAGCTCATTGGAGGTGGGATAATTAAAGAGGAGAGAGATGGTGGCTTGCATTTTCCCAATGCATTTTCTACTACTCTCCATAATTTGTCTTAAAATTTCTAGATGTCCACTTATTTGAGGACGGAGGGAGTATGACACTAGTGGGTAACCTCGACGACGACTCTCTATTGGGTGGTGTCTGTGAAGCTTGTGTTGGTGGCCAAGTTGGATGTTTGTGCCCTCGAGGATGTCATGTTCCACGACGGTCGGCGAGGGTGCGTGTGACGGTTTGCGCCCTGCAAATTAACCGAGGAATTCTCTTATTATAAATTAATGGCATGAGGCAAAACTTTTTCTCTGTTTCGAAGAAAACTTAACGTAAACAACATACACATAAATTAAAATTAAAATTACATAAAGTTCCACCTACACGGTTCAAACATATTTAAAAATTACATAAAATTGAATAAAACTAAAACTAGGGTTTCTATTCCTTTTCTTCATCAGACTTGATGACAATGCCCGATGCAGCAGTCATGGTGGCCGCAACCAGCATGGTGGAGCCGGCGGTGGAGCTGGGCGGAAGTGCCATGAACGCTTCGATTGATGCATGCATGCCTGGACATTCTGCGGCCTTTTCCACGGCCTCGTACAAGGGCAGACCACGCACATCGGCCGGTTGCCGATAGTACATCTTGTCGGAGTTCTCCTTGATGTCGTTGGAGCCAACGAGAGAGAGGTCATTGCCCGGAAAAAACCACTCCCATCGGTGGCTCGCAGTCGAGGGTGAAAAAGTTATGGATCTGGTACTCGTACTCTTGCTCCACGTGCTGGTCCCAAACGTGCGCCTTTTCGCCGTTCTCGGATAGGCCAATTCTGCCTGTAGCAAGGCTTCCTGCCAGTTTTGGATGGTGGCAAGACACGCCTTGTTGCTGAGTGATGGCACCACCGAACTACAACAAGTTTGTCCTCAAAACGCCTGGGAGGCAACAATCTACCGGCAACGGCAAGTTGTTGCGCACATACTTGCACCTCCCCCAGCGTCAGGGAGATAGCGTGTGTCAGTAGACGGGAGCGGGGGAGGCGGAGATGGTGGCGAAGGCACACGAACGAGCTTGCCTTGGGGTTGTTCCTTGCATGCATTGACAGGCGCGCGGCTCCGCCACGGTGGTGAGACATACCGGTTTGTATGGGTTGGGCTGATCTACTCGGTGGCCGCAATGGCCTGGTGGTGAAGTGTGGCAGACTGGGACGATGAGCTCCGTGCATATAATACCGACCGGGCGAGTTAAGTTAGGTGACATGCATTAATTAATGTCGGGCGACGCATCGGGAAAGTGCATCGAAGACGCGTATGCGCCTGCCTAGGGAACCACCATCCGGTTTAAATTAAGCTGTCTGGTAGCAATAATCAAATGGGTAAATGAACACCGAGTGGAATGACAACCTCCACAACACCCAGCTCATTTGTGCTCTTAATGATTGGGATATCGGAAAATCGTGACTCCATTGTATTGGGAAATCACGACCATTCAACAAGGGTAAATGAAATTTCCAGAAACTATATAGATTATAGAGAATCTTACATCCGCAACTCAATTGTCGACATATATTTCTCAACCACAGTTGCAAACAACCTTATAAATGATCATGATCCAAATACCATGATAGACTCCGATTGGCCTACAGCCAAGGATGCAATCCAAATAGAATTAGCCTCGCTCAAAAAACAAAAGGTATTCACTGAAGCAATACCTACACCTCCCTAAATTTTCCCCGTTGGATTCAAATGTGTTGTCGTCTGTAGGAGAAATGAGAACGACGAGGTGTTGAGTTATAAAGCAAAGTTATTTGTAGCCCAAGGTTTCACAGAGATACTGGGTATTGCTTTCAATGAAAAAAATTATCTAGTAATGAGTTGTATTACTTTCCCATATATCTTATTTCTATAACAGATAGTGACCGCTTACCTTTACGGCTCACTTGATTCAGACATATACATGAAGGTTACTAATGGAGTCCATGTCCCAAATCCAAACACAAAACCAAACGAATATTGTATAAATCTAAACAAGTTTTTATACGGCTTAAAACAGTCTGGACGCATGTGGTACAACCTATTGAAAAAGGCATACTGCAATAATTATGATTGTACAGGTGTTTTATCAACAAATCCGCAAATGGATTTTGCATTATTAGAGTTCATGTTGATGATCTAAACATCATTGGCAACACACTGAAGCACACGATCACCTAAAGACAGAATTTGAGATGAAAGATTTGGTCAAAACCAATTTTTCTTAGTATTACAACTTGAGCACCTTCCCTCGGGTATTTTTGGTTCATAAAACCACCTATATCCAGAAAATATTGGAGAAATTCAATATGAACAAATCCTATCCATCCAAAACTGCAATGACTGTTCGATCTTTAGACGTAGAGAAAGATCAATTTGTACCAATGCGTGATGAAGAAGAGGTACCGGGATCAAAATTTCCATATCCACGTTCTGTTGAAGCGCTCATGTATCTTGAAAATTGCATCACGCCTGATATTGCATTTGCAGCAATTTACTAACTAGAGTAGCGCTGCTCCCACTGAACTTCATTGGGCGGGAGTCAAGAATATCTTTCGATATCTCCAAGGCACAAAGGATTTCGGCCTATTCTTTCGGTTTCAGAAAAATCTGGAAATTGATATGATTGAGTATACCGATGCTTTCTACTTATCTGATCCCCATAATGCCAGGATAGAAACAATTTTCGTGTTTCTACAAAGGATAGCCATCTCATGGAAGTCTTCGAAATAATCTAGTGACTATATCTACCAATCAATCATAAATAATTGCACTATATGAGGCGTCACGTGAATGCATGTGGCTTCGCAAAATGATAAACTGCATACAACAATCGTGTGGTAAAGGTTCTATCAAATCCCCATCCCTTATCTACAAAGATAATTCTGCTTGTGTTGCTCATATGCAAACAGGTTACATAACGAGCAATATCAATACATCGAAATATTGCACCTAAATTTCTTTATCCTCATAAAATAATTTAAAAAGTGGGGAGATAAACATTTTGCAATTCAAATAATGCGATAATCTCGCTGACCTATTCACGAAGTCACTACTAGCTTCAAAATTTGGAAAATATGTTCACCGAATCGGTATGCGCCGATTTTAAGATCTGCATGTATCAGGGGGAGTATCTCTCTGAATTATAACTCATTCAAACATTATTACAATCATTTTGCTTTATTATTTTACTCACATGGTTCTTATGAAGGTTTTAATGAGATAATATCAATACACGAATATATGTCATACCTCCCATTTTCCCAACCCGATTTTTAGTGGATGTATTCAAGATATACCAATTATCATCTTAACTTACCAATGAGTTTTATCCTTTCAAAGTTTTCTCATATAAATTACCTAAGATTCAATGATAATTATATGTTGTACCATTTTTTTCTCACTTTCCCACTGGGTTTTAAATGAGTTTTAACAATATATCAAAACACTATTCTCCTCATATTGTTCCCACATAGTTTTCGGAGGAGTTACGATACACTTGTGATCAAGACGGAAAGATTGTCAAGACATGCTCATATGAAAATTTGGACATTTATGTTAGGGAAGCAGTTTGGCATCTGTGTTAAAATAACAGTCACATGCATATTCGGGAAGCGCCTTTTAATTTTCAAGTTCTCCCTCAATCTATTGAGTTCTAATAGTCTTCATCATTTTGTTGTTTGGCTTATCTCCGCCGCCCATCACTATTTTAGCCTGGCCACTGGAGCAGGCCCAAAATCTGTTTAAGAGCACGGCCCAATTAGCGCTACCCGAGCACAGCCTACATATTTCTCAGGCGTTTAGTACCACACGGCTCGGCCAGACGAGTCGAAGCCTGTTTATAAGCTGGCCTACGAAGCAGGACAGCATCATGCGGCAGGCACGATCAGCTATCTGATTATATGATGATATTTCGTTGTCTTTCAGTATTGCATGCATGTCTACTTTCCGTACTGCATCTGCACTCCGACATGGGGTGAACAGCTTTTTGTTATTTCGTAAACAATGCAAAAGATATTCTATTTTCAAAAATCAGTTTAAAAAATAGAAAGGAAAAATTGCACCTCCCACGACAAACTCTCGCGTCCTCATCCCCATTTTTTTTCCCTTTTTTGCGTACTTGGCCATTTGCATACCCCTACAAACTATTTTTTTCTTCTTTTTTTTAACCTGGAGGCATGATGCCCTGCTTTAAATTAATAAAGCCACAAACGCCAGGTACAAAGTGCTGAAAGATCAGCTTACAGGCAACACACACAACAAGAAAAATATTACACAAGAAACACAATTTGAAGTTTGAAGCCCTTGTCCGTCCGCGCGATCAGAACAAGGAAGAAGACACATCGAGAAGCGAGACACGCCACCGGAGTAGAATATATCCTGCCTTCGACCGCTCCCAGCTCGCCATCAAAGTAGTGTCATCCGCCGTTGACTCACGCCAACCAGTGAGGCCCCGCCGTCATAGAGGGGATCCATATCACATCTCGACCAGGCTCAAGGGCGTCATACCACCGGCGGTAGCCACACACATGGTTACAGAGCACTGCAGGCAAAGGTCCACCGACCAAACATGGCGCCACGTCGCCTCAAAAGAAGCATGCCACCACTAGCAGCCACAGGCCACTGCATAGCTCAATCCCCGCCCCTGCAGACCCAAGGCGAGACCTCCAACAAGGACACGACGCCAGCACGCTGCCGCCCAATCCGAGGGATTTTGGGTTTTCACATGGGAAGAGGGGTGGAGGAGATAGGAGATGGACCTCGATGTCGCCTCCAACAAGGGGAACGTCGCACCAGCGTCGACTTCATCGTGACCGCCAGCGCCGGTCAAGGGTTTCCCCTAGGCCAGCATCCCCAATCCAGCCACCTTGCCTAGGCTTCTAGATCCGGCGAGGATGTCGGGCTCTAGAGGCAGTGTGGTGGTGAACAAAACGGAAGGAAGGCCGCCGTCTTTAGTTCTTGTGTCGGAGGTCGACGGAGCATCCCCGTGCCACGACCAATAACCTCCGCCCCCTCGCCGCATGTGCAGCCGAGGAGGACGACCAACAACACCGGCGAGCGCCTCCGCCGCCCGATAGACGTTGCCCTCACCCTCCTGAGGTCGCCGCCTCAGATGCCAATGTTCTCCCCAGGAAGAAGGAGCAATGAGATCCTTGCCGGCACCGTCCATGGAAATCGCGCGCGGTCTTTCCGGCAGGCTCCTCTGGCAACGGCAAGGGAGAAGTTGAAGGGGACGGGTTGGCCAAGCTAGGCTTTCCGCCAGCACCCGAGTCGCCCCAAAGCGGAGTGACGTCGGGCCGATTATTGTTATTGTTCTCTAGCAATCAGTTTTTTTACTATGTATGTCCGTAGGCAATCATTACTTGTATTCATAATAATAATAATATATAGTTGGTACTCATACAAATAACATTAAACTAGGAGGATCAAGCGGTTGTAGTGTTTCATACCGCCCTAGCCGCAGCTACCAAGCACCCATGTCCTTCGCCGTCCCGGGGAAGAAGATGTTTGATTCATGTTTCAACTTGTGACCCATGAGATATAATAAGTTTGAATTGATACTTTGAAATAAGTTAATAAAACGGCCGTGTGCATCGTTTTGATGCAGAGGCTGGGCAACCCCATTTCGAAAGAAAAACACTAACCAACATCAGTTTGCCTGCGTACTCCATTCTATTGCCTTGCAGGCAACCCTAGTTTTGAAGCTTGCGTTTAGTACCACACGGGTTGCTTTGAGGGATTCGGCATCCGATAAAATCGAGTTTGTCGAAAGAAGCTGCAAAGCATATCTCCGCTAACTGCTCATCCGGCTGATGGCCCAGATCATTTCGCAACAGTTTTTTCTGCACTCTGAAACTCCTGGGGGTGTGCGTCTGTGTTTTCTGAATTTCTCTTCTCAGCTCTGAAAAAAGAGAGAATTCCTTTCTTGGCCCTCTCTTAAATTTGGATGCCTTTTTTGGCCCTGGACAAGTTTCGTGTCCCTTTTTGACCCAAAAAATTTAGATGACTTCCTTATTTGGCCCTCTAGTTCATTTTGGATGTTAAGATGACTCTTTTGCCCCTGCTGCTGAAAAACTAATCTCAGATTTGAAAAAATCGAAATTTTGACAAAATTTTGGATGTTGATATTTTGACAAAATTTTGACAAAAATCGAAATGTTGACAAAATTTTGACAAACTATATATATGCTGAACTGTGTGTACGGATATGGCATCCGGTTATAGGGGAGGTTTTGTCAAAATTTCGATTTTTTCAAATCTGAGATTAGTTTTTCAGCAGCAGGGGCAAAAGAGTCATCTTAACATCCAAAATGAACTAAAGGGCCAAATAAGGAAGTCATCTAAATTTTTTGGGTCAAAAAGGGACACGAAACTTGTCCAGGGCCAAAAAAGACATCCAAATTTAAGAGAGGGCCAAGAAAGGAATTCTCTCCTGAAAAAATGCACACTGTTTCTTTTTTTTCTTTTCAATCTTTTTTTTTTCTCGCAAGAACCATAGATTATACTGTTCTGTCATAGCTCTGAAACTTGCACATAGTAAGAAGGTGCTTCCGTTTCTTCCTTGTGATGTTGCAGATTTTTCCCCCTTTTACTACAGACATGGCTGTCAAAGCCTGGGATTGCATTGCATTGGACGTTTTGCAGATCTGTAGTCTCAAGCATGGAAAACATCTTCAGCTTCAGGCCGTGCCAACAACTGCTAAGCTGTGACGGACACTCTGCTCTCCGTGTTTACACGACCTTAACTGACCTACACCGCACTAATCATCTTTTCTATGCTAGAGAACTAAACCTCTGACGAAGGTGTGCATATCGTGTAGGTACGTAACCTACGTTCCGCGGTAGAAAAATTGGTCGCCGCAGCTGCGGCACACACGGAGAAGGTACAACCATGACTTTAAGGGTCATGTTTGTATGGTGGCCAGAGCTCACCTGGCACCGCACCAAACACACGACCGCCCTAACTGAACTGTTCCACACTCTGTCATTCCAAACAACATGCACATCTAGAAATTTATCATCGTAACCACAAAATTCATTCACCAACCAGGACAGCAACCTGCATCAATGCAGCAGCTCATTTTCAACAACAGCCTTATATTCAGACGTGGTTCTCGAGGATCCACAAACAGTTTTTGGGCAGGAAGAGAACAATCCTCAAGCTCCATACCATCATCATTTACGTAGCTAAGATATGCTGGATGCAGAGTTGTTGCAAGCCTATACAGACAAACAGAGCTCCAATCATCTGCAGCCTGAAAGGCCCAGCAATTCAAAGAGGCAGCACACAAGTTGGTCTAGGCCTAGCTTGCTGATCTTTATAGTGTCCAAGAGCTATATTAGATTAGATTGTTAAGTTGTCCATGGCAACCCAGCTTTTGCTTTTGCTTCGGGCTTGCAGAGTCTGAGTACAAGCGGCGGGAGGGCTCCGTTTTTTAGGTTTTAGTGTCCCGGTTTGTTGGGGCGTCGTTTTGATGGCGGCGGCGACGCTTTTTACAATAATGTTTCCCTGGCTTCAGTCCCATCTCGGCGGCGACGTCGAGAAGCCCGTGGGAGTGGTGTGGTTCTCAAGGGTATCATCTGGCGGTGGCGATCTTCGGATAGTCATGGAGCTTCATCGGCGGTTTATCCTTCTTCTTCGGCTCTGGGACGGATGTGGTCTTCTTGACCTGTTCGGCGACTTCTCGTCCGCAACCAACAACGTCAAGCCGGTTCTGAGAGGAGCGGCAGCGGCAGCGCGCCGTCGACACGGTCTGGAGGTTGAAGATGATGGGCATCTCAATGATCTCGTTGTAATTTTCGTTTTCGTTGAGTTGTTCTGTACTGTTCGGTGTTTCTTTTAATGTCAATGTCCTTTTCGCAAAAAAAAAAAACTAAATGAACCTGGTACAATGACAGTGCCATGTTCAAATGTTCTTAGCTTTTCCAAGTTATTATTTAGACCAAACATACATGAAAATGTTTAATAATTACTACTCTCCGATTCCCTGCAGCTGCCGCAATTCGGACATTCCTCCTACTCTTCTTCTTCTTGGTGATCGTCCCAGCGACGTGCCGACTCTTCATCTTTGGCATCACATGCAAAATTCATTTTGCATATCAGCTAAACAAATAACACAAGACGAAGAACAATGCAAGGAGGTGTACACTGGCACGATCACCACAAACAGTACAAAAAATACAGCTCGTTCAGTTCGTTCGTTGCTGGAGTATGAAAAAAGAAAAGGTACAAAGTTCCAGAGTATAAATTTCGAAATACAAAATTCGGAAAGTACAAGTATACAAACACCAAAGTACAAATAGATAAAAACTCGAAGTATAAAACTAAAATTTCAAAAAAAAACCTGAAATACAAAAATTCCTGCACTTAGTACAAAGTATATAAAACCCCGAATTACAAGTACACTATAATCCAAAATACAAAAATACAGATACAAAATACACTAACCAAAAATAGCAACATATCTTTTAAATTCGGATTCAAAAGATATTTCATTTTGAAAAACTGGTTTTGAAACAAAAGGGAAAAAACCACACCGTCTCGCGACTCTTGTCATATCCTCATTCCCAAAATATTCTGCAAACACCCTACAAACTCTTTTTTTCTTTGACGATGTACGTTGTGAGAATTATTTCTCAACAATCAACATCGTCCTACTCCAAGAGCAACTCATTCCAGCCGCCACGCCAAGAAGCAACACTAGATCGATTACTCCAACAAATTGGAGTCCACAAACCTCTCGTCGGCGTCAATATCATCTACAACGAGCATGAGCATATGATGTGAGACCATTATAACTACATGCGCCATCAACATACGTCTCACCTAGACGCCGAAACTCAAAACTTAGAAAGCCTAGAGCTAAAACGCATGTACAGACGAGAACCAGAGCTCCCCTCTCCCGATGCTAGGACCACGATGGGTGGGGGGGGGGGGGGGGGGTAGGGGAGCGACTAGAGTATTAGCGGAAGAATAATCCGGCACTTACGAGATTTTAGTGTGCGGGACAGAATTTTTGGAAAGTCGTCATTTTGCTAGTGATAGCCTGATAGGCCTGAAATCCTTCCCAAGGAAAACAAAAGGTAGGCCTCAAATAGAATTGAGCTCAGTTTTGACAGCTGGCCCAAATTCTGCTTAGCCCTTTACATTTTTCATAACTACCCGGCTCCATGAGAATACGGCCCAAATTTGCACTACACGAGGACCGCCTAGATATTTTTCTCGGGGCGATCTGTGTTTAGTACCACACGGCTCGCGTGGACGGGACAGAGCCTCTTTATAACCTTGCCTTCGAAGCAGGAGAGCATCGTGCGGCAGGCACGATCAGCTCTCTATAAATCTTGATTATACGATGATATTTCGTTGTCTTTCAATTTCAGTATTGCATACATGTTTACATTCCGTACTGCATCTGCACTCCGACACGGGGTGAACAGCTTTTTGTATTAACAAACTACTCTGCCACGGTGTTTGAACTAAGTTCTACGGAGTAGTACAATACAATACACATTTATGTGTGTGTGTGTTTTTTCTGAATTTCTCTTCTCTGCTCTGAAACTTGCACCACCGGGTTTCTGAGAATTTCTGTTTTTATCCTTGTTAGTAATCTAAATTTACTCATCCGCTCCATGTGCAAAGGCAAGGATCAAGACATATTTTTCTTTCCAAAAGTGTTCGACTCAAAGCTCCGCTGAGCTTTATTCAGTCCATCTCATAGCATGGAAAAGATCTTCAGCTTCAAACCTTGCCAACTGCTATCCTTGTTAGTAGTCGGGGGGCGGACGAATTGCACCCGAGCTCGCTTGAACCCGGTATTTTTGTGTGTGGAAGGAGGTCTGACCGAGCATTGATTGCTACTGCGTTTCTTTTCCGGATATTAGCTATACTGGGCGATATACATCGTAAGGGAGAGGAGTGTGGACGTACGAATTTAATGCAGGTATGGATGGAACGTGATGGTGAAGTAAAAATGCCCAGCCCTTCTTCTCCATGAATCCTGATGCCGCCCTCTACCTGGTTCCCGTTGCCGCCTCCATGTTCTTCCCCTCGCCGACCACCTCTGTCCCTTGCAACGGCACCCATCGGAGGCTGCTGCAGCGACGACGGCTTGAAGACGAACGGGGTAGGGTCCCTGATCAGGTCGAGCACCAGTTCGGCCACCGGCGCCGTTGTCTTCTTCTTGCCGTCGTTCTGTGGCCCGAGGCCAATTCCGAGGCTGAGGCCAAGCCCGAGACCTTCCCCTGCCGCCGCAACGGCGCGGTGGCGGCGCATGTGGCCGCCGAGCGCCTGGCCGACGGGCGACGGCGAACTCAAGCCCGCAGATACAGCAGCCGTGCACCTTGGGCTTGGGCGGCTCGGCGCCATCTGCCAGGCGCCGATGCATTAAATTCACGACCCCAACTGTCCAGGGCAGCAGCTCAGCGACGCGACAACACGCGGACCTGGATGCATCCCGTCGAAATCATACTCGGAAGGTGGTTGGGGATGTATTCCCCAGTCAGTTTACGCCTCCTTATATACCTCTCTATATGACGTCGGCTAGTGAAAGTGGGCAGAATGAAGCGGCATAAGAGCAAGTACACAATAGTACAGCCAACAGCTGGCTATAAGAGATTGCCATGTCATCTATAGCTGACCATATAGCCAACATGTACAATAGTTAGATATAAAAATGTATTACTTTATTAAGATATGGCTCACCTCTCACTCTCACAAAGTGCCTAGGAGCACGTGCTAGAGCTGGCTCTTGCATGAGAGACTACTCCCATTCTCTCTCCTCTTCTCTCTCCTTCATGACATCCAACAAATATTATTTTAACTCTTATAGCCCGTTTACATAAGCTTATTGTACTTGCTCTAAACGGAGCAAGCGAGATCCGGCTCACTTTGGAGACGCGGCGGCCCGGCGGCGGAGAGTGGGGTACACCGTCAATTTAGACCGCCCCGAGACTAACCGAGGATTCCACGAGCTCCGCCTTCTTCTATTATTCCTCCTCGCCGAGTGAAGCTTGCCGGGACGCCGTGGAACACGAGATCGAGGTCGTCTGCTCCAACTCCGGCCGAACGCTCCCGCGCACAATTCGCCGCTGTCCGAGCTCCCCTTGCACCGCGGGCAACTTATTTGTGCTCCTCGTGAACCTACAGTCCTCACGGACCCCTCCCCTCGCTCGATTGCTTCGATTTCGCCGTTCACCGGACCACCGCGGCCGCGGCCGTTGACCGGACCACCACGCACCCGCGCCGTTGACGAACCACCACACAGCTCACGCACGGCTCCCTGTGCCAGGTCTCCGACGAGCCGACGTAAAGTGTTGCCTCGCCTGCACGGGTCCGACCTCGACGGATAATTGTTTTTTATTTGCAGCTTGGGGAATTCCTGTGTCACTGACGTGTGGGATCCCATGTCAGGATTGTAAACATTTTGACCCCAATCCAGTCCGTGTGCCACGTCAGACAACATTATTGTTTACATGGGCATCTAGAAATGTATCATCGTAACCACAAAATATATTCACAAACCAGAACAGCAACCTGCATCAATGCAGCAGCTCATTATCAACAACAGACTTAGAGCATCTCTAACAGAGCCCTCAAACCACGGAACCTTAAAACCTATTTACGGTTCGCGAACGTCGCGTTTTTTGGGCCAAAACGACGTGCGACAAAGCAGAAACGGTAAAGAAGGACCACGTCTCTCCAAGCTATAAATCTAAAAACATATACTACTAAAATTCATAATAAATATGTCAAATTGCTCACAATTTCGACATTAGTTTAGCAAATAACATAGTTTCGGGAATCTAAGACGGCAATTAACATAGTTTTGAATCAGTATGGCCAAAAACTTGCATCCAAAAATCCCACCCGCATCATCTAAAATGAACTAGACCTAGACATTGATACGTCTCAAACGTATCTATAATTTCTGATGTTTCATGTTTATATTATACCAATTGCTACATGTTTTATATACACTTCATAGCATTTTTATTCATTTTCTGGGACTAACCTATTAACAAGATGCCACAGTGCCAGTTCCTGTTTTCTGCTGTTTTTGTATTCCAGAAAAGCAGTTCTGAAAATATTCTCGAAATTGGACGAAACTTGGACAGGACCTCCTATTTTTCCAACACGTACACGGAGTCCAAAGGAGAGACGGAGACGACCTAGGAGGCAGCCACACCATGGGGCGGCGCGGGCCCACCTCCTGCCGCGCCGTGGGGTGGTGTGGCCCCCTCGGGTACCACCAGCCGCCGCCCTTTCGCCTATATAATCCCCCCGACGCGAAAATCCTAAATACCCGAGCCATATTCCACGAAAAGTTCCATAGACGCCGCCGTCGTCAACCCTAGCTCGGGATGGTTCAGAAGCTCTTCCCGGCACCCTGCCGGTGAGGGGAATCATCATCGGAGGGCTCTACATCACCATGCCTGCCTCCGGAGTGATGCGTGAGTAGTTCATCCTTGGACTACGGGTCCATAGCTGTAGCTAGATGGTTGTCTCTCCTCCTTGTGCTATCATGTTTAGATCTTGTGAGCTGCCTATCGTGATCAAGATCATATTATTGTAATGCTACATGTTGTGTTTGCTGGGATCCGATGAATATTGAATACTATATCAAGTTGATTATCAATCTATCTTATATGTTATTTATGATCTTACATGCTCTCCGTTACTAGTAGATGCTTTGACCAAGTAGATACTTTTAACTCCAAGAGGGAGTATTTATGCTAGATAGTGGGTTCAGTCTCCAGTAATCTGGGAGAGTGACATCAACTTCTAAGGTTGTGGATGTGCTGTTGCCACTAGGGGTAAAACAGCAATGCTTTGTCTAAGGATAATTGTATTGTTTACATTACGCACTTTACTTAATGCAATAATCTGTTGCTTGCAACTTAATACCAATAGGGAACACGGATGTCAACCTGAAGGTGGATTATTAGTCATAGATGTTGTTGGATAACGGTCTATGTATTATGTTGTAATGCCCAATTGAATATCATAGTAGTCATCTTGTCATATATATGCATTGTTATGCGCTCAATATTTTATCAATTGCCCAGCTGTAATTTGTTTACCCAGCATGTTAGTTATCTTTTATGGAGAGACACCACTAGTGAACTGTGGACCCCGGTCCATTCTTTTACACTGATAATACAACCAACTGCAATCATTGTTCCTTTTCATTCTCTGCAATTAAACACTATTTTCCACACCATACGTTTAATCTTTTGTTTTCAGCAAGCCGGTGAGATTGACAACCTCACTGTTTCGTTGGGGCAAACTAGTTTGATTGTGTTGTGTGCAGGTTCCACATCAGCGCGCCACTGACAACCTTCAGAAGTGATTTCTTACTCCTACTGGATTGATAACCTTAGTATCTTACTGAGGGAAAACTTGCTGCTGCACTGCTTCATACCTTCCTCTTGGGGTCTCCCAACGAACGTGTGCTTTCACGTCATCAAGCAATATTTTCTGGCGCCGTTGCCGGGGAGTAAGAGGATTTCTGCAAGGGGAGTCTCATGCTTCCAATCTCATTACTTTGTTTTTGTCTTGCTTAGTTTATTTTGTCTTGTTTGCTTTTCTCCACTACTTATAAACACGAGAACTGTTGTTCAGCTAAAGCCACACCAAAACATACACCAAATACTGTCTCAACCCCACCAAACAGTCCCACAAAACAGAAATCCGGGTGCACTTACCAATTTCCAACGACGGACTCAAACTTCACCCCGATACTTCACCCCACGGAAATCACCCGACGGAAAACTGTGAAAAACAAAACCCCGCGATCGTGCCTCCATTCACGCAGAAACCGTCGCCGCCTGGGATCGCCGCCTGGGACGTCGCCTGCGATCGCCGACGAATAGCTGCCCGTCGCCTATTACCTCCTCCTCCTCCGATTCCATGGCCTCGAACCGCCAATCTGCTTCCCCCACGACGACGCGCGGGATCCCGGACTCCTGCATGTGCATCCTTACCTCACCTACGGGATGCAGGATGGGAGCAGTACCAGCGCATCCCATCCATGGCGCGGGCCAGGCGGACTCGACCTTGATGCTCACCGGCCGCTCTCTCTCTCTCTCTCAAGGAGCTTCGCGACGATCTGCACTTCACCCCACGTTCAGGTATAACACCCGCCCTCCCAAATCACCTAGGCCTATTCAGATCTATCTTTTTTTTTATTTATCGGTGATGCAAAATGGTTCCATGAACCGGTTGTTATGGGATTAACCAGCTAGCGCTACTTCACGAATCCTTGGAAAGATAAGATGTACTTGCCCTGAAGAATGGTTCCACGATGTACCTTTGGTTCTTTTGTTCTACGTTGATATCTGATCTATGAATCTTGCAAGCAAACTTTTGTTTAATAGTCACCCAAGATTGATTCGTGTATGGTGGCTGACAAACTTTGTTTTTTCCCATCTCTCTTCAGCAGATGGGACGAGGAGAACCTCTCAGGGGAGGCGCTGCTGATGTTGAAGCTGGACTTCAGTGACACGTCTGGGCGGCCTGAGGCAGATGCGCCTCCCCATGCGACAACTGCGGCGCCGCCTCCTCCGCCCTCGCGCCTCGCTCGCCATCTCGATTCCCCTCTTAATCTCGCCCCGACACCACGCCGCCGCTCCCATCCTCTCTCTCCCGCGAGCGCCACCGCGGCCCATCTCAACTCTCGCGTGCCCCACCCTGAGCCTCACGAGGATGTGCAAATGCAATAGGATGCTGCAATACATATTCTTGTGCACTCTCTCTGTGACAAAGAAATGTTGAAAGAGCAGCTTTGGCCTTTGCTGATTGGCGCAGTGCTTTCATCTATTGTCAAAATTTTATCTGTAGGTAGCATGACATCTTATAAGTTCTTTGTTTTATTCAGGTTGAGCACATAGAGGTGAGTTCAAACAGCAGCTTTAAATGCTGGAGAACGGGAGGTTTGTTGAACGGAAAATGGAATAATTCATTTTGTTGATGTAACAGATTCCTCTGCCAATGGGCGCCTCCTCGACGACCGTTTGCAGACCCTTCTCGATCGTGGATCGTGGTGGCCGATGGGCGACTCCGCAGCGGGAGCTATGTCCGGGGTGTGACGACCCCGCTGCCTCAGTCGGCTCCTCACCGTCCATCCGCTCGACATCAAGGTACAAGCCAGGATAAAGTTGCTCCTAATCGTGCTCGCTGCCCTGACCGCGACTCACACATGTAGCTTGCTGCAGGTCTCTATCCACTTGTAAATTTGAATTCTGTTTTTTTTTGTTCTGAGTAGGTTTAAATTCAGATTACGGTGCATTTCAACGGCGTTTCAGATTTGTAGATATGCTTGAGCTGCAGTTTTCTGCTATTGATGGTAATTCTCAACACCAATCGCACATAGTTCCATGGAAATGTTTATTTACCAATAGCAAATAAAGAGTGTGCCATCCTCCAAAAATGTTGTATTATATAGCAGGTGTGATTGGGTATGAGGGGCTGTGTTTTTGTAGCTCGATAAACTGTGAAATTTTTGCCAATCTAGAAAATATGAGGATGTATGCATATATGCCCCAATAGGGTAGTTGTATAGTAATTCACACGTAGTGGTATGGATTATGGTCATGCTCTGTCCACGGATGCAGATAGCTATGTCAATAAATTGGATATTCTGCGTATACTCTGATGGAAAATTCTCAGACACCTATTGATGGGAAGCTTATTGAGACAAGGTATGCTTCTTGTTTCTGTCAAGTATGTTTTAATCTTGTGCCTCGATATCACAAGAACTTGTATGTATTACCATTCCTCTTTAGTTCTTTAGTATAGAAATACATCATTCATATTAATTTTTGAGAAACCAAGAACACACGAGTTACTTTAATTTGGGATATTAGTACATCATTCATATATTTTGCACATCAAATTTTTGATATGGAAACTGCTACTTTGATCTGATATATTAATCCCTTGGTTGTACATTAGGTCTGCATGTTCTGTTCGCTGGCTATCCATGATCTGATGGATTTGCTTATGTGGCCGTTTGTGCTTGCTGCTCAAGCTCATACTTCTCTGTTTACAAATTTGTTTGGTACATAGAACAAAGTTGATGGTCAGTACAACCCTAATCTGAGAATAATCTTATTTCTGCATGTCCTTCTATGTCTTTAGGACAGATGTGTATTCGTCTATATGGTGGTGAGAGTGAGGGAACCGCCATCGGCTCGATGACCTTCCATCCACGATTTCAGAAATCATGAGGGGGTAGGGAAAGGAGAACAGTGTGTCTGCATACATGCCATGGTTCCCAAAGTAGTGTGGAGCTCGAGCCCATCGCCCCTGCCACGGAAATCTCGGGCTCCAGGCCACATGACTCCTCCGTCATCAGCAGTATCCAGCTCAATGTCACTGAGAACGGCTGTGTCCTCTGTCTTATTTTCTTACTGCGTTGTCCACCATTTAGGTTGTATCTAAAGCTTGCTCACTACTAAGAAATATATGTCGTTAGCTGAATCTCACTTTCCTGACACATAGGCATATCGTTCAAAGTCAAAATATACTTGTATCTAATCATGTATCAGAAGTAAACATGTATACTACTGATGTTCTTACGCCTGATGTTAGCTGAATATCGTTAGCTTTCACGTTCAAAGTCAAAATATGTTAGCTGAATATCGTTAGCTGAATTTTGGAGACGTGCGTGCACGTGCAAAGCAACTAGTATCAATCAAAAACACAAAAAATTAGTTTCTTGCATCTAGTTTATTTCGGTTTGTTATTATGTCTAGTTGTTTATTTGCTATCAATGGCTTATCTCTATGAAATTAGATCTTGTTGGCAAGGTAGGTCCACGGAGGATGAAAGAAGATATTATAGGAATTACCGCTTGTCACAAAAAGGGATGTACTTATGGAAAATCTTAAATCAACTAGAGGAATATGCTAGAAATTTATGCTTTATATTTGGCAAATCTTTTTGCTTTAATGAATCTGATTGTTATAGGAAGTCTAAACATTTTTCTTTCCAATTTGCTTGTAATGATAATGAAACCTTAGCTTCTTATGTTAAAGGTTACTATAATGGGTATGAGGTGGAAAGAATTGAAGAATTTATTGTTTTTAAGGGTGCCCTTGAAATTAGTTCTTATCTTGAGCATAAAATTGATGCCCCTTATAAATCTGAAAGTTTTGGCATACTTAAATATTGTTATGATACCTATAAGGATAATAATTCTTATATTACCGAACATCTTAAGAGGATGTTTCCTCCAAAAGATGAAACTTATGCCTTGCAGGAACCTGTGCAAGAAGAAATTGCTGAAGCTGAAAACTCATTGGATGAAAAAGAGGAAGAGAGTGATGAACAAAAGGAGGATCTACCTTCTAATGATAGTAACTCGTTAACTCTTACATTATATGATTTCGCTCCATGCCTACCTAAGGAGAAGAATGCATATTGTTGAATGTCATGATTCTATTGAAATGTCTCTTTTGATAAATTTGAAGTAACAAACACCTTGACTCAAGAAAGAGGAAATTGCAGAAAGTAAAAATGTGCTCCCTAATCTTATATATGATAATTCTCTTGATGATGGTCCTATATTGCCTAATGATATTAATTATACTACTATTGTCAAAAGTGGGTTTAATAACCCCACTATTTTTTAGCTTAATAAAAATTATGTGTTTGTAGATCATGAAAAGCATGCTTTATGTGATAGTTATATTGTTGAGTTTGTTCATGATGCTACTGAAAGTTATTATGAGAGGAAAATATGGTTGTAAAAGTTTTCAAGTTACTAAAACACCTCTCTTTATGTTGAAAGTTTTGAAGTTATTTGTTTCATCTTTCTATGCTAGTTGCTTTATGCTTCAATAATTTATTTATTACAAGATTCCTTTGCATAGGAAGTGGGTTAGACTTAAATGTGTTTGATATTTGCCTCTTGATGCTCTCTTTTTTTTTCAACTCTTATTTTATGAGAGCATCATTAAAATCTTCTAGCCTAGCTAAAAGGCATTAAAGAAAGCGCTTTTGGGAGGCAACCCATTATCTTTTGTTTTCAGTTTTAGTCAAGGTGTTGTTTACTTCTGTAACAATCCTTTGTATCTTTATTTTCTTGCATTGTTGTGCCAAGTAAGCCTCTAATAGGAAGATGATGCTAGATTTGGATTTCTGCGCAGGAACAGATTTCTGCTGTTCACCGTATTGCTTCTGTAAAATCACAGAAAAATTATTTAAATCTGAAATTTTTGTGCGTGATCCTCAGATATGTACGCATCTTTTTTAGTTTTGAGTTTTTCGATTGAGCAACGTAAGTGCCTCGAAAAAATTCGTCTTTACGGACTGTTCTGTTTAGACAGATTCTGTCTTTTATTTTGCATTCTCTCTTTTACTAGTGTTGAGTGGAATTCTTTTTTGGGTGAAGAGCTTCACATAACATCAGTGGCAGTAGCTAATGTTTAAAAGTAACGGTCATGTTTGTGTCCTTATAGAACATGTGAGTTTTTGATTGTGCACTAACCCTCTAATGAGAATTATTCTGAGTTTGGTGTGGCGGAAGTTTTCAAGGGTCAAGAGAGAGGATGATATAATGTGATCAAGAAGAGTGAAGAGCTTAAGCTTGGGGATGCTCCCATGGATCACCCCAGCATATTTCAAGAAGACTCAAGCGTCTAAGCTTGGGGATGCCTTTCTTCATCAGCAACTTATCAGGTCATCTCTAGTGAAACTATATTTTAATTCTTTCACATCATATGTGCTTTACTTGGAGCGTCTGTGTGCTTTTATTTTCAGTTATTTTATTTTCTGAGATCAACTTGATTGGATCCTAGCATTCTTGATTGGGAGAGAGACACGCTCCGCTTTTTCATATGAATACTCCTATTCTTCACTTATACTTGTTGAGTATTCTTGTCTAGCTACTGCTATGCTTTTAGCTCCTGTTTTTCATGCATCTCTTATTCAGAGCTGTTAGTTCTTTTAGAAAGTACTCTCTTGCTTCACTTATAATTGTTTGGAGAGTTTGTGTTGAAATAAATTGATTGGTGTTTGGTTGGAACAGAAAATGTTGCATGTGGTAGATGGTATAATGGAAAAAGCTTACATATTCTTGTAGATCACTGTATTGGATAATTTGATACTTGTCAATTGTTTTGAGTTATCAAGTAGTTCATGTTTAAGCTTTTGTATCATGTAGTTAAAACCTATTAATGAAGAACTACCGTAAAGCTCGTTGAAATTTGGTTTGCATGATTGGTATCTCTAAGGTCTAGATATTTTCTAGTAAAAGGGTTTGGTTAACAAGGAAGACAGTAGAGTCTTATAATGCTTGCAATATGTTTTCATATAGTCTTGTTGTCGGTTGATATCCTGTGTTTGCTTCAAATAACCTTGCTAGCCTAAATCTGTACTGAGAGGGAATGCTTCTCGTGCATCCAAAACCTTGAGCCAAAATCCATGCCATTGTGTCCACCATAACTACCTATATGTGGTATTTCCTTGCCATTCCAAGTAAATTTTTCATGTGCTACCTTTAAACTATTCAAAACTTTATTACTCCTTTTTGTGTCAATGTTTACCAAGCTCATGAGGACGGGGTGGATGTCTTTATGTCAACTGTCAAACAGACTTTACCACCGGACTAGCGGCATATACATCCGCTTATCCATTAATTTTGCAAAAAGAGCTGGCAAATGGGGTGCCCAGTCCCAATTAATTACAACTTTAACCGCTTAATTCTCTTCACATTTTTGCCCTGATTTATCAGTCAAGCAATGACAGTGAAATATCTGCATGTGTAAACAAAAGAGAAAGAGGGATGATCTGCCTTGCTGGTAGAAATAACGTCCTTCATGGGAGCCGCTCTTAAAAGTCTGGTTGGCAGGGGTCATATTGTACTTTCCATTTTCTGATTCGTTGACAATTAACAAACACCTCCAAAACTTATTTTTACTCTCTATATGATTTCAAAAACTTAAAAAGCTCTAGCACATGATTTAATCCCTGCTTCCCTCTGCGAAGGGCCTTTCTTTTACTTTTATGTTGAGTCAGTTTCCTACTTCTTTCTATCTCAGAAGCAAACACTAGTGTCAACTTTGGTGCAACAATTTTTATATGCTAGTATATTGCACTTATTATATTGCTTTGTGTTGACAAATATCCATGAGATATATGTTGAAAGTTGAAAGCAATTGCTGAAGCTTAAATCTTCCTTTGTGTTGGTTAAATACCTTTTATGAGTTAACTCTTATGCAAAACTTTTGATGCTTGTCTCGAAAGTACTATTCATGAAAAGTTTTTGCTTATATGATTCAGTTGTTTGCTCATTATCTACTTGCTAGCAAACTATAGACCATTGACCTGGATCACTTCATTCATAACATGTGCTTTACAATACTATTTGATCAAGATTATGATTGTAGCATGTCACCTCAGAAATTATTTTGTTTTTATCGTTTTACCTACTCGAGGACGAGTAGAACTAAGCTTGGGGATGCTTGATACGTCTCAAACGTATCTATAATTTCTGATGTTCCATGTTGATATTATACCAATTGTTACATGTTTTATATACACTTCATAGCATTTTTATGCATTTTCTGGGACTAACCTATTAACAAGATGCCACAGTGCCAGTTCCTGTTTTCTGCTGTTTTTTATTCCAGAAAAGCTAGTCTGGAAATATTCTCGGAATTGGACGAAACTTGGACAGACCTCCTATTTTTCCAACACGTACACGGAGTCCAAAGGAGAGAGGAGACGACCTAGGAGGCAGCCACACCATGGGGCGGCGGCCCCCTCCTGCGCGCCGTGGGGTGGTGTGGCCCCCTCGGGTGCCTCCAGCCGCCGCCCTTTCGCCTATATAATCCCCCGACGCGAAAACCCTAAATACCCGAGCCATTATCCACGAAAAGTTCCAGAGACGCCGCCGTCGTCAACCCTAGCTCGGGAGGGTTCAGAAGCTCTTCCCGGCACCCTGCCGGAGAGGGGAATCATCACCGGAGGGCTCTACATCACCATGCCTGCCTCCGGAGTGATGCGTGAGTAGTTCATCCTTGGACTACGGGTCCATAGCAGTAGCTAGATGGTTGTCTCTCCTCCTTGTGCTATCATGTTTAGATCTTGTGAGCTGCCTATCATGATCAAGATCATCTTATTGTAATGCTACATGTTGTGTTTGCTGGGATCCGATGAATATTGAATACTATGTCAAGTTGATTATCAATCTATCTTATATGTTATTTATGATCTTGCATGCTCTCCGTTACTAGTAGATGCTTTGGCCAAGTAGATGCTTTTAACTCCAAGAGGAGTATTTATGCTAGATAGTGGGTTCAGTCTCCAGTAATCTGGGAGAGTGACAGCAACTTCTAAGGTTGTGGATGTGCTGTTGCCACTAGGGGTAAAACAGCAATGCTTTGTCTAAGGATAATTGTATTGTTTACATTACGCACTTTACTTAATGCAATAATCTGTTGCTTGCAACTTAATACCAACGGGGAACACGGATGTCAACCTGAAGGTGGATTATTAGTCATAGATGCTGTTGGATAACGGTCTATGTATCATGTTGTAATGCCCAATTGAATATCATAGTAGTCATCTTGTCATATATATGCATTGTTATGCGCTCAATATTTTATCAATTGCCCAGCTGTAATTTGTTCACCCAGCATGTTAGTTATCTTTTATGGAGAGACACCACTAGTGAACTGTGGACCCCGGTCCATTCTTTTACACTGATAATACAACCAACTGCAATCATTGTTCCTTTTCATTCTCTGCAATTAAACACTATTTTCCACACCATACGTTTAATCCTTTGTTTTCAGCAAGCCGGTGAGATTGACAACCTCACTGTTTCGTTGGGGCAAAGTAGTTTGATTGTGTTGTGTGCAGGTTCCACGTCAACGCGCCACTGACAACCTTCAGAAGTGATTTCTTACTCCTACTGGATTGGTAACCTTGGTATCTTACTGAGGGAAAACTTGCTGTTGCACTGCTTCATACCTTCCTCTTGGGTCTCCCAACGAACGTGTGCTTTGACGTCATCAGACATCACCACCATGAACACCACCACCACCACTAGCACCACCATGAACACCTTCACCACCACCACCAGCATCACCACCACCACCATTGGACACCATCACCACCACCACCACCGCTTGTTTTGATCAATGCTTGCTTCCTTCGATGCAAGATCTCCCTCCTAGCGATGGCATGCCACTCCAACGTGAGTTCATCCTTGTCACCTCGGTTCATCATCATGATCTTGTTCTCCTCGGCAAGGAGCTTGGCCACGGACTTGTTCTCCTCCGCAATGGCTCTTCTTTGCTCAATTTCGGCCTTGCGCATTCCCTCCTCCCGGAGTAGTTGGCACCTCTCTTTCTTCTCTTGAGCTTTCTTCTCAGCCAATACTTGCTTTGCCTCCAATGTTTTGGCCACCATGGTCTCATTTGATTTCACCATTTGGTCAAGCTTCTCCCTCAAGCTTGTAGCATCGGCTTGCCTCAAGATTCTTTCTTTGGCTTTCTTGTTTCCGTCGGGCTTGTTCTTGTTCCTCTCTCCATCTTCATCTTCATCATCATGGATATGTATTTCACCCTTTTTAGGTTCTTGGTCCCTCAACTTCCATTTCTCACTATGTTGGAGAATTTTCCAACAATGGTCAAGCATAAATGGCTTCTTCATCGATGCCGACATGTCATTGTATCGTTCTCTTGCAATGCGTTCCTACAAGAATGAAACCATCTCCATGATGAACATTAGCAAACAAGGCAACATAGTGACACAATGGTAAAGTTGTAAATGTAGCTCACCCAATCGGCCTCCACGGTACCACTTGGAGGAGCATTATACACTTGCTGCAAGCATCCACTCCCGGCTACACGTTGTTTTGATCACGTCCCAACGGCCTTCGAGTGATCGGTATGTTCGAGGCACCCTTTTAACATTGTGCGGCAAAAGTTGATAGTACTTGTCCTCCACTCTTTGCCAATACCTTCCGTTGGTTTGATCAGTGCCGTGAATAGCGTCGAGAGACATACTCTCCAAGCACGGATCAATGTCTCATCTTCCACAACCGTGTAGTTTACACCGCGTTGTTTAACCGATGACGCATCTACCTCCTCAACCTCATCATCGTCGCCGGCACCACCTTCAACGCCTCTGTCGGCCTCGTTGTAGCCGAAATTACCGAGAGGCGGGTTTTGAATGTCAACCGACGCGGCATTCAGCATGTCAACGAATGAATGGGAAGCATCAAAGGGTGGGATGCTACAAATTGGAGCAAGAATTTCATTTCACAAACTAGGAACGTGAGACGCGGTGGAAAAGAGTAGACAGTTCCATACCTCGAGATGCCGGTGTCGTTCGCGGGTGTTGCGAATGGAGGAGCCATGGCAGCGGAAGCCGGAGAAGCTGTGGCGGCGGCGGCAGCCGCGTTGGCCTTAATCTTCCGCACGGACGCCCTCTTCTTCCCTGTCCCGGAGGGCGTGGATGGGGAATCGGCCGTCGGGCCCGTAGCAGCGGCAGCGGCAGCGGCGGCGGCGGCGGCAACGGCCAAGGATTGGGCCGCGCTGACGGTACCGAGTCGCCTGCGCTTCTTGATGGTCGAATCGGCCGCCGGCGCGGGAGCGGCGGTGGAGCTAGCCCCGATCTGTCCCGGGCCAGCTGGATCTGCCGATGTGGCCGCCGCAACAGGGACGGATCGGCGGAGCTCATGGTGGCGCTTGGGCCAGGAACGCGGTTGGCCGGAGTAGGGAAGAGGATTCGGCGGCGGCGGCGGAAGGAGAGTGGTGGTTTCGCGGCTGAATGTTCCCTCCCGCCAACGCAATGAAAGGATAGGGTTTGCCCTACGGGTCGGCGGCCAAAACCAAAGTTTCGCGGTTCCGTGGGCCAAATTGCCGGGCGCCCTCAAAAACGTTTACAGGTCCGCGGATTTTAAGGGGACTGCTATGTCCGTTTTTAAGGTTCCGAAACCGTCTTTGACGGTTATTTTAAGGTTTCGCGGCTTTTAAGGGCTCTGTTAAAGATGCTCTTATATTCAGAGATGGTCCTGGAAGTCCCGGAGGATCCACAAACAGTTGTGGGCAAGAAGAGAACAATCTTCCAGCTCCATACCATCATCATGTGCATACCGAAAGATAGGGTAGATGCAGAATTGTTTCAAGCCTATACAAACAAGGAGAGCTCCAATCATCTGCATCCTGAAAGGCCCAGCAATTCAAAGAGGCAGCACACAATTTGGTCTACGGCCTAGCTTGCTGATCTTTATAGTGTCCAAGAGTTAGATTAGATTAGACTGTTAAGGGTCCAAGATTCTATCTAAAGTAACTAGTCTATAAAGATGCTGACTGAACCTGGTACAGTGACGCAGTGCCACGTTCAGATGTTTTTCCTCTTTCCTAAGTTATTAACTAGATCAAACAGAGTTGGAAATGGCTACTTTGTGATTCTCTGCAGCTACCATAGTTCAACTAGAAACTACAGATGCAGCACATGCTTGTTTTTTTACCGCCTGCAATCGCCAATTTGCACATTCTCTTTGGTCCAAACAAGAGGAGAAGGAAGAAAACTGAAACTAAAAACCTAATTTAGGGGCTCGTTGGACCAGCCTCGCCATCGTTCGCCACCGGCTAGCGCGCTCTGCCTCTCCGCAGTGGTTTCGAGCGCCAGCCGGTGCCCCTCTTCCGCTTGTGCACCGCCTCGCCCTCCGGCGTGCACCCACGAATTCACTCCGCCTCCACCTCCACCACCTCATGTGCCTTATCCACGTCGCTGCTTCGGGCTCAACCCAGTGGTGCGCCCCCTCCATGTCCCGGCGAGCAGCGGCGTCTGCCTCCTCTAGGATTCCAACACCGCTAAAGTATGCCACTCGGCGGCCATGAACTGGTGGGTGCCTCATCCCTCGCCGTGGTTTTGACGGAGATATCCGTCACGCAACACTCGATGAAGGTGTTCGTCTTTTCGAGGGCCACCACCCTGGGCCCCGTTTGCCCCTCTCCCAGCGCGCGGTGCCGTAGGAGGCAATGATGGCGGTATGCTCCAAGATCGTTGACAGCACCTTCTCCTCACCCACCTTGTCGTCCACGTCTAGGTCGTCCTCCGCCATCATCTCCTCCTTGTCATCGTCCGAAGGCGAAGATGGGTATGGTGGCGGCAACAACGTCGGCAGTAAACGGGCCTGTTTGGATTGCAGCCGCCGCTCGCCCAGCCAAAATATTGGTCGTTGACCACTCCCCCAGGTTCCGTTCGGATCGGTGCCAGAGATTCCAAGCCACGCCAATTATTTGGTCGCGCCGTTCACTTTTTACGCCCGCGCTTGGGCGAGATGCTGGCGGCAAAATCCTTAGCCAAATCTTTGGCGTGCCAATTTTGGCGGGGCTGACTAGGGCGTGAACCAAACAGCCTCAACGTGCGCGGGGCTTGGGTAAAGATGTCCTAGGATATAGCGAGTTGGCGAACCATTTTGTTTTTTGCGATGGCAAACTATGAGCATGGTAAAAAATTGTGAGCCCGTGGCGTTGACACGAGGGGTGGTGAGGTGACATGTCGGATTAAATGCCGGCCACACGTGAGGGAGTTGTACCTCTGCCGCTTCGGTCAGTGGCAGCGCCGCCTGAAAAGACGAGAAGACTAAGCGACGTCATTTAAAACGAAGTGCCCGGCGTGCGGACGACAAGTTGGGACCCGCTCAATGTGACTGGCGTTGTCCAGCACCCCCCGAACCGGCCTTGGAAGTTGGTGGTGGACACAGAAATGTCGGACACAGAGGATGCGGCGTCGGGCCAAATTTAATTGGGCCGTTGGGGTTTCAGATGCTGTTAGGCCTAAAATCCCGTTGCAGGGAAGAAAAAAATGAAGCCTCAAATCGAATTCTGCTTGGCCCATTATATTTGCTCATGATTCCGGCTCCGTCAGAACACGGCCCGATTCACACAACATGAGGACAGCCTCCGTATTTCTCAGGTTGATCTTGCGTTTTAGTACCACACGGCTCGGCCAGACGAGTCGAAGCCTGTTTATAAGCTGGCGTTCGAAGCAGGAGTGCATCGTGCGGCAGGCACTATCAGCTATCTGATTATATGATGATATTTCGTTGTCTTTCAGTATTGCAAGCATGTTTACATTCCGTACTGCATCTGCACTCCGACATGGGTGAACAGCTTTTTGTATACACAAACTATGGAGTTCAGTTCGGTAAACCTGAGCCTGCCTGTGCGATTCTATGGCGTAGCATCCATAGCTTAGGTTGCTAGTAGGTATTGCTGTACATGACACTGCCTTTGCTTTGGGCATCGGATCACATCGAGTTTGCCGAAAGAAGCCGCAAAGCGCATCTCCTCTGTTCATCCGGGTCATATCTCTCGCTAGTTTTCTGAACTCTGCAACTTTCCTCTTTGTGTGTATTTGTTTTTTGAATTTTCTCTTCTCAGCGCTAAAACTTGCGCACGGATTTTCGAAATTTCTGTTTTTATCCTTTGTAAGTAACCTAAATTTACTGCTCTGTTCCATGTGCAAGACAAGGATTTCAAGGATACACCCTAGCAGGTGCATCAATTTCATAGAAGAAGAGGCCTAGACGGTCGGTACCATGATACAAACGCACACCACGCCAGATGGTATACTTTTTTTTTGAAAAGGGAAATCCCAGCCTCTGCATCAGAGCAATGCACACGGCTTTTTATTACAAAGTTTCCAGAGTATTAGGAGTATTACAAAAAGATAATAAACAACAAAATCCAAAGTGACTACAAGCCAGCCACTGATTATTAAAAAGAGTCCGAGAGTACTAAGTTGCGCAAATTCTTCGGTCATGCTGCCACCCATCCCGGTTGAGGATAGCCCGCACCACCGCCATTAAACGGAGCAGCCAGCCTCCATCAGGGAACGCTGATCTTATGGCAAGAGGAAGGACCACGTAGTAATCCAATATGTAGCCCGGTGAACAACCTGTAAAAAGTGTGTATTTTCAATCTTGTTAAAAACCACTTCGTTTCTACAGTTCCAAATTGCCCAAGTAAAAGCACAAACGCCAATGCGTATACGGTTCTTTGATTTCTTATCTATTTCCCCAAGCCATGATCCAAACATATTAGCAAGACTTGTGGATGGAGAGATATTATATGTAAACTGGTGCAATCTCCAGATTTTATGGCAAAAGAGCATGATATAAAAAGATGCTCAACCGTTTCATCATGGTGGCAAAAAACACATTTCTTACTACCATTCCAATTCCTTTTAATTAAATTGTCCTTAGTGAGAATCACCTTTTTAATGGAACTTTCAATTTCCATAGGTATTTTCTAAGAAAATGTGTATGTCCATGCATGTAGTCTGCGTACATAGACTTAACCGTGAATAAACAATTGGTTGTCAGCTTCCACCTAAAACTATCCTGCTCCGATGTCAAAGACACTGACATCAACTTATGTACCAGCTCTAGCCATTCCGTCCATTTTGATCCGGTTAAAGAACGTCTAAATTGTAAGTTTAATGGTGGAGCATTACCCACCACGTCCGCAACAAGAACATTCTTATTATGGGTAATAGTAAAAAGGTTCGGGTATTGTTCTAATAATGGCAAATCACCCAGCCAAGTATCTTCCCAAAAGCGTGTTCATTGGCCATTACCAACAATGAACGATCCTTTGGCAAAGAAGTCTTGCTTGACTGCCATTAATCCCCTCCAAAAAGGAGAATCAGATGGTTTAGGAGTTACTTGTGCCATTGTTTTACCACATAGGTATTTATTAGAAAGTAATTCCTGCCATACCCCGTCCTCATTCAACAATTTGAAAAGCCATTTGCTTAACAAGCATCTGTTTTTAATTTCTAGCAATTCAATGCCTAACCACCTTGATCTTTTGGACGACACACAATGTTCCATTTTGTTAGTCTATATTTCCTCTTTTGTTGGTCGCTTTGCCAGAACCTACTGCGGAAATAGTCTAACCTTTTCCGGACTCCCACTGGAATCTCAAAAAAGGACAAAAGGAACATTGGGAGGCTAGTGAGAACCGTGTTAATCAATACTAATCGGTCTCCATAAGATAAAAGTTTTCTAGCCCAAGCGGCTAACTTCTTCTCAAACCGATCTTCAATAATTTTCCACTCCTTGTTAAGTAATTTCCTATAATGAATTGGTATTCCTAGATATTTAAAAGGCAACGAGCCTACCTCACATCCAAAGATATTACGGTAGTCATCTTGGTGCTCTACGGCTTTACCAAAACAGAATACTTCGCTCTTATGAAAGTTAATCTTGAGACCGGACAGCTGCTCGAATAAAGACAGGATAAGTTTCATATTAACTGCTTTATCGAGGTCATGTTCTAGAAATAAGATTGTGTCATCAGCATACTGAATAATTGAAACTCCTCCTTCCACCAAATGTGGTACAAGACTCCCAACTTGTCCGTCCTCTTTTGCCTCTCAATTAGAACCGCCAACATATCGGCAACTATATTAAAAAGCACTGGGGACAAAGGATCACCTTGTCTTAATCCCTTTAACGTCTGAAAATAGTGACCAATGTCATCATTTACGCGTATCCCCACACTCCTCCTTGCACAAATCTTGCGACCCATTAACACCATTTAGGATCAAAACCCTTCATGCGTAATGCTTGCTGTAAGAAAGACCATTTGACTTTATCATACGCCTTTTCGAAATCAATTTTGAAAAGGACGCCATCCATTTTTTTTTGCTGAATCTCATGGATTGTCTCGTGTAGAATTACCACCCCTTCAAGGATGTTTCTACCCGGAATGAAAGCAGTTTGTGTTGGACGAATAACTTTCTGAGCTATAGAAGAAACTCGGTTTGTTCCCACTTTAGTGAAAATTTTGAAACTAACATTCAAGAGGCAAATTGGTCTGTATTGTTCAATTCGGCTGGCGTCCTCTTTCTTTGGCAGTAAGGTAATAACCCCAAAGTTTAACCTGAACAATGGAAGGTCACCTTGTTGTAACTGTTCAAACAACGCCATTAAGTCAGTTTGATCACTGCCCAAAACTTTTGATAGAATTCCGCCGGGAACCCATCTGGTCCAGGAGCCTTATTAAGTTCCATTTGCGAAATTGCCTCTAACACCTCTTTTTCAGTAAAATTGGATGTTAGGATCACGTTCTCTTCATTTGAGATTTGTGGTAAGTCCTGAATTACCGCTTCATCCATCGAGAAGCTATTCAGTTGAGGCGCGCTGAATAATTTTTTGTAGTACTCAGTTATGAAAGTCTTAAGGTTTGATTGTCCAACAATCGTACCTTCATCTTGTTCGAGCTGAAAAATTCGTTTTTTCCTATGCTTTCCATTAGCAATTAAATGGAAGTAACGTGTATTATCCCCTCCTCTTGAATGTGCTTTACTTTTGCCCTTTGGGCCCATTTGGCCTCCTCATCACGTCGAAGCTTAGCGATGCATTCATCAGCTTCTTTTTAGCAACTCTTTCAGCAGCAGATAATGGTGTGGTTTCAGCTTTAATATCTAACTCATCAATGAGTAGAAGTAATTTTGCTTTTTGTTTCTTGTAATCGCCACTTAAGTTTTTTGCCCATCCCCGTAGAAATTGTCGGAGTGTCGAATTTTATTCTGCCATCTCTCAATCGGAGATCCGCCACCACCACATGATGACCATTCCCGAGAGATCAGCTCATAAAATCCTGTCTTTCGAAGCCAAGACAATTCGAAGGAGAAGTGGGATTTGTTGCCAAGATGTGCTTGCTGACCAGAATCAATTATCAATGGCGTATGGTCAGAACCAGTACGGGTCATTGCATGGACGGTCACAAGAGGATACTTTTGTTCCCATTCAATACTTGACAGAAAACGATCCAGCTTTTCAAAAGTTGGATTTTCCCTTCGACTCGCCCATGTATACTGCCGTCCGGAGAGATCAAGCTCTCTCAGATTGAGGCTCTCGATAATGGCATTAAAAATAAATGGCCATCTCGCATTGAAATTATCATTATTTTTCTCCTCTTGTCGCCGAATAATATTGAAGTCCCCACCCACCAACATGGGTCTTTCCTCGTTCTCACAGATACGTACAAGTTCTGCTAAGAATCAGGTTTTAAAGAATCTTGGGCAGCCCCATACACAATAACCAGAGTCCACAAAAAAGCATCGAGTTTGTTTTTAATTTGTAACTTGACACAAAAGTCCCCTGCTATAACGTCTTGAACCACAAACTCATTAACATTGAAACCTACTAGAATGCCACCAGAGCGGCCTCGTGGAGGTAGACAATACCACATGTATTCCTTGCCCCCAGCTAGGTGTTTCAGAAATGGCTGAAAAAGAAGATCTCCCCGTCTCTAAAATAGCTACGAAACTCAGGTTCTGCTCCCTAATAGTTTCCTGCACCGTAAAATGTTTTGCTGTATCCCCAAACCCATCACTATTCCATATCATTCCTTTCATTGTTGTTTGTTTTTCAATTTTTCAATTCTAGCACTCCTTCTTTGAACCCCAAGGCCAGTGCCTATTTTCTTATTACGCTTGCGTTTACTTGCCCCAGTTTCGGCAAGATGACCCATCTGGTCCGCAATAGGTTCCATTTCCTCGTTACCCAAATCGTCACAGAGGTTAGAAGCATTCTTAATAACTAGACTTTGTGTATCTCCCTCATCTAAAGTACTCAAGGTATTATTCAGAAAAGTAATTGCACGTGTCTCCTCAATCCCCTTAAGTTCATTAACCGAAGCTTCTACTTGAGCTGGTGAATCACCCAACGAAACTCCTAATCTAGATGCTCTCGCAATAATCTCTTCATTAGGTAAAGACTGAAAAGATAACTTGCGATTAACTTTCGTACCTGCGAAGTATGGGTCCGAGCGACGCTGAGCTAACGCGGATGCCCGTTCCATCTGAGTGGCGTCCGCATTCGGTTGAGCCTTGATCCGAGCTTGATCAGACTCCCAAAGACTCCGGGTCTGCAATGCCGCCATAAGCAACAATATCCTTGACCGAAGCAGCCTCCGGTGATAGAAGTTGTCCTCCTGGTGCATCTTCCTGTGCCGCCACTGGAACGTCAGTACGCTCCAACGTCTCCCGTGCCGAGGGTGAGTGCAAGGCCTCCAACACGCCAGAGGTTGCCCCCCATTTCCACCTCCCTCTGTGTCTGCACCGCTGGCGAAGAAGACTGACTAACGGCAGTCCTCGCCGAAGCTGAGGTGGTACTATCCTCACGCTGCACCACCCCATCCCGCGGTAGCGAAACGGGCGAAGATTCTGTCTCGCCAGCCTTGCCCGAAGGAGCAGTCTCCTTGTGATAATGAGAGGTTGGTGAATCCACAGAAGAACTCAAGGCATCAGGCTTCGAACACACATGTCCAACATCCTGATTATCAAAAATGTCGGTGATCTCAATATGGGCATCATTCTTTGATAGGTTATTTTCTTCATTAGAAATAACCGAAGGAGCAACAAAAGATAAATTCTGGTTAGAACATGATCTAACCTCTATAGTGGCATCATTAGCTGAGGAAAAAGTTGCATGGTTGGATGCACCCAACACGTGATCATCCTCGTTTGCAGTACCAAAGTCCTGAAGTAACACATCATAATTAAGTGATGCCCGTGCAGCATTAATCGGTGAGAAAAAATGAGGAAGAGAATAAGAAGCAGGAGTCAAAACTTCACTTTCATATACCTTCTCCATGTGCATCAAGTTCTGTGTCATGGTAGTTTTTTCACAAGAAAGATCTGCACTGTCAGCAACTATACCAGTAGCCACCTCGCTTGATGTTGCGGTGACCAAAGAGGACTCCTTTTGCAGCATTGTTTCTCCATTGAGAACCCTACGTGGAAGACCAATTCCTTTTTTAACTTGAGGTGAGAAAACAACACCTGTTAACTGCCTAGAAGAACCTTGTGGTGCACTATTTTGGGCAGCACCCCCCCCCCCCAAACCGCCTGCATCAGCCGTGGAAGCTGGCGGTTGCACTTGGGGGACTGGAATTTCCGAAACATCCATGTCTCGACTTAAGTCATCCTCGTCCTTTCCATTATCTCCATCTCTATCATTATCATGCTGATCCACCCCCATCTCTTCATCCTGCCCCTGCTACCTCATTTTCCTTCTCAAAAGTCAAGTAATAGAAACCATCCTTGATGAAAATAGGCAACTCCTTTGGTATCTTAGTGTGATCTACACATCCAATGAAAATGCGGAGCACACCATGTTCTCTAGTATACTTCATGTCCACCTTAAAAGATTTTCCCAAACAGAGTTCTCAAGCTCACATAGCAAGAAAATCACCTTTGTGTTGTGGAGGAATGCCATGCATCCGCATCCAAAACTTTGGAAGCAAAAGAGATGGTTCTGACTTGATGAGCCAAGAATCCACCGTCAGCTCAATTTGGCTATTAGGGACCCTAAAAGTGCCAACATTTTTTAGTCCATCCAATTCTGCCTTAGAAGGGAATTGCACTTTGTAAATGTTTTGTCCCACCTGCATCAATTTCCACTGAAACTGATCAACATGCACAACACGCTCCAGCTGTCTGACAATCTATGGTAAAGTCATCTCTCCTCCCTCAACCGAAACAGATCCCATATGAGTGTTCATTGTCTTAGGCCTGTACGTTTCAGTTAGCGCAGCCTCATAAAAGGTGAGATCATCATGAGCATGACCATAGACGATCACATGAGGCTTAACCATCTTCAAAAGGTGACAGTCCTCATCAACATGACCTGTACCCTCACAATAGTCGCACAAAAGCATGGGGCAGTCCGCGAGAACATGGCCCGAGACTCCACACCTAAAACATTTGCCCACCTTCTTCCCTATGTCCATTAGAATTGTAGTAGCCTTCCCTCCGGCAATGAGCTGATGAGCAACAGGTATAAGAGCATCAGCCGCTGCCGATACCTGTGCCGCACCTGGCTGAGAACCCTGACTGTCATCCGCAGTCTGAGCGCCCAAACTGCCAGCCCCAGTCCTAGCTTTTGCTGTCGCCAAAGCCCTTGCGGCACGACTATTAGCTAGCCCAGTCAAAGCACCTCGGCCAGCGCCATAGTGCCCCGGCATGTTAGCAGAACCTCGACCATTGAACCTGCCTTGGAATCGCCCCTGCGAGTTGTCATGGCGCCGACCATTGGCATTGAAGCCAGAGCCCACGTTGAACCGACCCTGAGGCATACCTTCGTCCTGACGCCCATAGGCAAAGTTGTGGTTTTTAAAATTTCCAAAACTAGGGTTGAAAGCATTGTTGTTCCTGAAATTATCTCCCTGCCAACCCATGCGGCCATTGCCACCACCACCTCCCGAATTCTGACCACCGTCATACCTCTGTCCTGCCATCCCACTTGAGCTCCCCACCTCGTAGTTGTTGCTGAAGCCATTGTTGTTGTTCGTGTTTCCACACCCGGGGTTGTTGGTGTTGTTAAACCCACCACCGCCAAACCCACGACCTTGGTTTCCTCCTCTTCTGGCAAAACCTCCTCCGCGATCTGTAGGACCTCTCCCCCCACCACGATCATTGCCGCCTCTCCCCCAACCGTGATAAGCCATGTCGGTGGAGATCAGCGATGATGGGAACCCTAGCAGCCGCCTCTCTCGAGATCTGATGGTGAAAACAATCACCTGTCCAGGTGTTTTAGCAGCAAGTCTATCTCCATAGCCCAGTTGACTCGAGATTCGACCACAAGGGCCACCACGCACAGGTGCCACGTTTCGGCCCATCGGCCCAGAATTCCGAACAAATTCGAAATTAGAATTTGAATTCACCGGCGATCCGCAGTCAGTGGCCACCGGCGATCGGGATGACAGTTCATCCGCAATCACCGGGGAAGCAGGCCGGCGGCGCCTTCTCACCATGATCCACCCATCTTCGTCATCATAGTGATGGAAGGTTGGCGACAATACCGGCCTTTTTGCTTCACCGCCACGTCGGATCGTCCCGACCTTTGGCTGGAAGCTAGACGGAGAGCTTACCATAGTTGCCGACGATCGAAGGATCATCGCCGCCTCCTGTTGCCTTCTCCGCTTTTCCACCTTCTTCCATTTCTTCTTGTCTTCCTTGAGGTCCCACGTCGGTGATGGCGTTGGCCAGCGACACCAGTACCGGAGAGACCTCTCTTCTGACAACGTCCGCTCCTCCTCTTCATCGGAGCCCTCCGGCGAGAGCACCCAGAACTGGCCAGGGTTCCAAGCGCCTGATCGGCCGCCGTCGGCGAGATCGCCTGGCGAGTCGCCAGAGCGTTCCCCTAACGGCTCCATGACGAGAGATAGTATGAGGTATTACCCAAAGTCTTGCCCAAGCTCCTACCAAAGGTGAGGAGATGGGGCACACGACCCTGACTCCAAGACTGCCTGGATCAAAGCACCGCTCCACATACGCCTAGAGGGGGGATCGGCGAGAAGTTGGCACGATCCAACAGGACTTGAGGAAGATGTCAACGAAGAGGCGCCCACCATGATGTACATTGCGCCCCCGAGGTTCATGTCCTAAGCAGCGACCAACACCGACAACACCACACTCCCCACCACATCTCTGGTCCCATCAGCCTCACTCTGGGTAGCCTTGACGACGTCTTCAAGAAGATCACGACGCCGTGGTGCCGCCGCCGCCGCCGCTAGGGTTTCCCTCGGCACCGGAAGAGAGGAAGGCACGTTCCTGGGCCTAAACCACTCCCCCAAGGAGGTAACGGCGCCCATAGGCGTCGTCATGGCCAGCATCGACCGCCGCCGAGCTGGGCTTTTACCGGCCATAGTTCGTGCCCCCGAAACCGCTCGACTGGAGTTGGGCGAACCAGGAAAGGCGCCGGCTTGAGACGTCACAGCAGGAAGGAGAGAGACCGCCGGTCTCACCGTCGTGGAAGAGTGGCGTTTCACCACCGGCCCCACGGCCAAAACCACCATGGGCTCAGAGGAGGAGGCCCCCCATGGCAGTCGGCCATCCTCGCTGCTGCGCCCACGCTCCGGAGGCGAATCCTGAGCCGTCCACGCCTCGACAGCGCGCCCCGCAGCCGTGGCCCGCACAGGCCCGCGTAGGCCTAGATCAGGCCCAGCAGTCATGCGCAACCACGGGCAGCAGGACGTGCCCCTTGCGAAGCAGCCACCACCGCGGCCCTGAACAACGCCACCACGCGCCCTCCCTGCGCCGCCACGCGCCGCCACGCCGTCTTGGACCACTGCCGACGACCCTCGCGACAAGGCGCACGAGCGAGAGAGACCCCGCCTCCGTCGTCGGCGGCGCGAGCTTTGCCCGGCCGCGTCCTTCGACGGAGGCGGAGGGGATGGAGGAAGAGGTGCGCGGCCCGGCGGCGGCTAGGGTTTGCCTCCGGTGCCGCCCGGGCGGGGCAACACGGGAGGGGAAAGGGGCGACCTAAACCCCCTGTGCAAGACAAGGATCAAGACAGAATTTCTTTCGGAATAGTGTCCGTTCCTTTCTAGTGATGTTTCAGCTATTTTTGATCTGTTACCAAAGAAGAGACAAGTGTCAAAGCCTGAGACTGCATTGGACCTTTAGTCAGACAATCTCAGAGCATGGAAATGATCTTCAGCTTCAAGCCGTGCCAACTCTGCACTAGCTGTATCTTCGATGCAAAAACGATTGTCAACATGTTTTTTGGGTATGCACGAAAACTATGGCAGTGTGTCTTTAAGCGTGGCGTCGAAACAAACACCCGACCGCCCTAAGAGCATCTCCACCGGCGCGCCCAAAACAGCGTCCGGCAACGTTGCCGGACAGGCGCTGTTGGGCGCGCCGGCAACTGTTGCCACATTTTGGGAGCGTCGCCCCCACCGGTCGCTCCCAATAGACGGCCCCAATAGAATTAAAATCAGAATTGTGTCGAATAAAATCCAAATTATTACAAATAGTTCATGAACATAATAAAAATATCATACAATAATACAAATTAAATTAATTGGACGGTCAATTAGGCTGGCCGGCATTTTGTCCTTTGATTTCTCACAGATGCGCAACTAAATCATTTCGCAACTGCTCGTGAACTCCTTCATCTCAGATTTTAGCGTTGATTGTGAGGTAGTTGGCAAAATCCTCGGGTATATCATCAGGCAAATCGGGATTAGGCTGGGCAAGAGGACCCTGATGATAGTATGGATGGTCATCATGTTCTGGAGGATAAAGACGTTCACTCTCGATGATCATGTTGTGCAAGATCACACAAGTCATTATCACCTCCCACATCTGATCTTTGGACCAAGTTAGAGCAGGATACCTGACAATAGCGAAGCGAGATTGGAGCACGCCAAAAGCCCGCTCGACATCCTTTCTGGCACCCTCCTGTTCTGATGCAAAATGGGATTGACTGTGACCTAGAGGGTTGGAGATGGTCTTCACAAATGTGGACCAACTTGGATAGATGCCATCAGCTAGATAATACCCATCGGCATACGCATGGCCATTGATCTCGTAGTTGCACGGTGGAGCTTCGCCTTCAGAAAGTCGGTTAAAAACCGAAGAGCATTGTAACACGTTGATGTCATTGTGAGTTCCAGCCATACCAAAGAAAGCTATGCCAGATCCACAGATCGGCAATTGCTTCTAGCACGACACTACATTCTCCAACATGACCCTTGTAAACTCCTTGCCAGGCGAATGGGCAAATCTTCCATGCCCAATGCATGCAGTCGATACTTCCAAGCATCCCAGGAAATCCTCTAGCTGCATTTTGTGCCATCAGTCTAGCAGTGTCAGCTTCATTTGGTTGTCTCAAATACTCTGCCCCGAACACTGCAACCACAGCCCTGCAAAACCGATACATGGTTTGGATACATGTGGACTCGGCCATGCGGAGGTACTCGTCCACTGCATCTGCGGGAGCTCCATATGCAATAACTCTCAAAGCAGCCGTGCATTTCTGAATAGAAGAGAAACCAACCAGCCCGATGCAGTCTCTCTTCAGCTTGAAATAGTCGTTGTACCCCCGCACACCGATCAAAAGAGTCATGAAGAGATCTTTGTTCATCCTAAACCGCCGCCGGAATTCCTTATCCCCAAATGTGGGATCGTCGGCGAAGTAGTCTCGCCACAACATCATATGTCCTTCCATCCGATTGCGATCTTTTGTTCTTCCTCCTCCCCGGCTTCGAACCTCGAATCCGAGGAGCGGCGTTGAGCTGGGCTTGCAAACCGAGCAGGCAAGTGAGCACCGCCATGTGCTCGTCGAGCAGGGCGGTTGCGGTGGCATGGGCGGTGAGCAATGCGCCGGTCATTTCGAGCTCGTCGTCGCTATCCATCTATAGTCAATTAGCTACGTTAAGCAAAAAGACGAAGCAACGAAATTAGCAATAAAATGAGCTGCGCAATGCGACGAAGACCTTGCGGGCGGGGAGGTCCTGGGAGGCGGCGGCGGTGTAACCGGTGGACAACAACTGCGGCCCGAAAGAAAAGGGGCTTCGGCCAGGCGGCGGCGGCGAGAAATATGTCGCACTGCCTCTCAGGCGGCCAGGCGGCGACGGCGATGATTCACTAGGTAGGCCGTGAGGAATTCAGCGTCGCGGGATGTGGGGGAAGAAAAGGCAATGGTCCGCGTCGTCTGCACACCGGCCACAATAAAATGCGTGCTCGCTCTAAGTTCCGTGTCGCTGACGGGACAGTCCCGCGCGTCAGTATCCGACGTGGCTCGCGTTGCCGCGGTTGCCAGCGCGCCCGCTTGCGTCCCTAGAACCTGGGCGCGAAGCGGGGTTGCCGGACGTTCTACTGGGACGTGCCGGCAACTTTTTTGGTACTGGGCGCGCCGCTGGGGGGAATTTGGTGCCGGCGCGTCCAAAACGTCGATTGGGAGCGGTTCTCGGCGCGCGGGTGGAGATGCTCTAACTGAACCGTTCCATACGTCGTCATTCCAGCATTATGGTTTACCCATATCTACACATCTATTATTCACCAGCCAGGACAGACAGCAACCTGCATCAATGGCCAGAGCTTGCCTGGACTGCTAACGCAGCAGCTCATGAATTAATTTACAAGCATGTGGTCCTATGTAGACACCAAACTGCCCCAGAACAGCCTTATATTTCTAGAGCTGGTCCTGGAATGCTCGAATGATCCACAAACAGTTGTGGGCAAGAATAGAACAATCCTCCAGCTCCATACCATAATCAAGTAGATAGATAGGGTAGATGCAGAGTTGTTGCAAACCTATACAGACAAAAAGAGCTCCAATCATCCAAGGGCCCTGCAATTCAAAGAAGCAACACACAAGTTGATGTCCAGGAGCTAGATTAGATTAGGTTGGTAGGGGAAGATCATGTTAAGATATGTGGATGACAGCCTTGCTTTTGCTTCTGTTTTGGCCTTGTAGGCAGTGAGTCCAAGATTATTATATCTGTAGAGCCTACTAAGATGATGAACAAACCTGGTACAGCGACAGTGCTATGTTCAGATGTTCTTCATTTCTCCAAAGTTATCAATAAGATCAACCATACATGCACATTAAAGGAGTAACTCTGTTAAAAATAACTGATTCCGATGCTTGATTTGTACCGCCTGCCATTGCCAATTTGCACACTCTCTCAGGTTCAAACAAGAGCAGAAGGAAGAAAACTTACAGGAGATCAGAACAAAGAAAACAATAGCAAGAACTACAACAACACATCGCTAGGGTCAATCCGATCACAGGTTACGACAGTGTCGGCGTCAGGCAAAACGCTTGCGCCCGTCGACGATGGCGAGGAGGCGCGCCACGCCCCTGGTCCACATGTCGTGATCCCTCTGGCTAGCGCACTCGAACTCGATCACCCGGTGCTCCGCCGTGCGCAGGCCGAAGTAGCGCCGGTGTTCGCCGCCCTCCAGCAGGTGCCGCCCCGGCCACGCCGCCACGTCCCTGCATACGTCCACCACCACGCCTGCATGCACAGCTCCGGCGTCAGTGAAGTGTCGCCGGTGTCCATGACAAGGAGACAGATCACACAGCTAAGGCTGTATAGGAATTGCAGGAGTGATTTGTCCACTTACTCTTCTTCTTCTTGGTGATGGTCCCGGCGACATGCCGGCTCTTCATCTTCAGCATCACCTGCAAAAAATGATGGGGGAACTCACAGGTCAGTTACCAGAATTGCTATGCAACACAAGATCAAGAAGCGTGTAAGGGGATGTACCACGCCCGTCCGGTTGATGTACACTGACACGACCTTCCAATGCAACGATCCTGCACATGATCAGCAGCATCAGTATACTCAAATTTCAGAGAAGAGAAGACAGCAATGGGCTAGCGACGAATGATGATCGCCGGAGCGGCGGTACCTTTGCGGGTGCGCTTGAGGAGCTCGGTACCGCGGGCGAGCAGCTCTTGGCAGCAGATGCCGAGGAAGTTGTTGCTCTCGTCTTGGTCGAGCGCCGGCAGGTCGTCGCTGAAGCTGCTGCTGTTGCTGCTGCCCAGCTCCTGCACCCCCTTGTGATGCTGCAGCTGCCTCTGCTTCTGGCCTCCCATCCCCATGGAGCCCTTCTCCACCGGGATCACTGCCGCGACGTTCCACCCCTCCTTCTGCACCCTCGCCCTCAACGTAGCCGCGCCTCGCAACGCCGTGGCGGCGGCGGCCGTGATGGTGACGATGTCGCCGGGTGTCCTGGCGTTGACGGCGGAGCCGACGGCGGCGGCGAGGTGCTCGCGCTCGGCGCCCATGGACTCCGCGGCCTCGACGCACTGCGCGGCCACCAAAGTCGCCGCGGACGCCACCGCCATGTCGGTTCGCGTGGTGCGGTCGTCCCTGCCTCCGGAGCCCGCGGTGGCGGCGGCAACGGCGGCGACCGCCGCGGCCACGGCAGCCACGGACACGGCGGCGTGCACCTGCCCGTTGTGCGCCCTCGTCACCTCCTTCCGCTTCTCCTTCCTGTCCTTGAGCCACCGCCCCACCGTCTTGCTGCCGCCGCGCGGCGGCTGCGCCTTCGGCGTGCTCACTGTTCTGAAAAACTGCATTTTTTTGCCAATGAACAATATTCCAATTAGTATACAGAATTACAGATCATGTTTTTTCTCAGGTAAAAAAATCATTTTTTCTTCTTCTAGTAAATGATCTCTTCAAATCATATGCAGATTAATCAAACTTGAAAATGGCACATAGCAATCCAGTGTCAGTATCCAAACCAAGTTGTTGGATTAGAGAACAGTTGCTGAATTAACAGAATGTAGAGAGGCCGATGGTTTCTAACTTAAAAAGCACACGCTCGCGCTGTAGCCATGATTCTTGCACTGACATAGGTTAATGCACACACCACTGACACAGGACATAATCATGGAGGCACTATGTGGGGAACAAAGTTTAACAGAGAGCACAAGCCACCCTAATTACAGCAGATAAGAAAGAATGCATCATTAGATTAGGGATAAGAGAGGCAGCTAAAAGGTCAAAAGTGAAGATGGGGCAAGACAAGAGCTGCATAGGCCTGCAAGCCTGTAGGTGCTGCTTTTTATCTAGAGAGATGAGAGAGAGAGTGGCAGTGGACAAGCTGCAGTGTTTGCTTGTGGAAGGAGGAGACCAGAGTGGCAGAGCAAGGACAGAAATGGCAGCTACTCCAAAGCTTCGTTTGCACAGCAAGGCAAGCAAGCAAGCACCCAAAGACCATCAAATCAAACACCCCATCTTCTCTTCCTGCCCCTGGTCAGAGATAGCTACAGAAGCACACAGCCACTTCATGCTCACACGAACAAACAAGTCAGTTTGAAATAATGGCCATAGTGATTAACACAGAGATTGCCAAGTTGATAAATCAAACGAGCCCTAAGACTAGTGCTAAACACATTTCCCCTTAGAAAAAATTGCTCCATCATTGGATGACCATGGCCTCTCTGTTATTCCATGACAGGTGTGCTTCTCATCTCATTTCTTGGACCATGACCAAAGCTTGACTTGACTACATGGTCACACACTCAGGAACTCATTTCACTCGCTTGCTTTGTGTACCAGTAAAGAAAGGATCTTTCCTAAAGAAAGAAAAGGGCATGGCAATGTTATCAAACTGATGCTTTCAGAATTTAAAGCATTACACCGGTCAGGTGATACGGGCCCAATCAGCAGGCTTTGTTTCCCTGTGCAACAAAGCTAACGATGATTCTTTCTTTAAACATCCTAATATATCTGTTTGCATGTCTGCTTAATTAGATGGCATGTGATCCAGTTTGCTAGAGTAGATAAGGTGCGCACAAATTTGTCAAAAGAAATGAAGATGGGTAATCATTGCTCTGAGAGCCCAAAGGCACAGTTACTGCAGTAGTGCAGTGACAGAGAGTGGAATGTAGAAAGGGAGAGGCAGGCAGCATGACCAATGACCACAGAGAAAGCAATGGTTGAAAAGGAAAATGATTTGCTCACAACTCAATATCCATAAAATATCCAATTTTGTGGTGAGAAAGATGCAATTTTTTGGAAGCAGATAAAAATTAGAGAGAATAGCATGTAAGTAAGTAACTGACTGTTTCATTGTGTGGAGATAAAGGCACACATTAAATTCTTCTGCAGTAGTGTATATGTTTTGTGCAACGAAAGTCTGCAAGACTGTAGGGAGTGTTTTTGTCTCAACCAGTCTGACAGGTTGGAGTACAAAAGAAACAAGAACTTATTGCTAACCAATCCATTTCCAAGGGCACAAAGCCGAACAAGCTCATACAGAATTCACAGATTGTTTGAAGAGATCATCAAAAAAAAGAATAAATTCGTTGTAGTCATCTCTTGGAATTCAAGTAAAACCACCCCAGAACCAACGAGGATATAATTATTCAGAGTTTTCTTTTTAGCCAATTGTTGCAAGGGGAAACTGTCAAGTTCATTCGATAGAAGAAAAATGCTAAGGTGCAGAGACGGAGAGACAGATATGTATACCCTGCCTTCGTCGACATCCGGCGAGACGGGCGGGCTGTCGGAGAGGGAGCTGCCGCCGTTGAGGGGTCCGCTGCTGTGGGAGAGGCGGCCAGAGGTCAGCGGCGACACCTCTTGCTGCAAAGGAACACAAACACTAATCAACAGGTAATCTCTACACAAAAATGGTGCTAATCAGTTGAGAAAGAATAAAGAGGTTGGTACGATGATCAGATGGGATTAACTGCACGACTAAGAAGGGTCGGTGTTGTTTTCGTGTAAGAGAAACAAAAAAAAAAGATCTCGTATTTGGCTGTTTCTTCTTGTCCTCCAAAAGTACAGGCGATTCAGATGGCATTCAAGAAAGCGAGTACTAAATAATTCAACTGAAATTTCTCTCCGAGTGGTTGAACAACAAGCAAGCAATTGATTGGCACGCAGAAGTGGTTTAGAAAGAAAATGGAAGTACACAGGTTTAATTAAAAAAGACCGATTTTTTTCAGTAAAGAAAGGGGCCGGCTAAGGGAGCGCACCGACTGGGACATGATCCGGTCCATGATGAGCTGCGAGGTGGCGGCGGAGGCGAAGGAGAAGGAGCTGCCGGAGGCGGTGCCGGCGCCGTCGTCGAGCTCCCCGGCGACGTCCTCCGCGATGGCGCCGGCCGTGGCCGGCACGGCGGCGGCGAGCGCGCGGGAGACGTCGGCTGCGGACGCGCTCCAAGAGCGTGACAGGAACTCCAGCGGGTCGCGCTGCGGCTCCGGCGGCCGGAGCTCACCAGCGCTGCCTCTCGCGCCGGGCCTGGCGGAGCCGTTCATCGCGGCGGCGGCCGGCGGTTGCTGAGTTCGGGGCGCGTGGGAAGTGGCTTGGCTTCAGTAGTTCAGTCTGAGTTGGAAGAGAGTGCTTGGCTTTTTTAGGGGAGTGGGCGGTTTTATAGATCGTGTGTCTATGTGCGTGTGAGGAGGAGGGGTTAACCGTTTGGGCATAAAGTTGGCGTGTGTGATTATTTGCAAGCTTTTTCCAGCAGCTTTGGAAGTCAAGAGAGGGAATTCACCAATGCCTTTCTTTGTCTTGAGATTGTTTATATGGTTATGTTTTCGTGTATATTGGTTACTTTGTTTTCCACTTTACAAATGGACTTTCGAGATTTCAGTGGAATGGTACCGACGAGTCAAAAAAGGAGGTTGTTTACAAAAAAAAACACAAATGGAGCCCGGGCTACATGGTGTTGTTTATTTTAAAAAATTGAAATTCATGTTTCAAGGTTTCAAAAAAATATGAAAAAAATCTCGGATGAAGACAATGTTGTATTATACAAACTTGCAAAATCTCAAATCAAAATAATTAATATTCTGGGATACACGGAAATAACAAAATTTGACATATTTGGAAAAGTTGAATTTTTGCGCTATTCACTACTTTCAAATGTCAGACTTTGTCATTTATGCGCGGCCCAAAATACAAAATATTTCTTGTTGAGATTTTACACGTTGATATAATACAACATTATCTACATCTAGGATTTTTTACAGATTATTTTGAAACTTCAAAATATGGTTTTCAAAAGTTTCAAAATAAAGGGCACATGTAGCCCGGGTTCCATTTGTCCACACTCGTTGTTTATATATGTTTTGTTGGGATAGAGCCCAAGTTTGCTAGGGGCAATAGCTTAGATGCAATAGGAGGTAACATAGTGATGAAATTTGACCATGAGCTTGATGGCATGTGTATCGATAGAAGATGTCGATGATGTGCCGACATGCTTGGAGGGGGGAGGGGTGATGAAATGTTAGTGTCGCGAAGCATGTGGAAGCTAAGTGTTAGCGGTAGAGGAAATGAGTTGAACTGTCCATGAGGCATTTCAATAGATGCTACGGGAGAAGATGTCGGTGCCAATACTCAGATTCACACTAAAAGTTGTTTTTTTTTCAAGCAGCATTGTGACAACAAAAGTGGTTTACAATCTACACAACTAGAAGATTATATGAGTACCTAGCTCTTTTTTTTGTGGTACATCACTGCCTAACCATCCAACAAACGATCTTCTTAAGACGAGCCCATAATGGGCTACATAAATGGCTTTAAACTTGTTGAATTCACCTTGGAGAAAAGTATGTGACTTACCATTTAATCATGTTATCACGTAATTGACCCTATTGGGTGTATGCGACGAAGCTCCTATTAACGCACCAGTACTAAGTTCAACGGAGTTGTTATCTACTTCATGTATTCTGCTTGTTTATGTTTTACCCTTGCACCAACTTAATAATATTTATAGTTGTGTGCATCCGAGAATGCAGAGGCTAGAGGTATAACCTTCCTTCTTGAAAAAGATAGATGGTCAGACACTGTTACTAGTAACCTTCTATGGTTGAGGTGTAGAATTATTCAGTACTTAACTTGTTAGAGATAGGACCAAATTTAATCATGACCATCCATTGATCAATGATAAGTTTGTCTACACCAATAATTAATTATGACAAGTTATTGGTGGTGTGTTAAAAAATGAACGCTTTTAAATGAATTCTGTCGGGGATGTGACCCGGGTACCCCAGAGTTGTTGCTTTGACCGAAGCTCCTAGGACTTCAGATGCGCTCCAAGTCGAGGCAGGTGGCCTCGACTCTTCATCCCTAACCGGATCACTCTCCGCCTACGCCGAGACATCCTTATCCGGATCACTCTCCGCCTACGCCGGGACATCCCTAACCGGATCACTCTCCGCCTACGCCGAGACATCCTTATCCGGATCACTCTCCACCTACGCCGGGACATCCCTAACCGGATCACTCTCCGCCTACGCCGGGACATCCCTAACCGGATCACTCTCCGCCTACGCCGGGACTTCCTTATCCGAATCATCATAAATATCTTCGGGAGAGGATAAGAAGAGGACGTGGAGATTCAGAAGACAACGGCTAGAAGACAAAGGAAAGGACGGCATCTCCCGGAGATGCCGGAGACAGAAGCTAGAAGACAAAGGAGGCCCATCCCGTCAGAGTCAACTCATCTACAGTACGTGAGCAGTGTTTGTGGGCCAGCCCTTGTCCCCTGGGCTCTCTCTTTATAAAGAGCACCAGGGGGATGGCTCTGGAGGGACACGCGCGGGCACGCACCAAATGCCCCGTGGGCTCTTTCTCCTTCCCCTGGCTTCTTCTTCTTCCTTGGGCATGCCACCATGATTTGCTCCATACAGCTCGAGGAGCCTTTGTAGTCCACCGTATATGAGAGGAGAATACACCAAAGTAGGCTAGTGCTGCAGTAGGGGTTTTACCTCCTCACGAGGGCCCCGAAGCAGGGTAGATCGTTGTGTTTGCAGTGTTCTTCGTGTTCTTCGTGTGCGGTTCCACGGCGCAAACCCTCTCCCGAATCCGCGAGCGTCCAATCGGCCCCAGAATAAGCCACCCCGTGGCATCTGCGTGATTCCCACCACGACAGTTGGCGCCCACCGAGGGGCTGTAGTTGCGCTTGCTGGACCATTTCGGATGGGATCTTCATCATCAGCGCGGGGACTCGACATCGCCATGGTCCTCCGCGATCTAGCTTGCAGCAACAAGCATAGGTTGGCGCGGTCTTCGTCGACGGCGTCATCAGCAGATCCCAGATCTGCTCCTGCTTCGCTTGCGCGCCGGCAGCGTCGCGCCTCGCCGGCTCGCAGGCCGCGTTCCGGCCGCGTCTCCGCCGTCCAGTTCATCGTCGGCTGGTCGTGGATCGGCCTTCTCCACGCATCTGCATCCGCGCCCGGCATCTCCTCCGCGTCGTTCGTCCTCCCGCAGGCCGTCCTCGCCGCGGCTGCATCGAGCTTCTTCGGCGGCCGCCCTCCGTCACTCTGCATCAGCAAAGTCTAAGCAAGCACTTAAGCAACTGGATCAGAAAGCTAAGCATCCTAGCAGGCTGCTGGATCGTTCGTAGCGTGCATGCATGGCAGGCTGATGCCTGATTGGTTGGCACAGTCCGGCGCCCGCGCGAATCGATCGCTCGTGCTAGGCTGCTAGCGGCAGCCCGAGATATTATGTCGGCACTTCGGCATCAGCATGGCCGGGTGTTCATTGCGTACCAGGCAGGTCGCCCGCTCAAATCGATCTGGCCGGCCTCGACCTCGTCCGATATCGCTAGCCCGACTCCCGGCTCATCGATTCCCCGCCATGGCCTCGCCCCGGCCGGCTCCTGACGCTGTTTTGCCCGATGCATCCGAGCGAGGTATCGAGGTCTCTGGTAGACCGAATTCTTTTTACTCCGGGTCGGACCAAGATTCGGTTAGCTCGATGAGCTTGAATCACGTGAGCTAGTGCGTCATCCGGCTGGCCTCTCTGTTAAACTCGGTTGGGCCAAGATCACTTTGTCTCAGATAGCCCGAAGTATCCTTCCCGGGTGGACCAAGGCCTCCGCGTGGCGGGCTGCCTTCTCCAGCTTCAGCCGGGCCAAAAGCATCTAGTCTCGGCTGGGCTAAAGTATCCGCCTCGAAGTGGGCCGAGATTTCTACGCCTCGGAGTGGATCGACGCTGCTGGTGCCACGGGATCTTGTCCGTCGATCAAGGCGGCCTCAACTCGGCTGGACCGAGGTCGTCTCCTGATCCTGGCTTCGTCCAGCAGAGGTCACTCCTTGCAGGTCTTGCGTATCGACGCTCCATCGACTGGATCGCCTCCCGCTAGCCCCTGGCCGGGTTGCCAATGGTTGGCCCGAGGTAGTCTTGACCGGATTTCTTCCGCGTTGCGCTGAGCGTTGTCTCCGACGCTTGCCCCCGATCGCCTACTTCTACTATTCGTCAACAATACAAGTTGTTTCCCCCGGGACAAGATGTCTTGACCCGGGGACTCAGAAGCCAGTCTGTTTTACATCTTCTCCTAGATAAGAAAAGTAACTCGGGGAAGTCTGGATAAAGTTCTTTTTGCTTAGTAGCTGCTGTTAGATTTGTTTTCTATCAAGTGCTATAGCTAGTTTACCTCGGTTGGTATAATTGTTGTTCCCGTCAAATATTCTTTATGATATGCATGTTGGACTAACGTTGAAAGGTGACATCGGTTTTGTTGAGAACTTTCGTTACTGAGGTATCCTGAAAATCCGAAGTATTCCAGAAATCCGAGGAGCGTTGTAATCCGAATCACTTTGGAAGTCTGGATCTTATTGGCAATCCGAATCACATTGAGAATCCGGATCATATTGGAAATCGGGATCGTGTTGGTAATCCGAATCACATTGAGAATCCGGATCATTTTGGTAATCCGAATCATATTGGTAATCCGAATCATGTTGAAAATCCGGGTAATATTGGAAATCCGGGTCATAATTGAAATCCAAGGTATCATGGTTATATTGGCTATCTCAAATTATCCAAGGTACCCTAGCATTATCGGTACTCTCTAGATCGCCGTTTATTTCGGTTTACCACAGTATCACGGTATCATTCCCCATCCCGGATCGCCGTCTGTTTCGGTTTATCACAATATCATGACATCATTCCATATCCCACATCGCTGTTTATTATGTTTGCCGGCGTATCATGGCATCATTTGCATACCAGATCTTTGTTTATGTTTGTTAGCCAGAGGCAACCTTTGAGATATGTTTTTGCAGGTTGTATGTCAAACCAGCAGTGGCTGGAGACATCTATGTCGGTATACGCCAGAAGTGGCTAAAACCGGCATTCGAGATATGCTTATGTCAAACCAGCAGTGGCTGGAGACATCTATGTCGATAAGCACCCAGAGTGGCTATCAGACATCCGAGGTACCGAGACATATGTGATATGCCTAGAGAGGCCGAGGTACCGAGATATGTGATAAGCCCAAAGGGGCCGAGATACCGAGACATATGTGATATGCCCAAAGAGGCCGAGGTACCGAGATATGTGATAAGCCCAAAGGGGCCGAGATACCGAGACATATGTGATATGCCTAGAGAGGCCGAGGTACCGAGATATGTGATATGCCCAAAGAGGCCGAGGTACCGAGACATGTGTGATATGCCCAGAGGGGCCGAGGTACCGAGACATATGTGATATGCCCAGAGGGGCCGAGATACCGAGACATATGAGATACATACTTGCAGGTTTATGTCGGTCCAGCTTACGCTGGCGACATCCAAGTTCGGTAAAAGCCAGGAGGGCTAACCGACGCTGGCGGCATCCAAGTTCGGTAAAAGCCAGGAGGGCTAACCGACGCTGGCGAGATCTGAGTTTGGTAAAAGCCAGGAGGGCTAACCGACACTGGCGGCATCCGAGTTCGGTAAAAGCCAGGAGGGCTAACCGACGCTGGCGGCATCCGAGTTCGGTAAAAGCCAGGAGGGCTAACCGACGCTGGCGGCATCCGAGTTCGGTAAAAGCCATGAGGGCTAACCGGCGCTGGCGGCATCCGAGTTCAGTAAAGCCCAGGAGGGCTGAGAACCGACATACAATGGTGGTCATGCAGGCAATGTGCCAAATTGCCCAATGTCGGCAGAGACATCTGTGTGTGGCCATGCCCATGCAGGCAGCACATTACCAGTGCAAACTGTCATCTCGTTGTTGATTCGGGTGAGCTCGGTCAACCGGATGTCGCATTTGGCCTGGAAGGCATGGCCAGATGACCGAAGTACAAAGGCGCCCATGCAAGCAGGAGGTTGTGCGTACGGAGGTTTTTGGTATGGTTATTTATTTTTGTAAGTCTATGCGCGACTCTGCGAGTCCCCCATAGCCTCGGGGACTACTGTCGGGGATGTGACCCCGGGTACCCCAGAGTTGTTGCTTTGACCGAAGCTCCTAGGACTTCAGATGCGCTCCAAGTCGAGGCAGGTGGCCTCGACTCTTCATCCCTAACCGGATCACTCTCCGCCTACGCCGAGACATCCTTATCCGGATCACTCTCCGCCTACGCCGGGACATCCCTAACCGGATCACTCTCCGCCTACGCCGAGACATCCTTATCCGGATCACTCTCCACCTACGCCGGGACATCCCTAACCGGATCACTCTCCGCCTACGCCGGGACATCCCTAACCGGATCACTCTCCGCCTACGCCGGGACATCCCTAACCGGATCACTCTCCGCCTACGCCGGGACTTCCTTATCCGAATCATCATAAATATCTTCGGGAGAGGATAAGAAGAGGACGTGGAGATTCAGAAAACAACGGCTAGAAGACAAAGGAAAGGACGGCATCTCCCGGAGATGCCGGAGACAGAAGCTAGAAGACAAAGGAGGCCCATCCCGTCAGAGTCAACTCATCTACAGTACGTGAGCAGTGTTTGTGGGCCAGCCCTTGTCCCCTGGGCTCTCTCTTTATAAAGAGCACCAGGGGGATGGCTCTGGAGGGACACGCGCGGGCACGCACCAAATGCCCCGTGGGCTCTTTCTCCTTCCCCTAGCTTCTTCTTCTTCCTTGGGCATGCCACCATGATTTGCTCCATACAGCTCGAGGAGCCTTTGTAGTCCACCGTATATGAGAGGAGAATACACCAAAGTAGGCTAGTGCTGCAGTAGGGGTTTTACCTCCTCACGAGGGCCCCGAAGCAGGGTAGATCGTTGTGTTTGCAGTGTTCTTCGTGTGCGGTTCCACCGCGCAAACCCTCTCCCGAATCCGCGAGCGTCCAATCGGCCCTAGAATAAGCCACCCCGTGGCATCTGCGTGATTCCCACCACGACAAATTCAATTATATCATTCCTATTATTTCTTACAAACATAATTGGTCCAAAATAATTGTATTATTCAGAGCTCAATATACTACCATCATTTTTCGTATGCAGCAGCAAACGTGCATGTAGATTAATCATAGTGTCGTACATACACTCTACGAAAACTATGGGAGCATGTTATTCTTTTGCATGTTCGGATCGATTTAGGTTAGTTTGGAGTAAATAAAAACACATATTGTGCTTCAAAGTAACATGGTATCTAAATGTGACAAAAATAGATATGATATAATTTTCAAGTACTTGTTTTTTAGGAAGACAGAATTTATGAAGGTATGCTAACTTGGGATATAGTAACCAAATATGCAAAAATCATAAAATGAAAAGGCATGAACAAGTAGTTGTATTTCCTTATTTATCATGGTGGTTTGGTGGTAATGTTATTTACTTACTTATTTGCACCAAGTGTAAAGTCCATATTGACAATGTACCGTAATTGTTAGGGCTATTACCTTCTTAGAGGCAACGGTGTTATCGTCCAATGGATTAGAAAGAATTAACGGTTCGTGTTTATTTGGGTGTGCTACACATAAAATTTCTCTTGTTTTTATCATGAACATACGTAGCACTGGAAATTAATGTACTTACCATTTATTTTTCCACGGTACACATATATGTCTAGGATCTGAGTTGTGCGAAATTATACTTGTCCAAAATCAAAGGAGCATGTGCATCAACACGGATATCATAATACAAACGTTTCCCTAGCTAGTTAGGCTGATACCTCCCGTGAGAACGTGACATAGGGCAAAGTTGCTCCGTTTGCCTTTTCGTTCGTGTGTACTGATGGACTGCGAACCCCACACACTAGTCGACACGTCACATATCTGAAGTTGGTCAAGTTTTGGACCATCTCTGCTAGTTGTGATAATGCCTTAATCTGCATTAATTGTTTGGGGTCGCTTTGACTTGTCTGAACTTGAAAACCAGCTGCTGTGTAAAAATGCATCTGCCTAGCTTGTGCTAAGTGCTAACAAAATGCTGTGGATGGGTCACTGTCCGTGGGGCCAGAGCAGTACAAGCCAGTAGCTTAGCGCTAATGATCGATGAACATGAGCCAATGATGAGCGTACGCAACCAGAGACAAAATTCGCTGTGTTGCCTTGAATGGGGGTCGCCACCACCAACAGAAAACAGTGCCCTCAGATTCTCCTAATCTCATTTCTGAGGCTAATTCCTCGCTGCTGCATTACCACATGATGATCTGACGCTAGCTACTGGTACATGTGGTACTAGTACGTAGCAATGTGGTACACATACGCATGCACAGCAATGGCATCTACTACATGTAGTTGACACTTGACCTGCACTACTGCAGTACTGCACTGACGTGCACATGTGTTGCACGCAGCATCAGCAGGGAAAGAGGAGGAAAACAAGCAAAGCTGATCTTCAGAATTCAGAGGGATCGATCGTTGAGGCTGAGCAAACAAGTCCAGACCCGGCCTGTCGTCGCATTCAAGTCCTCTGAGCAAAGCTGCGTACGTAGCTTGCTTGCTAGCTAGCTATAGGCGCAGACCAAGCTCCTGCTTGCTGCAGCTAGCAAATCGCGCTTCAGAATTACTACTACAAGCTACTCCATATCTCGAGTTTATCGTCAGAAAAAATCAATGTCGCTTATGTTAAAAGTATCTCGACTATGGAAGTACAAAAGTATGTCATAGCTAGTTCTCGTTGAAACAAAGAAATATTTATATAAAGTTGGACGCAAAGAAAAATCATTCGAAACTACCTGCACACTTGAACACATGAAAAGAAAAATACTTACTATCATTTCTGATGCTTCAAACCAAACAAGTTCAATATTTTTTGTTTTGACCCCTCTAAAATTCCTGTGAAATTTCTTTCAGACAAAAGTCCCGAGAAGCTCCTTAATTTTGTACGTACGCGCGCGCCATCTACGTCGAAGCCGGACTACAGCTAATTCCCGCCACCGAATTCCCTATGATCGATCGTCTCGATCGGCACCAATTCCATCCATCCATCATCTTCAACCTCTCAATCCCATATCTATCTCGTACGTTAATCCACTCTCCGTCAAACTGCCAATCCACGCCATGCCATAAATCCTCATCACTGGCTCCGCTTGAAAGAAATCGGCCTTTACAAAGCCCACGCACGATCAAACTAATCAGCCTGATTAGTTGCAAACGGCATCTTTTCATCCATCCATCAGCGGCAAGCATGCCTGCAACTGCAAGCTAAGTAGCTGCAGAGGGAGACATGATCATGTCGATCGTTGCAGAGGAAACAACACGCTTAGACTAGCCACAATGGGGGTATCATAGGTAGTATCATGCATGCCATGTTGGCAAAAAGATGACATGGCACTGCAATTAATGAAGAGAGAGGTGATAGTGGTATCATAGGTAGATACCGTAACATAACGGATTCCAATGCAATATGAGTCTACAACCTAATAAATGCAGTATTATATGATACCACACATATGTTACTACCCATTGTGGAGGTAGTAACATAAACTAGTATCATGTGCATGATACTAGTATATGATACTCCCCATTGTGACTAGTCTTAGGCCATGCTCGTCAGGCCCTGGAGAATGGCGCTTTTAATAATTAATTTAGTTTAGTTTAGGCGAGTGACGGTTTAGTTTAGTGATCGAGCATGCACCTTGGATCGGCACGTGTTGCCGGCCGGGAATGTACCTGCAATGATCGGCCGCTCTGTTCGAGCTGTATGCTACACAACATACCCAATTGGAGCACGATCGCCTAAAGAAACAATAAAAAGTTTTACGTGATTCAGAGCGAATATTCCGCGGGTCTTTTGATGCGTGACACGAGAGGATACAGACGGTTGCCGTCCGATGTGAATTAAGAGTATCGATTAAGTTTGGTTCGCCGAGGGCGACTCGGGGGCGACTAGGGTTCGCCGCGCCGCCACCCCCCAGCTCCTCTCCTCTCCCTCGCCGCCACCAGAGGAGGACGCCGGGAAAGCCCGTGCGGACGCCGGTGAAGGTGGCGGCGAGGATCTCGCTGTTCCGTGCTCTGCGCGGTGGGCTTTGGTCTCCGGGGCGGCGGCCCTGTCTGGTGTGGCGACGGAGCCTGGGCGGCGGGCGCCGATCGCAGGTGCTGGTGGCCGGAGGTCTTGGTCGCGTGGGCGACGAGGCACCGGCGGACGGTGGTCGCGGCGCGCACTCCTCTCCCGCTCCGACTTCAGATCTGACAGGTATGGCCCTTCCCCCACCTTGCAGGCTCCCTCCTCCCCGTCCTCCGTGTGGCACGGCAGCCTTGGCCATCGCTGCCCGTGGCGGCGGTGCGCTGGTGTTGTAGGTGCGCTGGGTCCGAGGGAAACCTTTGGCCGGCTGGCTCGGCCCGGCGGCGGCGACGCCCAAGGGCGCCGCTTTCCTCCTTGGAGGCGCAGTCGTGGACCTTCCCTCACACCCCCGACCACCTCCCGAGCGAAAGCTCAAAATCCTTCGGGATTGGACGGCGTCGACGCCGTGCACGTCTTGTTCTCCTTGGAGACGTCGTCTGGGGATGGTGTTGTCTTGGGCGAGGGGTGCTTTTGGTGTGGGGTTTCGGCGGTGCAGTCGTTCTGCCGTCGATGGGGTGGTGGTGGAGCTGTGCGCGAGTGGAGGGAACCGTGGCGGCTTTGTGTTCGGCGACGACTCCTTCCGTGGTTACTGGCGGGTGCCCTGCTTGGTTCCTCCCCGCCCCGTTGCCCTGTTCGCCATGGGTCGGCGCCCTCGAGCCTGGGCGAGAGGGGAAAGGGTTCCCCTCTTCGGCAACAGTGGCTAGCTTGGGTGGCGAGTGTTTCGAGCTCCGGTGGTCCCGTTTCAGCCGCGGTGGTGTGGCTGCCATTTTCTCGTCGTCCCTGCCTCTCGGCTTCTTCGTCCGGCAGCTCGGACCTAATGTCGCTGTCAAGAGCTTGGTGGTGGTGGTCTTTCAGCGGAGCGCCCGCAGCGTGGCGGCTCTCTTCCGATCCGGCAAACTTACTCTCGGGGAGCTTCCTCGCCGTTGGACGGTACGGAGCGCCTTTCGAGCCTGGGCGAGGGACAGGGGTCCCTTTCCGGTGGCGAGGATGGCGGAAGCTGGGTCCAAGTTTCGTCCTGGAGATGAAGACGACGTCGTGTTCCAGTGGTGCTCCCGTCGTGGCCTCGGTTGCCATGGCTCTTGTTAGTGTAGTCTTAGCTTGGACGCCTCTTGCTGTGCTGCTTTTATTGTATCTTCTGTTTATTTGAGGCGTGTCTTGCTTGTAAGCTGTTTTCCAGCATGCTGTCTGTGCCGTTGTGAACTCTGTAGCTTTGTTAATTCAAAGCTGGGCATTTTGCCTTTTATCTAAAAAAAAATAAGTTTGCTTCAAGTCCTCTTAGAAAGAGGTTCGTTTAGGTGCCGAGCGTAGGAACATTCACACATATTTACGTTCTAACGTTGCACTTGAATAATAATAAAAGAGTAAAACACACGTGGAGTCTACCAAGTTGCGCAGTTGGAACGTTTTAGTCACCTAGTGGGAAAATGCAAACTTTTGGTCACTAACTTGTGCAAATGTTGCACGTTAGTCATTCCGTCACTAACTTGTGTAAAATTTCGTCACGAAATGACATTGTGGCCGCCCTGTGCAAAAAAAAACAAATCTCTGACAGAAATGAGATCCAAAAATTTGAATTTTCAGATCTGTGATTTTGTTTTTTTTGCACAGGGCGTTCACAATGTCATTTCACGACGAAATTTTACACGGGTGTGCGTACCATACTCATGTTTGCCTGTGATTTTTTTCGGAATTTTTTGAAAAGTTTTACTATTTTTTTTATTTTCCCGAAAATCACTGTAGCATATGAGCTCGGGTGCGAATGTGAATTTCCGGAAGGTTAAGGTCTTTTTTGTAAAAAAATATCGTCCACGTCAGCATTTTAACGGTGGGAGTGACGGAATGACTAACGTGCAACATTTGCACAAGTTAGTGACCAAAAGTTTGCATTTTCCCAGTAGGTGACTAAAACGCTCCAACTGCGCAACTTGGTAGACTCCACGTGTGTTTTACTCCTAAACTCATAATAAAAACTCTGAAAAATTGAAAATAACTCTTATCACTACATTTTCATATAGTCTATTTGTAGAGGGATTATCTTAACTAGGAATAATCTAGTCAAACGGAATTGGCAGGAAAGTCTGTCACTACTCCACTACCAGGAGTGAATCAAACAACTCGTTTTTAGTGTAAGTTTGGTTGGGAAGTGATCTCGTCGCTTGTTCAAGTGACTTTTCATTTGTTTCCATCGCGTAGTGTGCCAAACACTTTGATCATTGGTTACTGGGCATACATAAGAAATTCGAGTCCCACGTGCTGCCCGGAGCGTTTTTATGCAGGAATGGCGTGTTTTTTATTAAAAAAAAGAAAAATCTCCTCCAATAAAGGTTATTCACTCATATACACATCGGCTTGTATGTGGTTACTTATACACCAGGCAAAATATAACAAGTTGTTTATGATTGCACGTATCCAGCTAGAGAGAGTAACCAAGAACGTATACTATGCACCATATCAAAGTAGTGCCCCCGGTGCACCCACCTTAAAAGATATACCAAAAAAATTATAGAAAAAATGAAACTAGTTTACCAGGTTAATACAATGTATATCTACCACGGAACAAAATTTCAAATTCAAATTCTATCCACAGCTCAAGAATTTAAAAAAAGGAAAAATCACATTATGAATAGTACTTATTTTAAATTGGCTATGAGTTGAGCCCAATGATACTACGAGTGCTAAAAATTTTATTTTTGTTTCTTGAGATGTGTTTGAAGATTTTGATTTCAAACTTTGTGAGATAATTGATGCACACTATTTCTACATGGTAAATTAGTTTGGATTTTTCTCCAATCCTTTTTGTGTATTTATTGGATGGGTGCACCAGGGTGCAATTCGTTGGGTGCATGAGATATATTGATCCTATGGCATCTTAGACATATTTGAATATTTTGTTGCTACTCTTGTTATGTAGAGGCTAGCTTTGGAACGATGGGGGAGCTAGACAAGAATCCTAGGGGGGCTGCTTCTTGTGCGTGTGTAACACGGGCTGACTGCAGGCGCCAATTGCCTATTTTCCCATGTCCAACTGCAAATTATACAAGATAATTAAGCTAAAAAAAATTAGGGTGGGGGGGGGGGGGGGGGGGGGGGCGACGGCCCTCCTGACTTGTGCATAGCTCCGCCACTGCTTTTTGACTCTTTCGGTTTAACCACACATTGATGCAAAGATTTGAGTGAATTAAATCGCCTTTTGGCAAAAAAAGTTGTCGGACATGCATCGGAGCTGCTGGATCTCGAGGGGACGGCTCGGAGAGGCCGGCAATGCATTCGCTTCCGTTGGGTTATGGCAGTGCCGATGTAGTTGGCGGATGACGTGTCGGGCGAAACAAATGGCACGGAATTGTCCATGTGGTGAGTGATGGCTTTCTCACCATTCCAGGAGAGTCGCACACGAGTAGGATCTTCTCCCAAACTAAACCTAGGTAGCTAGCACCTCGATTCACTCCTGCAGCAGCAGCATGCTTAGGGCTCCTTTGATTCATAGGATTTTCAATGGATTTTGGTAGGATTGGAATCCTATAAGATTTTTTCTTCAGCAACCATTTGATTCATAGGATCACATTCCATAGGAAAAATTCCCATAGGAATCTTGTAGTGCAAACATCATAGGAAAATAACACGAGGTTGGACCTCATGGAAAATTTCGTTAACCCAATCAAAGGAACTTTCTCTTCCCAAAGGATTTCGTTAGACATGTCATTCCATTCCTATGAATTTCCTATTCCTACACTCTTCCTATCCTACGAATCAAAGGAGCCCTTAGCCATCGCCACATTCAGACCCTCTCAACCCCGCTCATCGTTCAGGTGAACTCGTTATAATATACCTGCAAAAAAGGGAACACGTTATAAGATGACAAGAGCATATGTGCACAACCATTTTAACTATCTCAACACGTACGGCGTGCTTCCTCCATGTCAACATATTGTGCATGCATGTTAGGATGTTACTTAATTTCGTCTAAACTAAAACTTTATAAACATTGACCAAGTTTATAAAAAGTGCCAACTTTCACTCACCATATCAAATCAATACGTTACCAGACACGTATTGATGCGCATGCCACGGTGAAGAACCTCAATCTTCTGGATGGCTGCTGTTTTTTATTACCTGTTCTGGATGACTGTTCATCAATCCGAGTGAATTGAAATGGGCGGACCGAGGGCCTGTCTGTTTCTCCCCAAACTTGGACCAAACTTGGGCCAGGTTTGGTCCAAAACTGGAATTCGCGTGGACAACGGTCCGTATGCGGTGGGCCGTTGAAGTTCCTCCCTTATCCGTTCGGACAGAATCGGACTGGCCATGTCCGTTTGCGGGCCTGAGTTGGAGATGCCCTTAGGTGTATGTCATAGTTCTCGTTGAAATAAAGAAATATTTATGTAAATTTGGACGCAAAGAAAAATCATTCGAAACTACATGCACACTTGAACATATGAAAAGAAAATACTTACTATCATGTCTGATGCTTCAAACCAAACAAGTTCAATGGTTTTTTGGTTTTGACCCTCTAAAATTCCTGTGAAATTTCTTTCAGACAAAAGACCCGAGAAGCTCCTTTTGTACGTACGCGCCATCCACGGACGACACCATGAATGATCCCACCACCGAATTCCCTACGATCGATCGATCATCTCGATCGGCACCAATTCCATCCATCCATCATCTTCAACCTCTCAATCCCACATCTCTCTCGTACGTTAATCCACTCTCTGTCAAACTGCCAATCACGCTCATCCACGCCATGCCATGCCACCACCGAAATCGGCCTTTACTAAGCCCACGCACGATCAAACTAATCAGCCTGATTAGTTGCAAACGGCATCTTTTCATCCATCCATCCATCAGCGGCAGGCATGCCTGCAACTGCAAGCTGGTTAGCTGCAGAGGGAGACATGATCATGCCGATCGTTGCAGAGGAAACAACACGCTTAGGCCATGCTCGTCAGGCCCTGGAGAATGGCGCTTTTAATTAGCTAGAACGTGTACTGCGAGTGAGGGTTTAGTTTAGTGATCGGTGTTGCCGGCCGGGAATGTACCGAACCGCGTGCGATATTTATCTTTCTTAAGGAGGCGCGTGCTCTGCGGCTGCAATCATCGGCACCTCTGCTCGAACTGTGTGCTACACAACATACCTGCATCTGCGTGCCCAATTGGAGCACGCACGCATGTACCGTTTCGATCGCCTAAACAAATTTCGCAAAAAAAAAAGAAAAAGATCGCCTAAACAAACAAAATGTTTTACGTGATTCAGAGCGAGAATATTCTGCGGGTCTTTTGATGGGTCACACGATTGGGACGTCAGATGTATTTAGCTCCAGTTTGAAGCACCATTTAAGTTTGCTTCAAGTTCGCCTAATATAAGTGACAACCATATTTTAGAGGGATCATCTTAACTAGGAATAATCTAGTCGAGCGGAATTGACAGGAAAGTACTAGTAAATGTATCGTAGTGACATACGACACACTTTTTTTTTTTTTGCGAAAGACACCCCAGATCTATTAGCAAACACGGTGATACAACACACCCCCGAAGAAACTGGAAAATACAACCAGGTCCCTGGAGACGCCATCGTCTTCGACCTCCGACGCGGAGCAAGGACGCGCCGCTGCATCGCCGGTGCCGCTCCCACCTGGAGCCTGCACTCTCCTTTTCTCCGGCGAACTCCACGCAGACGGGAAGTCGTCACTCTCGGTCTCTCCGTACCAGCACGACGAAGAGGAAGGCCGACGGGGTACCACCAAGTCAACTCCCCCACACGCCGGCGAGGGAGAGGTAGATCCGAGGCTGCTCCACCTGCAAAATAACAGGCCTCCCAGCACGCACGACGAGGCCGGAGCGAACCACGCCGTCACGGAGAAGCGAGCAGGAGACAAAAACTCCACAGTACGACCACCATCTCCGGCAAGGCGACCGCACCCGGAGACTGCACAGACCAGTGGATCGACAGATCCACGGCCACCAGAGAACGGACGAGCCACGGCGAGGACCCAAAGGTCGTCGACGCAGAAGGGGAAGCTCGCCGCCAGCACACACCACTCCGACAGCGCCGCCACCTCCACAACGCCGCCGGCCGGAGACCTACTCCTACTCTGTACACGCCATAGGCACAGAGCCAGGTTCCCCCCACTCTCCCGCCGCCGAAGCAGCCGCCGGAGAGGGAGGGGAACGCCGGTCTGGCCGCCGGCGGACCGAGGAACCCTAGTCGCCCTTTTTTCGCCTCTCAGGAGAACTGTAGCGCGAGAGGGGAAAAGAGAGGGTTGACGACATACGACACACTTAATACTACCGAAGAGCGGAATTCATTTGTTTCCTTCGCGTAGTGTGCCAAATATTTTAATCATCGATTATTCAAACAAACTAACGTCCGGCACGCATCTGGCACTTAGAGCAAGTACAATAGAGTGACGTGAGTCCACTCAAAAAAGAGAACTCACCTTTCCCCTCTCCGTCCACTGCAGGAGGAGAAGAAAGGCGATTTTTGGAAGCTCACCGTCGTTTCCACCGTGCGCGCCGCCGAATCGTGGGATTCCTCCCCTCCGCCGGCCTCTGCGGCGGCGGGAGGGTGGGGGATCCCCGATTCCGGCATGTATATAAGGTAGGTCCTGGTGGTGGTCTCGTCGGCGGCGCCTTGGAGGAGGTGGTGCTGCGGATGGGTGTTTTGGTGTCGGCGTGACCCTTCTCCGGCGGTGGAGCTCCTCGGGGCTCGTCGTCGTCGCGCTCGCGGTGCAGAGGCTCGAGGCCCGGCGGGGTGCTCGAGATCTGCTGGATCCCGCCGGGTCCGTGTAGGCGGGGGGCTCGGCGGTGGGATCTCAGGGCGGAGCGTCGTCGGCTGCGCTTGTGGGTGTCGGTGTCGAAGCCGGTTGCGGGAAGGTGGTGCTGCTGGAGTGGGAGGGTCTGCGCCGTGCTCGTTCAACGGCCTAGACTCCGTCGCTGCGCGGCGGACGGCTTCTGCGGCGTTCTTCTGATGAGGTGCCCTCGGGCTGTGGCAAGAAGGTGGGCGCCGGTCTTCTTCCTCGACGATGGAGGTGCTGCCGACGGTTGCTCTGCTCTGTATCCTCTGCGTATGTATGTTTGTATTTGTCTTCTGTACGATGTACTTTGTACGTGGTACTTTCTATGAATATACGCAGTTAATTTCAAAAAAAAAATAGAGTGACGTGGGGCGGGCTATAAGGATTAAATTAATATATTTTTGCTTAGTGGGAGGAGAGAAAAGAGGAGAGAGAAAATGAGTAGACTCTCATGCAAGAGCCAGCTCTAACACGTGCTCCTAGGCAATTTGTGAGAGTAGATGGTGGGCCATTTATCCATAAAATAGCTCATCTTTACATTTTACTATTATACATGTTGGCTATATAGCTGGCTATAAATGACATGTCACTATCTTATAGCCAACACTTGACTCTACTATTATACTTGCTCTTATATAGAACGGAGGGCCAACCAGTCCATGCAGCTAAGAAATCTTTTTCCGATCCGAAAATTCAAAATGATTTATCTTTTGAACCGTCAATTCTATTGATGATCCGTTTTCACCACTGGATTTGTTTCGACGAGCACGTTGAAACAAGATCTCTTCTTAATATGTTTTGACAAATTTTTTCTTTCGTCATCAGTTACCAGATTAATACCGTAGTAACCATATTAATAATTAACAATTACCACCCAAATAACAGACGATTGCCAGATAATTTTACATGTTCTACTTGTTATATCAATGATCTACATGTCGGGAGAGTGAGTATTGTATCCACACCAAACATATACAATATGGCACTGCAATTATCAAAGACTTAGACTGGTAAGAACCGAAGTTCAAAAACTAGGCAATCAATCTGGTAACCAACTTGATTATACCTCGTAACCAAATGACTATAATCTGGCAATTAGGGTCGCAAAAAAAGTTGTCAAAATATATCAACATGGGATTTAATTTATAATATCTCGACGCGACAAAGCTAACCGTGAAAACGGATTTGAATTTTGATATACGTTTCAACAAATAAAACATTTTGAATCTTTAAACCAAAAAGAATCTACATGTGGCTGCATGCATGCGTGGTGCAGCTACCCTATTCTATTCGTGTCCATGCAAGTCTAATCTGGGGCACGTGTCATTAATAACATGGTCCTTTAATCATCGGTTACGGGGAAGACATAAGTAATTCATGTCTGCCCGGAGCGTCTACGATATGCTGGGATATATTTCTATGCAGGAATGACTTGTTTTTTATTGAAAAATGAAAAATAGTCTCCAATACACGTTATTCTGAAATTTTGATTTGAAACTTTGTGAGATAATTGATTCACACTATTTCTACATGTAAATTAGTTCGGATTTTTCTCCAATTTTTTATGTGTATTTATTGGACGGGTGCACCAGGGTGCATGGGATACATTGGTCCTCTGACATCTTAGACATATCTGAATATTTTGTTTCTACTCTTGTTATGCAGAGGCTGGCTTTGGAACAGTAGCGGAGTTAGACAAGAATCGATTGTGGGGGTGGGGGGAGGGGCGGTGGCCCCCCTACTTGTGCATAGCTCCGCCACTGCTTTGGGACTCTTTCGGTTTTACCACACATTGATGCGAAGATTTGAGTGGATTAAATCTCCTCTTTCGCAAAAACTTGACGAAGATGCGTCTGAGCTGCTGGATGTCGAGGGGACGGCTCGGAGAGTTGCAGACATCGCATTGGCTTTCGTTGGGTTATGGCACTACCAATGCAGTTGGCGGATGACGTGTCGGGCGAACCAAATGGCACGGACTTATCTGTGGCGACTATTGGCTTCCTCGCCGCTCCAGGAGAGTCACACGCGAGTAGGATCTTCTCCCAAACTAAACCTAGGTAGCTAGCACCTCGATTTACTCCTGCAGCAGCAGCAAGCTTGACATCGCGTACGATCCTCTCAACCCGCTCGCTCATCGTTCAGGTGAACTCGGTGTAATATACCTGCAAAAAAAGAACTCGTTATAAGATGACAAAGAGCGTATGTGCACAACCATTTTAACTATCTCAACACGTACGACGTGCTTCCTCCATTTCAACATAATGTGCATGCATGTTACTTAATTTCGTCTAAACTAAAACTTTATAAACTTTGACCAACTTTATAAAAAAGTACCAACTTTCACTCACCATGTCAAATCAATAACGTGACCAGACATGTATTGATGCGCGTGCCACGGTGAAGAACCTCAATCTTCTGGATGGCTGCTGTTCTTTTTTATTACCTGTTCTGGATGACTGTTCATCAATCCGAGTGAAATGAAATGGGCGTTTCAAAATGAATTGGAGGCGCGATCGACCTCCTTTTGCGGATAAAACGAAGGGGCCTGTGCGCGTGGGCCACAGGGTGGCCTCCATGCAGTACGCTGGCTCGACGATGCCCAGTCCGGCCGGCCCACCACCGTCGCGTCGACGGCCCGACGCCCGAGAAAAGGAGGTCACGGCCTATGTGGGTCTCTTCACCGTCCTCCCCTCTGCGACGTTGCCTGCATGGCGATCGATTGGTGATCGGTGGTCATTGGCGCGCTCCGCCGCATGGTGCAAGACTCAAGAGATCCACTGACCACTCTTGGCTGACTCATGGCGCTCGGCCCCGGGCCGGGGCGTGATTGATTACGACCGCGGCGGTCGTTTCCGCGCATGCATGCTGATCGGCGCGCCGCTAACTCCGGGCCCCGGCTCCAGCCGTCCATCATCGTTGCGGTCATCTCTCTCGACTCTGACCGGTGCTGTCGCCGGCGCCACGCTTTGCTCGCGGCGGCAAAGCCTGCGCGCTCTGCCCGTGGTGTTGCATTGGGCGGCCTCGTGCTGAAGACGAGTGGGCTTCAAGCTCACGGGACGCGACAGTAGGTTTTGAGCATTTTCAGTTTGCATTTTTTTAAGTTTAAGCTGGTCGATATCCACCGCTCGAATAGAAAGAATAGAATTGATCCTGTTTATAAGAGAAACTGGGTCAAAAACCATACAAACTGTACAAAAGAATCACACAGACAAAACAACCCGCCGCCCACACGACATAAGTCGACTAAACGTCATAAAACACACCACCCGCTACGGGCAGTCGCCCCGGTGTAGCAACCAGATCGACCTTCGCATTACCCGAAAGCGATCCAGTCATGGTCGACGAACCCTCTGCCCGCGCAGTTTTCATTCAGGTTGTCACCAAAACCACCTGTTCCGGCGCTGCCGCCCCGGCGTAGCAACCAGATCGACCTTCGCATTGTCCGAAGGCAATCCAGTCAGGTCGACGAACCCTCTGCCCACGCAGTATTCATCCAGGTCGCCACCCAGAGCCCCGCTAGACCACGGCTCTGCCTCATAGAGCTGTCGTAGCGTGGGAGACCGAGGCCGCCGCCTCGACGTCCACCACCATCCGGGGCCGCCCCGGCATCCGCCTCCCCCGACCACGGGGCAACCTGCCCATCCATCGCGAGGCCATCGCACCGCGAGGGCCAATAACTCCAAGACGACGCCTCCAACAAGGTAGTGACGCGTCCGTCACCGTCGCCTGCCCCCGACGGGGCTTAGATTTTCACCCGGAGAGTATTGGAACCACTCGCGTCGGACCGGGTCGAGATTTCACAACGACGCGATCAAGAAGGGAACGACGCCCGAAGGCACCGCCATCGTTGGCACAGACCGGAGTCCATGCAAGCTTTCGCTCGAAATTCTCCCCGTCCGTGAAGCTCCGGGAGCAGCCAGTTGGGAGTCCATCCCATCGCCACCATCGACCTCCATCGCATGCTGTCGCCACCGTGGCACCTCACGCCACGGCGCCAGCCCTGCCGGCCGCGCCTCGGCCAGTCATCGTTCCGGGGCCGCCGCCCCGGCTTCCGCGCCGCCCGGGCGCTGGAGCACGTCGGCAGGAGGAGCCTGCCTCCGCGCCGGAGCCTCCGCCTCCACCTCAACTCTAGCCTCCACGCCCACAGGACCAGGGCGGACCACCCCACGCGCCGCCACAGCTCGGGCCTGATGGGCCCAGATCGGGCCCGCCAAGCCCATCGAACACGGCCAGCACCGCTGACGCAGCGATGGCGCCGCCGCCTCCTCGCAACGCCGTCAGTAGCCCACGCAGCAGCTGCCTCCACCCAAGCCCGCCGGCTCGGCTTCCTCTGCCCCGGCCGCCGCCGCCCCCATGGGCCGGCCCTCCACCAGACGAGGACGTCCCCTCCGACCACCTTTTGGCAGCAGCGAAGGGGTGCCGCCACCGCCGCGGCCGAAGCCGCAACGGCAGTGGCAAGGCGGTGCCGACGGGAGAAGACGAGGGGTGCTGGATTTGTCGCCCCTAGCGCCGCCTGGGGGGCGACGCGAGGGGACTCTCTCGGTCCTCTCCAGTTTGCATTTTCAGATACTCGCTCGCTCTTGTTTTTATTTCGCTCTGGTTCGCCTTTTCTGGCTCGCATTTTACTGCCGCTAGTCTGCTTAGAAAGGAATTCGGTTTTGCTTGTTAATTTTTTTAAAACCGTGAAATAAAAATGTTCACTGATTTAAAATGTACATAAACTCAAAAAATATTATAAACATAAAAGTGTTATTTAAAAAATGTTTCATGAACTTTAAAATTGTTTACAAATTTCAAAAAATGTTTGTGGATTTGAAAACATACACGAATTTGAATTTGGATGTGTGTTTGTGGATTTTAAAAATTATTCATGGATTTGAAATGTTTCACTAAAAATATTGAAATTTAAAAATGTTCAGATTTGAGAAAAATCTGATAAAAAGTATTTCTATATTATAAAAAGAAACAACATAAAAAAGAAAAGGAAAAATTAATAATAAAACAAGCACGAAAACAGAAAAAATAAACCGGAGGAATCAAGAAAAAGAGAACCAGTAAAACTTGATGAAAAGCTCATAAAAGGTTCACAAAAACGGATAAGCAAATGAGGATTGGTCGGTCCAATTACTGTATTAGCGCTGGGAGGGAGTACGCGCTACGCGAGTGAAATGCCGTCACACAAGCGCGCAATGTTGCTCTTCCCGAGTCAACTGATTTTACACGTTCGCTTCGTCCCGACCCACCTTACTTTTTGTTGTCTTTTCTCATCCAAGCTCCAAATTTGAACGAAAACAGTGATGCAGCAGGTATAGTGAAATTGATGATTCCTTTTTTTCATGCTTAGAAAATATCTAATAGATCCCTTAAACACCCCGACCCTTGTAATTCCAGTCAATATGTGGCTTTAGGCCCTTTATGTGGCCCGAACAGAAAACGCATTTTCGGCCTGGCTATTAAAAACTTTCGGGGTATGGTAAATCGGTCATCAATCTGGCTATATCGATGGGATGACAACCGATTTAGAATTTCCATTCCCCAATCCCCTCTGCCACATTTGTCCTCTTCCGTCGCATCCCCTCCTCCTCCTTCAACGCTTCCCTTTCTCCACTTCCACCGGATCCACCATGAAATCGCCTTTGAAAGTAAAATAGGTTGGGAACCCCCATGGTCAATTGTAAAATGTAGCCGGCAAACATGAAATATGATATCCAATGCAATGCAAACACAATTCTAAATTGACCACAATTACTTTTTCAAACAAAAGATTATCTTTGTTCGTGTAGATTAGAAGGTACAACATGAAAATTCCTCTAGGAGCGATGGGCAGTCCCACCCTATATTAAGATCAAACTACTAGATTACCGATGGCAATGTGTACCCATTACCCGCATACCCAGTGGGTATTTACCCATTAGGGTAAGGGTTTGGTAAAAAAACTTTACCCATGGGTAAACAAATGGTTAAAAGTGTGTACCCATTGGGTATTACGGGTGCGGATATGATAAAGTAGTACCCATACCCGCATACCAACATACCCATCTATTTTTGTGTTTGACATGCAGGTCCGTGGTACATAGGGTGTTATTCTTGGGAAAAATCTCGAAATACTATTGGAAATATACAAAAATTATGTTCATTTTTGTATACATTGTGTTATTTTATTGTTTATTTTCATATATGTGTGCCGTTTGTCGAATCCGTGGATAAATGAGCATACATGTCGATGGTTTTCTTATATATTGTGAATGAATGACTTGTTTGGTGGGTTTACCCGCGGGTTTTTAATATCCACGTATGGTACAATATCTATACCTAGACGCGGGTGTGGGTATGGTACAATATCTATACCTAGACGCGGTGTGGGTATGGTACAATATCTATACCCAGACGCGGGTGTGGGTATGGGTGTGGTTCAAATAAGAGGACGCGGGCGCGAGTTTGGTTAAACTCTACCCACACCCAATGGGTGCGGGTGCCATCAGTATACTAGATCCAAAAGCATAAAAATAACACTGTCACAACATTGGCATTTAACATGTATTTTAATTAGAAAAAAATGCGATAAGAAGCATTATGTGTTGAGTTAATTTCGTGTAATTTTTTTGTTACACCTCTACAACCTGTCTTTGACTTAATTTGACAAGATGTCATGTATTCTTGTGCTGTAGACTTGCCAAATTACTCTCCGGGGTACGTGTTGCGGCATTCATTTTGTAGGCCGCGGTTCTGATTACCATGTCACATTTGACTTGTTACGGGATACACCAATAAGCTGCCATTGGTAGACCAGTGCTGTTTTGGTGTCTTTTCAGTTGTTGCTTCTGGTTTGGAGCTTGCTCGGTTGTTCGCAGCTCTGATACATCAGGTCGGACTCATCACAAGAAAATGTCAGGTTTCATTTCAGAAGTCCTGCAAAAAAAAAAGGTTTCATTTCAAAGAAAACTGTTTGAGTTGCCAATTTAAAGACGTCAGTTCCAGCCTCCAGGCCATGCCATCTTTGTCTCTGAACCTTCAGCCAGTGTCTTGAACCTGAAGACATTCCATCCCCATCCAATATCTGTCAATCTTCAGCCACTGGATCATTTGTGAGCTTTGTCTAACGCCCATGAATATTGTAGGATTTCTACACCTGGTGTGAGCATGTCGTGAGTACAAGGGGGATATTTTTCCCAAATCATAAGAGTTATTATCATACAGATCTAGTGGCCAGCTGATCAGTCAGCCGATTCCAGTTCAGTTAATTAGCGCATATTTGAGTGAAAAAACATAGGTCGATAGGTATGAACTCAATTTCAATGCCAACTGCATTTCAGAGTTTAACACATTCGATCATGAAACCGATCAATCGACAAACTACTCATCAATTCAAGCAGCGAGTGACACGGCGAATGTTGCAAGATCACACGCAAAATGCTGCTACAAGACCACAACTACCAAAATGCTTCTATAGTTGTTTACCGTTACAGCTTCAGTTTCTTCATCCACAAACCTAGTGTGGTTGATGATCACCACTGTTGTCTATACCATGATAGCAACAAGAAACTTAACAGAGATGGCCATAGGTACCTGAAATAGCTGAAGCAAACAACAGTGCCATGGCATTGCTGCATCTCATACAGATCAGACATTAACTGAGTTCCTGACCAGGTTCCTTACCTCAATAGTGAATGTGATATTTCAAATGAATACAAGACTCAGAGCAATCCAAAAAAAGGCTGCTAATAACCACAATGATGGAATGCTATAACTGTGTATGTAATTGGTCCGTGGTATCCGTTAGATAATTTGGGGAAAAATATATAATTTGGTGTCACCTGACTGGATTTGGTGAAATAATCGTCAAAAGCACAACAGCCAATTGGTCCATGGTTTCAGTTAAAGCCATGCAAAAATGGAACTATTCTCAGGCACTTTGTTGAACATACGGTAACATGGCCTACATATATTAGCGGGATAAGGTGATGAACAGTACAGCTATTTTCAGTAGAATACAGCTTGCTACTTTTGTTTTGGTTTTAAGTAACATGGATGGAATTAGATATGAATCTTTGCAAGTTTGCAAAAATATGTATACTACATCCATGATTTATGTCAGGCTTTTCAGAACTCAAATACCCTGGACAGAAAAAACATGTCACACTAAGCTTCTACAGCTCTACTCATATCAATTCCAGTTCTTTATAAATGATTAAAATATGATGCATCCATCACCTTCACATGCTGCTGATAGGATAGTAAAGAAATAATAATTTATAAATCAAGTAGCACGTCTCTCTAACTTTCACGGTTCATGCGCTGCGTGAACGCGGTAAAAAGATCAAGTAGCACTTGTTCCCAACTTGCACAGGTCATGCAGGAACAAGGAGAGAACAGTGCCGGAAAATGTCCCTTATATTTATGCCACCTTACAGATGTAAGTATACTGAAAAATCAGCATTTGAACTTCACATGCTATTACTTGTAAGAATAGAAGTTGGACAAATGTAAGGCAACAATTAAGCACTTCTATAAACCAAAGATGCATTATTCGCTGAAACTAGCAGAAACAACATTGCAAACATTCTGTCATGAACTGTGAAGGAATAAATGTGGGACAAGATGCATGAAGGCCACCCTTTTGGACCAAAGCACGTTCATACATAAATATAGTATAACTGCTGGTGTCAGCAGCTTACGGTACAGGAGCAAATAGCAAATAAATAACAATAACCAACTAAACATAGGAGTATATTTAAACTAGCATTCAAGCGCAATAGAACAGAAAATTAACTACTGACGAACCCATTCAAGCGGCAAGTTCAGATTTGAAGCTCACACACACCTCAGTCCCGGTATAATCCTGAGTAGGGAACAAAACATTCAATCACTGAATGAAGTACATCCTTTCTTGGAGCATCAGAACTCAGAAGGCTGGGACAACATTTGGCTAGAAACAAAAGCAGCAACATGGAATTTGAGATTTGGCTGAAGACAAAGCAATCTTCAAAATGGGCATCCACTACACTTGTAGGATCTGCTGGAGGGCATGTCAAAGGGATCAACCATTGACAGATCATGGGTATACATGTTGTGTGTGAAATAATCCTACTGCCACATTTCAGTTCAATTCGAGCATCTCGAGAAGCTCTATCTTTGATTTCTAGAAGCCCATGTTGATTTGCAAACCATTTTTGCTGGCGGTGGTAAGGCAATGTGATCTTCATTTCCTTTAGCACTTTGGTATTTAAAACGAAAAAGTTGGTGAAGTCAATAGATGGACTTTTGGCCCCGTCATAATTCTTCAACACCATTTCTTTGAGATGGAGCTCAAAGCATTCAATTGGGTCCAATGGGTCGTACTTCCGGACATTATTCATGACCATCCATCGGCGCGACAGCGGCTGAAACTGGCAATAGAGAGAACAAATAGTACAAAAGATATTGCCAACAGGTTAGCAACACAATAGTTGGTGTCAGATGAAATGCTGTTTTTGACATATAGAGCAAGCAGCTATGTTTTACACTCACAATGACATACAGCCTCCCCAAGCAGGGGAAGCACTTGAGGAAGTTAACCACCACATCCAGATTAGGACCAGAAGAGTTAAGAACCAACACCCTCACGGTGTGCATTTTGGCTGTCAAGCCGACAGCAATCATTTTCTGCAGAAATATAAATACAAGTGCAAATAAGACTAATAGCTTGCATCTAGGAGTGCTGAACGAGCAAAGGATGAAGGCTCCTGCTACCTGAAAAACGGTGTTTCCAAATTGAAGTTCTGCTATTTCTTGGGAGAGCATACCCAATATCTTTAGTTTGGGCACCGAGATTATCCGTATGGTTGCTGGACCATACTTTGGATCAAGTGGTAACAATCTCTCGAGGCATGGGGCATCCTCAATTACCAACTCTTGCAAGAAGATGCCATCAAACGTATGCTGGGCGCAGAAGCCCAAACTCCTGAGAGTCTGGGAGCTTATGCAGAGGCGAACAATTCCGAGATTGTCCTTGAGCTTAAGGCTTTCCAATGCAGTGCAGGCAGAGAGCATGCTCTGCAGAGCATCCTCCGAGATGGTGACGCTATTCAGAGTCAGCTGCTTGAGGCACGGAAAGTTGGGCACAATCAAGCTGGGGAAACGGCAGTTGGCGAATGTGGCCACGCGGACTGTGGGGGCGAAGCGAAACACGGACGATGGCATCAGCTTCAATGTCTTGTCGTCGTCGACACACACGCTATCATAGATTAGCTCGAGCTCCTGTAGGTTGCTCAGGGCTCGCGAATGAAACCATCCTTCGATCTTGTGGGAACAATCGTTCGTGACGAAGAGGTTGAGGGAGAAACGGTGTCCGGGGCCAGGATGCTCAGAGATGATCTTCTGGATCAAGTCGATGGTTCTGTGGCCCTTGCTTATGAGTTCAAGGCTCGCCACGAGGTTCAGAGGAGCGGATCGCCAGATCGGACGCCACCGGCGAGAGACGGCCTGCGTGCGGACACCGTCCTTGGTTGGGAGGAGCGAGACGATGGTGCCCAGGACGGCGTCGGGGAGGCGGCTGATGGAATCGACGCTCTCCCCGTCACCGACGTTCTCGTTCCCTGGTGGATCTATCGTCGTCGATGAGATGGAACTTACGCTTCTTGAAAGCTCGCATCGCCGCCGCCACCGCCACCTCCCCTGCCTCCTTCGCATGTGAGGCCGCAGCCGAAGCCGTCACAGCTGCCTCCTTGGCGTTTAACGCCGCGGCAGACGCAGCCACGGCAGCCCCCTTCGCATCAGCCGAGGCCTCCTTTGCAGTCGCCGCCGCAATCGAAGCGGCCAAGGCAGCCTCATTGGCAGCCGCCGCAGCGGCCGAGGCGTCATTGGCAGCCGCCGCCGCCGCAACCGAAGCGGCCAAGGCCGCCTCCTTGGCAGCAGTGGCAGCAGCCGGGGCCGCCTCCATGGCTGGCGACATAGACGCGGGACTACGGGAGAGACGGATTTCGGCTTGGTGGTGGGTGTGTTATTCGGGATGGGGAACGAATCGAGGGTTTGCTTGCGGCCTGCGGGATTAGTTTCTGTTATCCCGCGGGCTGAAAGACGAAATTTTCGCGCCAATCGCCAACGGCGTGCACAGCAAAGAAATCAAGCGGAGTCGGTGGAGGTTGGCCTCCCTCCGCGCTCGCTTGCCACGTCGACGGGCTCCTCCATGCTTGGGTTGGCTCGCCGGCCGTGCGTGATTTTCCCGTCCTCCGAATTTCTTTTGCGCGTGTCTCAGTTGGCTTCAATAAGAAGAAAGTTGATTTTATTCCAAATCCAATATTTGACCCTAGAAATTCCGTGCAATGTTTAGCAAATAACTACAAAACCATAATCATACGAGATAAAAAATTCTAAATATGCAGGCAAAATACATGTCACTTTGGCTTCGTTTTGCAGTAGAAATGCAATAAGGCTAGACCTACGGAAACTTTTTATGAAGTAGCCCTACGGGCGATAATGGGGATCAGATCAGCGAATTCATTGGAGTGGGTGGAGTGGATGACAATGGGTAAATATCTAAGAGTGAAGGTGCAAATGAATATATCGGAGCCGCTAACGAGGGGCACTATGGTTGTTGTCAATGAGGCAGGGAGGATGTTATGGTGCATGTTTGAGTACGAATATTTACCTGATTTCTGTTACATTTTTATCAGGTACTCTTATCATCCAGCCGACAGTCATTGTATTGTCATTGTGTAATTTCAAATCAGAGACCACCGCCGAGGGCAACTCTTTGGGGCGTTCGATCATGGATTACCATTTTATTGAATTCAAAGATGATATCGTAAAATTTATCACATGGCTTCATCGCACCACTTTCATAGTCACCTACATGTGAACATTAAAAATAAGCCCCTTCTTGAAATATCCGAGTCCACGGCTCTATGGGGCTCGTCGAGCTAGTAAAAATTGAGTACTCATTTGTTCAATTCAAACTTCGGGAGAAATATTTACAGCTTACTCAATTTGAAGGTTGAGATAATATTAAGAGTAAAACACTTGGGAGGTCACCAAGTTGTCGCGAATGAGTGGATTGGTCACCAACTAAGAAAATGCTAATTATCGGTCACCAAGTTGTATGTTTGTGACAAGTTGGTTACTACGTTATCACAGACGTTAAGTTGCTGACGTGGCTGGCTGTTTTTTGCACATACCCCCTTAAAATTTTGTTTCTTCTAATTCCTAAGTCCTTTTTCGAACTTTTTTCCCACAAAATCTATCACATGGCTGACCACTATCTGGCTTCCCGAGTTGTCACTTTTTTTCCGACCAACCCTCCCCATCATGACCACACGGTCCTGGTTCTTGGGCTTTTGCCTCCGCCTGTGCCAGTTCAGCAACACAGGGGAGCATGGCGCTCTCTGTCAGGGAAGGGGATGCAGTACGAGGGTAACGAGGCCATGTGCGCGGGGAGCACATGGCGAGGCCACGACGCACTGCTCCGCACTAGCCCACGGGACAGCTTCCGCGTTGACTGGCAAACAAAAAAGAAAAATTGAAAAAGGACCTAGAAATTAAATGAAACAAAGTTTTAAGGGGGGGTATTTGTAAAAAACAGTCAGCCACGTCAGCGACTTAACGTCAGTCATGACGGAGTGACTAACATGTCACAAACACACAACTTGGTGACCGATAATTAGCATTTTTCCAGTTGGTGACCAATCCGCTCATTCGCGACAACTTGGTGACCTCCCAAGCGTTGTACTCTAACATTAAATTCATATTTGGTTAATTGGAAAAATGTAGTACCACTACTTAGAGCGACACTATGGAGACGGGTCAAGATCTCATTTGGCAATAGAGAAAGGCTACATGTCTCAAGGCCGGTCACTTATGTGAAGGTAGGGCAATTTCCTTTGCCAATGAGGTACCAACTCAGCAACGGTCTTTCATATACCTCCGTGGCTAAAGAGGGAAGCTCTTAGGTAACGGTTCTATCAGACAGTTGCAATTTCATTCATAACATAGAACTGTGATCTTTACACATTGATGTACATTATGGCTATAAAGTTAGTTTAAATTGCTATCACAAAATGGCTTTCATGTCTTCTGATGGTTGCTCAACGGTCTTCGGAGTTGCAAGAGGCTTGAGTACCTATTTCATGCTTATCCAAACCACGGTGGCCCAAAACCGCCGGCCGCCTCCGACTCCGATGCCCCGCTGCCACCATGCTTGTGCTAGAGAAAGAACAGCTCTGAGGCCTACCAAACCGTCGATCGCGTGGAGATCGACACGCCTAGGCTATGTCGCTTTAGGTACGTGGGACAAATCATGTCCTTGATGTTCAGTCCACAGCCGCTGGAGTTGGAACAAATGGATCTACTGTACATAACAAGAGGTGGGCCAATGATGCAGACCATGACTCGGCAACCTTCTGGCAATTGTCTCGGAGCTTCACCAACGCTAAGGAGATTCGTCTATGGGTGAACGACCTTGAGCAAGTCGCCGTCCTCACTGAAACAAGATGGGTCGAGCACCTGCCCATGTTCTGCCGTCTCCGGCGCTTTGAGCTTCATGGAGCGATGAAAGGGGACACCGCAGTCATGACCATTGTGAATCTACTCCGCTCTTGCCCCGTGCTTTGTGCCCTCCGGATCAGCCTCACTGCAGAGCACCGGGCCGTCAAGGACGCCTGAAATAAAAAAGGGTCACGCTCACGCATTTCTCAAAAGATAATGTAAATCCCTACCCTGGGCCCGCACCAGTCGTTTAAATGCTTGGAGAGCTCCCTCACAAGTGTGGGCTTGCAATTCAGGCGGGACGAGTCCAACTGTTTTGGTCGCAAGCTCATTGAATTCTTCGCTGAGAATGTCATGGCTTTTAAAGAAATACATGTCGTTTTTAAAGCCGGCGGGGAGCGGAGTAGGTTGGCGCCGCATTAACGCTGCCACCGTCTCGTCTGCCACGCGCATTGACGTCGACAACGCGTGTGCGCCACCGCCTGGCCTTCAAGTGTTGCGCTCGATGCGCCGCTTCGTCTGCGCCCGTCTGGGGAGCCGATGCTTCATTTAAACGGGCATAGCGGTCATAATAAATCCGCCTGCGACCGCTGTGTCACTGACGAGAACGTCCCGCCCGTCAGGATCCAACGTGGCTGCGTTGCGGCGGGTTTCCGGCGCGCCCTTTTGCGTCCCTAGAATCAAGGCGCGAAGTGGGGTTGCCGGACGCTCTATTGGAGCGTGTCGGCAACTTTTCATCTATTGGGCGCGTCGCTGGGGGCCATTTTGGTGCCATCGCGCCCAATACGCCTATTGGGAGCGCTACTGAGCGCGTCGGTGGAGATGCTCTTACCTCGCTGCCAGAGAGAAGAGAGAGATAGAGAGGAGTCGAGGCCGGTATACGCGGGGTGGTGGACGGTGGGCTGGTGGCGGCGCAAGGCCACGAGCAGAACCGACTATGAACACTCGCAAACATCCGGGCCCATGCAACACTGACGCCGACAGCTGGGCCGACGGCACGCTTAAACGGCGGACAGAGGAGAATCCAGGAATCGCGGGAGTTTAGGTTTTGGAAGTATATGCATATGCCTCTATTCAAAAGCTCGACCACATTGAATATTGCTATTTTGTTGTGATCCAAATTGATATAAAGATAAAGTTAAGTTTGGATGGAGCGAAGCGAGGCCCGTCAGTGAGTCGGATTGCAACCCACTTAGGGTTCCAATACTATATATACCTCTTGTAAGCTGCATGTTTGGAATAAGTCGCATGTTATAAATCCCTGGCGTTTGTAACCTCACCTGATCATAGTGAAAATTTGCTGGCTGGCGCCCATGGTTTTTTCTCTTCATGGAAGGTTTTTTTTTTTGAGAATTTTTACAGCGGGAGAGAGTACCACTGTTATTTATTAAAAGCATATATAGGGAGCCAGAATTTACATGGGGGTTTACATATTAACAGAGAGCCAGGGCTCTCACAACACGAGAGTTTTAGGCCAAGGGGGAGAGTCGGAGCAACAAAAGGATCACAGAGAAATCCTAGTGATGAGCTGTTTGAGGATGTCCTTGTGTTTAGCCTTCACCCTGCAGCCAAGGACGTCAAAATCTCGCGCCAGCTGCACTCTCCAGGCTGTCATCGTGTCCCTGTTGTGTTGATCTTTACTTTCTTTATCGTTTACTTTCCTATCGATTATAATAAATATGAGTGGATTTTTTTTCTTATGTGATTCCTTGCTTTGTACTTTAGCATCATCATCTGAAATTGGCATAGTAGCTTTAGAAGTTTTGCGAAATAAACAAATAAATTGATTTGTGGGATGCTTTTTTATGTTCAGAAGATTAAACAGAAATGTATATGTAATTGTACTGGATAAAGCCATATGCTATTTCTGTGTGTACACGGTACAAGCTAGTACACGCATATGCCTCTATTCAAAAGCTCTGCCACATCGAATCAAAATTTCACTTTGATTTAATGTTATTTTCACTTTGATGTAATGTTATCTTTACATGACCGATGTTGCAGAACCATCAGTGACATTGTAGAGTCTGCATGGCCGGATGGTGTTCCTGAAGGTAATTCTGAATAGTGTATGTTGATAGACATGTTCAACTCGGCTCTACAATATATCTTCCTATCCTATGGATGCATGTGAGGAGCAAATAAATATGTGATGGTTATTCCAGATAAATAGCCATCCAATGGCCTGTTTATGTTAGATTCATATCATCATATTGTAGATTCCTCTCATAGGTACTAATTGGTGTACCTGAGATGCATTTTCCTCTGGCTCCTGAATAAGACATTAGATAGACTAGATTAGAAGGATCCATTATCCAGTGCTACAGTTAATATTGTTCATTCTGCCCTGTGATTTACAGAAACGCTAATACGTGGTACCTTTCCAGGCCTTATATTGGAGGCTCAAGAAGCGCTTGTGGAATTCTCTGCTGGAATTCTAAGAAATCTTTCCTGCGCAACGCCACCCGCTTAGAGCCGACAAACCATCAAGCCTGGGCTTGGACCTGTCTTAAAATCTGAAGGATTGCCACTTGAGGCTTCCAGGCAGCCTACGAGCTCGGAGAGTTGTCTTGCTGCAGTAGGAACCTTGTCTGCCAGACATCAAAAAGGAGGATAAAAAGAACATCAGACAGGTTTTGCTGTAGAAGCTGTGCCTTCTCATTGCGTCCATGGACAGGTAAATTATGTGAATATCCATTTCCATAGATGGACCAATTTTGTTCCATGGTAAATTCAATTGTGTGAATGTTGGTCTATCCATTCTCTCTTTGAGGTTGCAGTGTTGAGCACTTTGACTGTCCTTGCACCAACACCGTTACCAACTTTGTTCTACTGAAAAAAGACATTAAAATGGAGGAAACTCGTTAAAAATGTGATCTGATACTAAACTACCAAACCACGGTCTTTCTCTGAACGAAAATAGCATTCCCATGAGTAAAAACTACCGTTATGTCACTCGATGGCAGGATGGTGAAAGCAGCCAGCAAACAGGACTAGCCACACCACAATAGACCGCCTGAGCATGTTAAAGCGGTGTGGAGAGGGATGAACCTTGAACATCAATTTGCAGTGTCATTCAGCACTTCACTTGATCGACAACACACTTCATCGGGCAGACAGAGGAGATCAAACTGAGATGAGCCTGGAAGTGCAATCTCCTCCAGACGACATCATTAGACAATGAACTCCTCAAGATCGACATAGATGCAATTGTAGCCCAAGATGTATCGCATTGTGGGTTCAATGGTCACACAATGGAGCTTCACGCAGGACCATGTTCCGCTGAAGCTGAAGCTGCCGTCTAAGCTATCAGGAAACTAACTCCATAATGCAGAATACAACGCAGGTTCTTTGGAAACTGACTCCCCCTCTCTGTTTGCGTGCTATCAGGAAAGGCGATAAAGACCTTGTGTTATGCTGATCTCATCAGCACCAACTTCACAACACATGGTGCTCATGCAATAAACAATTAGTTTGAACGATCATAACTTCCATCCAGAACAAATATCACAACAAAACAGAGAACGCCGCAGGCTAGAAAGTCGACAAAGTACTCAGGAAATATCAACTGGCTACAAGTTCAGGGCAACCACCTACAGGTGGTGATAGGTATACCATCCTCTAAATGTGAAGCAGCAAGCAAAACAGGTGACAGGGGAGAATTCTCTACTCGGCAGCGGCAGCAACCTCCTCGGCACCGGGAATCACCTCGTCTCCATCAGCAGGCCTGTCCACCTTGGTGCCAACGTCCTCCTTGTAGTCACCGTGTACCTGGAACCAGGAAAAGCACAAGTCATATTAGACTCAAAAGCAAAGGAAAACAAGCAGCACCAGTCAATATCAAGAGACAAATCCATACCTCCATGAGCTTTCCCAGGTCGAACTTGGGTGCCTTCAAGATCTTCACCTTGCGGACATACACGTTCTGGAGTGGGAAGATGCTGGCCGTCGCCTTCTCGATCTCCTTTCCAATCACCTCAGGGATGAACTTGTTCACCAGCTCCTTCAGGTCGCAGCTAGCAGCTTGGTTCACCATGATCTCAACCATCTTGCGGCGGATCTACATGCAAGAAAGGCAGATAGAGTAAACAAGCAGCTACCTGATTGATTCTTAAACTGGTATAATGAACAGGGATGAGCACCTGTCTGATCTGGCTGGCCTGGGCGTAGCAAGTGCGCTTCACTTGGTTCGGGCGTCTCTTTGTGAAGCCAATGCAGAACATGCGGAGCATGTAGTTGTCAGTGGTCTTGACATCCACATGAGCCTCGATCAGTGTCTGCCATTTCTTCACAAGCGACCTGAGCTTGTCAGTGGTGAAGTCCATGCCCTGTCAAGACAAATAATAACTGGTTAGCAAAAATTAAAATACACAACATAACATCAGCAACAGTACAATGCCAAAGAGATCATTACCCAGAAGTTTGTAAGGACATTCATCCCTTGGACATCCTCAGCACGAAGTCTGATCTTCCTGAAAGCCTGGTCCTCATCGTTCTGAAGATCAGCTAGGGATACTTCGAAAACCCTGTGCTTGAGACCCTCGGAGGCAATCTAAAACAAAAATAAAAGTATCAGCAATCAGCTATTACTGTCATAAACTCAAACATAACAAGGATTAATTATCATATTTGGTTCAAGATTTTGGAAACCAGAGAAGAGGAAATAAACATCTGTCCATGTCAACTTAGAAATGAAATAGTAGATAGAAGAAAGCACGCATATGTCTTGGCAGCCTTTAGAGAAAAGGATGAGTGTTCTTATCAGTTTAGTACATGAGATGAATTAATAATCTACTTTCAGCAATCAACCAAAACAAGTAGTCCGCAGATACACTTGGAAGATATTCAAACATAACATCTAAACTATTTACTTTAATTCATAGAATAAAGAACAGAACAGCAAGCACACATATGCACTGATACACACTTAATTGAATATCAAACTAGAAATTGTTCTTATTAAACTACACATTAGCACCATTAGGTTAAGGTTACGTTTGTTGCTCCACGTTTTTAAGCTATATACAGTATATGCGCATAGCAGAACTGAGCAATACAGCAACCATGTCAGTTTTAGAAAATAGAGAACATGAAGGACAGATCAACACAACACTGTCTGCACAAGAATTCTAGCAGTCATGGCCAGCCACAGGACAATATTGAGCAGAGAGGCCTAAACAGTAGTGGTTTTTTACGAACGATAACATACATTTTTACTAACACTACTAGGAAGACAACATGATCAGTAGCATGACAAGAGCACTGTAACGGGCAGGCAGACGCGAGGCCGAGGCAAGAATAGTACCTTGGTACCCTGAGTCCTGGACACCAGGGTCTTGCCGACGTTACGCTGGTTGAAGATCAGCGGCGCCTTGATGTCGTACCACTGCTTCTTGGTGAAGGGATCGACGCTGCGAAGAGGAAAAACCACATCCATCAGCTCAGGAAGAAGAAAAAGGCATGAGGAACGAGGAATCATGGATCGGAGGATGAGCGGGGCGGCACTCACGCCTTCTTCTTGCTGCCCTTGCGGCCCTTGGAGATCCGCTTGTTCTTGCCGACCGCCATGGTTGCTGCTGCCGGTGGTCGTCGAGTGGCGGCGGCGGCGGGCGCTGCGGCGTGTGGTGAGGCTTGAGCGGCGGGGCTTGAGAAATCACTCCGGCGGCTGCTGGTGGTGGAATATATAGTGCGGGTTAGGGTTTCGCTCGATCGTGCGGTGGCGAGTTGATGTTAGGTGGATGGACGGTTGCGATGAGATATGGGCTTTTGGGAATATTTCGTTGGTCTGTTCGGCCCACCGACTGGGCCGGCCCATTAACTTGAACGCGCGTTCAACAAACGAGCTAAGTTTCCCTAAAAAAAACGAGCTAAGTAGGAAAAAATGCCCCCCCTCCTCTCGAAAAAAAATGCCACCAGTCTACTGCTTTGTGGACACTACCAGGAAAGTATTTTTCTCCGGTCACTTAAGCCACTCAAGTAATTAAAACCGGTCCTAATTATGCCACAAGCCGGTTTTCCTCCTGGTTTTGCTGAGGTTGCTCCTTGGTGTACTTAGGGGCTGTTTGGATTGCAGCCGCTGATGGCCCAACCAATATATTGGTCGTTGACTACTGCCCGTAGCTCTGTTTGGAACTTTGGATCGGTGCCAGAGAAACCAAACCACGCCAATTTTTGGTTCCCCCGTTCAGTTTTTGCGCCCGCGCGTTGGCGAGACCCTGGCGGCGAAATCCCTCGCCAAATTTTTGGCGTGCCAATTTTGGCAGGCAGGCTGAGGCGTGATCCAAACAGCCTCTTATCGCCTATCGGTGCGCGGGGCCACCACCGGACCTTGAGATGGACGCTCGAGCCTACTACTGGTGGAGTGGTGGTGGAAGTGGAACACACCAAAATGATTTCCCGCCCATTAGTCCTCCAAGAATCGTGTGTTTTTACCATTCTCTACCGTCTACATGTGTGTATAAAAACTATACAAAATGTTCTTAACCGACAGCAAACCGATCCAGTGAGTTGCCAGTTCTATGCTTAACACAAAAGTACATTGGGTTTTACCATATTTATTGTAAAACATAGTCCGATCTCCAATTTACATACTCCCTCCGATCCATATTATTGGGCATTGCTTTGTCTAAATTCATATGTATCTAGTTAAGTATTTAGACTAGATATATGTGTATCTAGACAAAGTTGTGCCCACTAATATGGATCGGAGGGAGTAGCTTTATTCATAATCTCCAGATTTTTCAAAGCCCACCTTGGTCTTTAGGTAAACACATCACATCACATTTGACTAAATGGTATTTTCACTTTAACACGCACATGCGCACCTCTCATGATTTTAATTATTAAATTCCCCCACGAATCAGGGAAGCCTCTAAGATTAAGCATTTGATACTTAAAAGGTCTTTTTTATTTTGTCGTAAGCTTTCTCAAAAAGTTGACTTTAAACATGACAACACTAATTTTCTAAATATGGACTGAATACAAAGTTTCATGCAAGATAGCAACACCTTCCCTGATATATCTACCTCAAGTGAAAGCTGTTTGAATTGGTTAAATGACTCTACACATCCACATTTTATCTATTCATAAGAATCTTAATAGTTACTCCCTCAATTTCTTGTTATAAGGTGTATAGTTTTTTTCTGATAAGTCAAACTTGACTAATTTTGACCAGGATTTTAGAAAAAACTATCAATATTTGAAATACTAAGAAAATAAAATATGAAAATATATTCCATGATGAATCTAATGGTACTGATTTTATATTGTAATTGTTAATAATATTTTCTAAAATCTTGGTCAAAGATAGTCAATTTTGACTTTTCCGGAAAAACTACACACCTTATAATAAGGAACGGAGGGAGTATTTCAAAACTCAGATTCAGAAGATAAACAGGGCAAAATTTCTATAAAAAAATAGCATCCTTGCATTTGGGTATTAGAGTGATAAGCCCATCTTGAAATATCTAGTCGTCCATTGAGAAAATCATCTAACATGCTTTTTAAATCCCATTTAATAAATTTCTAAAGTTCTTAATAAAATTCGGCATTAAACCCATCAGGACCAATTAATTTGTTGTGTTCCTTTGATATAAAATGGAACTATCAATTTAGTAGCCTCTTCCTTTGAAACTCTAGGAGAATCTAGAATAACAAGAGAGATATCAGATACTAGACCACTTGGGATACCAAACAATTGTTTATGAAATTGTGTTACATGTTCCATCAGTCCCCCCCCCCCCCCCCCCCCCCTCTCTATTTTCCCTTCATCTTGTTCCACAGCAGCATCTTAACGACCGTTGTAGCGAATTGACGAATTTGCTACATTTTCATAACTTGGTGACCAATTTGCTACAATTATTCAGTGTGTAACCAATGTGCTCGTGCAAGACAACTTCATATACTGGGGTGGGGGTGTCTTTAGCAATTTCCCTTACGTTAGTTTAATGTGTCTATGATAGTCATGTCTTGACGGTGGAGGTTAGGGAGGTGATATTTGGAGGAAATGGAATTCTCGTGGTTGTATCTCTCCATCTTGGGGTAGTGGCCCCCGCACCACACATCGGAAATGATGTGGTGTTCTTATCATGTGGATCATTATATTTATATCTGGTTTCGGCATGTCACGAGGGCATTTGCAATAGGTTATCCCAAACAAAGTGTAGTCTCAAGTTTGGTTTTATTCTTACTTCTTTTGTTTCAATTGTTTATGCTCCACACTTTTTCGGTTTGTAAGAGGCATGTCCTCGGGCATCGTGCGTTCAAATATTTTAGGTTCTTAGCTATTGCAAGTTTTATTTCTTCAACCTTAGAAAACGTTTTACTACCTCCGATCGGAAATGATTTGTGTCAACTATTTTCGATCACAAGGAGTAGTTCTTCAACTTTAATATAGAATCGGATCGTTCTTAAAAGAAGAAAAATACTCTGGATAAGCGCCACATCGCCATCGAACTACAAATGAAAAACCTGTTAGGAAATATTAGCAGTTAGATGTTAGCGTCAGTTCTAGGTTAATATAGCAGTTAGGATTTCCTGAGGCAAACTGACGTACGTTTTTTTTTTTTGAGAATTATCACACTTTATTGATCACATAATGTCATTACAAAGTTCATCCCGGATCACCCGGGGAACAACACCAACAGAAATATTAAAACAAGAGAGTTCTGAAGAAAGAGCTAACACGTGTGCAACAACATTTGTCGTACGAGGAACATGCATGAACGAGCAGGAAATAAAGCCTTCCGCTAGTTCCTTGATGTCTCTCACCACAGCTCCCGCCATAGACCGGTCCGGGGTTGATGAAGAGACCCTCTAGATCATCGACAAGCAATCGGATGCCAGAACCACCTGCTGAAAGCCATGATCCTTTAGCACTGTGAGCGCTTGTCTGATGGCCATACCTTCTGCCAATTCAGGCTCAGGGAACTCAGCTAGTCCTTCGCAACAGGAAAGGATGAAGGTGCCCTGGTGATCGCGGAGTACTGCTCCCCAGCCCATGCGTCGTTCTGCTGGGAAGATGGCCGCATCAACGTGCATACAAACCATACCTGCAGGAGGTGGCAACCAGCGAGGGGTCAAGGGTTTGGCCACCTTTCCGCCTGCATGCTTGGATTTGAAGCAAAACTGCAATATCATATTAACATAAGCTAGTACCCTGGTGGCAACACGAAGCGGATGCAGCGACACCTTGTTGTTTCTAGTGTCGTTTCTGGCATCCCAGATATGGTTTGTATGCACGTTGTGTATGCTGAAGAGGCACAAAACCTGTAACCGACTTATACTACTCGCGACTGTTCAGGCACTATATATAATTGAAGTCGCTATCAGTACAATCACTCATTCACTTCAATCTCTCGAATCTCTTCACGTTATCATGCACATGCTCTGAAATGAGAGCAATAGGCTACGAGAGAGACAGAGACAGGAAATATGGTTGGCATCAATAAGAACGAATCTGAAGAACTACAAGTTGATGGAAGTAACTATCTATCATGGGTACTGGATATGAAAATAAATTTGACTAGAGGTAGCCTTGGATCTTGCATTGTCACACACCCTAAAAATGCCCCAAAAATACCACAAGTGGTAAAGTATGCGACATTGCATTTCATAAGGCACCACCTCCATCCTGATCTAAAAACTAAATATTTAATGGAGGAGGACCCACTAGCCTTATGGAACTCCCTCGAGGAGATATATGACCAACAAAGAGCAGTAATGTTGCCGGAAGCCCAGAGAGAATGGTCTCTCATAAGGTTCCAAGACTTTAAGTCCGTGGCTGCATATAATTAATTATGCTGTGCATAAGATTAACTCCAAACTGAGATTTTGCAATCATCAGGTTTCGGATGAGGACTTAATAGAGAAAAACTTATTGAAAGAACATTTCTTAATCCCTATGTGTTTTGTGTGTTAGGCAACAACACTAGTGATAATTTTATCAGGTGTTAAGTGATGCAGGTTTTAGTTATCTAAATACATAATTGCTTCGACACCAAAAAGAGAAGAAAGAAGGCCAGCACAGGGAATTCAGACAGTCATACCGGATTTTCCGGTCCCAGGTTGGGGCGGAATATCCGGCCTCCAGGTTTTGCTCAAGGCCAAAACGACTTAGGACGAAGAGCGTCCAATTGTGCGACTCTCTGGATCGCCCCGGAGATTTGGGCCGGAGATTTTCTCCAGGGCCGGAATGTTCCGGGTGGCCGGATATTCTGGTGTTCACTTAAGCCGGAATATCCGGTCCCCCTTGATGGCGTGGATCACACATTTGCTAGGAATCCCAAGAGGAAGGTATGATGCAGCGTAGCGACAATTTTTCCTTGATACAAAACCAAGGTTTATCGAACCAGTAGGACTTGGAGAAGGCTTCGGAAAGGTGCCAATGACAATGGCACCGGAAAGAGTTGTTGACCTAGACCTGCGCACACACGAATAAACTACTTTGCCCCAACGAAACAGAGAGGTTGTCAATCTCTCCGGCTTGCTGAACACAAAAGATTAAACATATATGTGTAAAATAATAAAAGAGCAAAAATGACCAGCGAGCAAATGAATAGGAAAACTTATGGGAACGGTTGTAAACAATATAGGAAAATAGGATCGGGGTCCACAGTTCACTAGCGGTGTCTCTCCAAAAGATAAACATGTTGGGTAAACAAATTACAGCGAGGCAATTGACAAACATGGACGCAACACAATAATATCATGACACAAAGTTCACCGTTTTATTTAATATGGGCATTTCGTCAAAATACATAGACCGTTATCCAACTGCATCTATAACTAATAATCCACCCCGGGATCGCTATCCAGCATGTCACCCGAAAGTATTAAGTTGCAAGCAACAGATAATTGCAATAAGCATGGTGCGTAATGCAAGCAATGGATACAACATATAGCATTAAACACCGTTGTTTTACCCCTAGTAGCAACAACACATCTCAAGCCTTAATCGTTTCTGTCAACTCGAGCTCAGACAAGAGAGGTATGAACCCACTATCTAGCATAAATACCCTCTCTAGACACTTGCAATTACTTCGGCCAAAGCATCCACAAGCATCGGAGAGCATGCAAGATCATAAATAAAACATATCATAAATAAACTGAACAATAATGTCATGACTCCATAATTCATTGGATCCCCGCAAACACATGTAGCGTTACAAATAGATGATCTTGATCATGTTAGGCAGCTCACAAGATCTAAATAATGGAGTACAAGAGAGAGAGAGACAACCATCTAGCTACTACCATGGACCCGTAGTCCCGTGGTGGACTACTCACGCATCACTCCGGAGGCAGGCATGGTGGTGTAGATGCCTCCGGTGACAATCTCCCCCTCCGGCAGTTTGCTGGGAAGAGATTCAGAACCCTCCCAATTTAGGGTTGGCGACGGCGGCGGCCTCGGACGTTTTCTGGAAAATATGATCGGGTATCGAGGGTTTTTGGGACGAAGGCAATTTATAGGCGAAAGGGCAACTCGGGAGGGCACACGAGGTGCCCATGTGGGCCCCAGCCACGGTCAAGGCTTTGACCATGGCTGGGCACTACTACAAAACCGAGTATCTCAGCTGCATCCCGACCATGGGCCTCAGCCGGTTTTCCCATCCGGCTCGGAGCAACAGTTGAGGATAATCCAGCCGCGGGGAGCCGGTTTTCCCGTCCGACTGGGAAACTCGCCCCCTCAGACGGTTTTTAAAACGACCCGACTCTGCAACCCGATGCAGACAAATTTTTGAGCCGTCTCAGCCGTCAGAGGCGGCCAGTGTCTACGATCGCTTCCGAGGTCTGGTTCATCCGGCTTTTCCTGGACGATCTGGAAAAGCGCAGGCGGCGGTCGTGACTAATGAGAGCCTTCCTCCCGGCAAGCGGTCCATTTGACAAACCGCTTCCAGATTTGCGGACCGTCCGGGGTTTCACAGGTGCGGGGTTTCTCGTTCCTACACGCGTCTGCGTTACAGCCAGATTTGGAACCGCGTGCGTTTCCTTTTTAAACCCGCTTCCAGATTGTGGTACCAATTTCTGCCAGGCCCATGCCATTTATATTTTCAAATGGACGGTAACTCATTGTTTAGTACAGTTACATAGACTGAAATGTAAGTGATTCTAATAGGACGACAAATCCACAACTAAGGCAACACCCGTACCATACACAAGGAGAAGTTGAAAATCATGTGTGTCTAACCACAAACACGCCGTCGGGCTTCTGATCCATCACCTTTCGAACAAACTCTGCCATTTCCAAGCGGAGCTTTTGTACATAGGTGGTCGGCAGTTCCTTCTCCTCGAGTTCCAGATGCTGCAGATAATGAGCTCTAATTATTATGAATGATATGACCAAGTACACAAAAATAAGAATATGTTCGTATTTGCAAAACAGAAGATGTACGTTTTAATACCTCGCATTTTACTCCCATCAAAATCCAATCCATCATCAGGTTAATATGGTTGGCAACATAGAACCCGCTCGATACACGAACTGAATCTACTGGCTGTTGGCGGCACTGAGAAAAATAGCGGAGAAAACAATTCCATATGAACTAGAAAATTCAGTTAATGTTTATGCAGCCATATTAACACAAGTGGGCCAGGGAAACTAACCTTATAACTGGGGAAGTGGGTTAGACTGGCAAAGCCCTTCATAGCTATAGGAGTTCGGTGCGTCTTGCCGAAGCGGAATGATCTGAAAGAGTATGTAATGACAATAACATAGGTATATCATGTGATGTCTTCATAAAGATAAATGTGTCGTATCTGTACATGAAAATAGTCAGTCACCTGTCAAGAAGCTTGCTTATCACCTCAACATTGAACTCACTACGAGAATCAAGATAGTAAACATTACCATTCACAAGAGAGATTGCCACAAGAATCCAGTGGCCAAAGCTACAAAAATGGTACTTAGTGTTACAAGTCAATCAAAGTAGTGTCATCGGAGTTAGCGGATGAACACATTAAACGTTAATAAAATTCAACATTACTTTACCTTGTTGCCCTAAAAGGCCATAGGATTAAATCGTTATCTTCAATACGCTGCATCATATAGATGATGTAATCCTCGACACCCCTCTCGTTCAGCTCAATGTATCGCTGCGTAGCCATAACAGGGTCCATGAAGATAACTTTTTTGGATTGGTTCTTCGCTTCAATCATATGTCTCCTACATAACAAGACGAGCGATGTATATGATCAATAACATGTAATAACTATTACAATAGCATAGATATGGGAAAGCATGCATTGAGGATAAATATATACTTACAATCTCAAGCATCTCATAAGGCTATCGGTCATGGACGTGAACTGGGTCAGCTGACGCAATTCTGACCACGTGATCATGAGCTCACGGACCTTAGTGGCAGACGCATGTCTGTATTTAACAGAAATTCCCTTGGGTCGATCCGGAATTCTTCGCTTCCGCTCTTCTAACGAGTTCATCGTCACAAACTCATCCCACTCCTCTTTCTCAATAAACTGATTGAGGGCCAAGGGATTTCTGTTCTGCTCCACGTACTCTGTCAAGAGCATGGTCTTCCAATTCTTGCATGCCTTACCAGCAATAACCAAAGCCGCCTGTTCAACACTAGGAACGAAATCCTCAGGGATGCTGAAGTGATCGAGGATCTCATTTCTGACTTTTAAGCGCATACAATCTGGCGTTTCCTTCCAGCTTGGAAGGAGGAGAGAAACTCGGTCCTGTGCTACTACAACACAAACTGACGTGAACTTTTTTCTGGCATTCTCCGGCTCAAGCGGAGCTCCGGTCAGCTTACTGATTGAGGTCACGGCAATCTTCACTTCCGGCCCTACGAATATAGTCCTAACCCCATCTTTGCAGATTTTTTTCGTTGTTGCTAGTGCATGCCTACATGGCGACATTTGCCTAAATGGCGTATATATGTATGATAATCAATCAATAACTTAAAATTCACAAAATAATTAAAATAACACATATAACTGAAAATGTAATCTACCTAAAATGCCTAACTATCCAATCAGTTGTTAACTTGGTGGATACTAATTACAAAGGTCTAACTTGAAGCACTAACTGAAAGAGAACATATATATATACAATCACTAACTATAATGCCAAACAAGAAAAACACGCATTAACAAAGTAATCATTTATAACTACAAGCCTAAAGAATGACCAACAAGACATGATAATCAATGCAAACTAAGATTCACAGGTATGATAATTAAATACTTATAATTAAGCAGGGTAGGAGAGGTGTACGGCGTGAGTTTGAGATTGTGTGTGGGAGGCATGGGCAGCGTCCCGTCTACAACCATGCCGCACGCGGTAGTCGTGGGACTCGCATGGCATTCTGCTGCTTCGCCGACGGGCTCAGCTAGCGGGGGTGCCAGAGCAGCACGCCGCGGCTGTGGGTCCTTCAACCCCTTCCTCCTCGAAATGGAGGCGGCCACCAATGAGGGGGGGGGGGGGGGGGGGGGGTAGGCCCGAGGACTGCGTCATGGCTGCGGGTTATTCGATCCATCCTTCGCGGTCATGGCGGGGAAGATGTCGGCGCCGGCGCAGATGGGGTAGGTGGTCCTACTCCGGCGAGGCATGGGGAGGAATAGTAGATCTAGCTGGGGTTTCGAAACCTAAGTTGGGGAAAGTGTGGGCGGGGAGAAGGAAATAAACGGGGCCTTGGCAAAATGGACGAAACTCCCTCGCGAACGAGACTCATGCCGCGGTGCCGTCCAGACCAGAAAACATCGAATTTTTTTGAACCCACTAAATCCGGAGCACTCGGGCTTTCCCGGTCGGTCTGGATATGATAAAAGGCCAAGCAGTGAAGCTACTGGCTAACCCTAGAAGAACAGAGCATTTTCCCCTCCACCGCATAGTCTAGAAATCCGGCGAGCGATTTCTCGATCCACTCCGGCGCAAAATGGATCGTGGCATCCTAGGTGGTCGCGGAGGAGGTCTTGGCCGCCGCAAAATGGATCGTGGCGTCGTAGGCGGCCGCGGCCCAGGCGCCCTCGGCGAGCGCGTCCTTGGCGGTCTCGGCGGCCGCGGGCACGGTGCGAAGACAGATGAGCCGCTGTTGGGTACGATCTTCTACTCCTCCACCGACGAGGACTCATCCGACTACTCCTCCCCGGATGAGGACTCCACCGACGATGATGCCGACGAGCTCGCCGCCATCGTCGACGATGGCGAACTCATGGCGCGCGTGCTCGCCAAGTCGTTGCGATCCGAGCACCGCGCGGATAAGCGTCGCCGTGCTGACGCTCGAATGGTCGAGGTGGTGAACGTAGACCAGCTCAAACGAGGCCTCCGGCAAGACGCGGAGCACGGCGGTGGGAGAGGGAGGAGCGCCGCCAGCGCCAAGTCCTGCGCGAACTTCGACCCGGCAACAATGGCGAGTAGTGCGGCTACGCGACGGCGGCATTAGGCCCGGGTTGCCTCTTTTAGTTAGCTAGGCGGCGGGGTTAGATATGTGTTATGTTTCGTTAATTTCTACTGTATGATGATGAACTTTGTTTATGAACTGCCGCCATGAATACAAGTTTAATGTCGAACATTTCCGGACCACCCGTTTTTGGCCTACAAATTGAAATTGAACTTTCAAATCAACCTGTAGCTACAATTTAAGATACTTGGCTCTTGTACAATTTGTATTCATATTGATCATCTTAATGATAATCCAAGGCAGGTCCAAATTAATTACTATTTTTTGTTACAAGACTTGATTTGGTTTTACTCGAACATGCAGGAAGATCAGAGTTTGCGCACACTCAATCTGTAGTTTAGTTTTAGAGACTTTCCTTTGCTATTCTTGAATGACAACCATTTTTAAATTTGTGCTTTGTCTTGTACATTTTAACTTAAGCTTATGACACCATGCTAATAAGCTTGTACAATAATCAATGCTATATGCACAAGATTAGCTCGAAATGACGAAAAATCGTGTGCATCTTAATGCCAGACTTAGCCGAACAAAACCAGACAGACCTGACAAGGCCGGACTTCGCTGCAGCCCAACCACGTTGAAGACAGGCGGGGCCAGCGTGCTATCGCTCCCACGTGTTACTGAGAGGTGTTCATATCATTCGGGTATAGCATATGAAATTTGTGCCTTTGGCTTGTACAATTTCGATCATGCTTAATATATATATTCACAATTTAAAAACTAGATATCTAATTGGCTTGTACAATTAAACTTAAGCTTATGTACTCATAATACGAATCCATGGTAAGGGCAATTTGATGTTCGCAAGTTTTACTTTTATTTATTTCTTCCTTAATAGTTCATTGCATAAAGTTGTAGAGAAATGTTGTTAATGAAGTATAAAACGATTTAATTCACATTGTTCAACCTGAATAATAATCCATGGCAAGTGCAAGATGAGATCCAAAATTACTATTTTTTTGTTACAAAACTTGGTTTTGGTTTTACTGTAATTAGTTCTAGAGACTTTTGCTAGCCCTATTCTGGAATGACTTAAATTTTAAAAATGTTCCTTGTCTTGTACATTTTAGCTAAGATTATGACACCATTCCAAGCTTGTACAATAATCAATGCTATATGCACAAGATTAGCTCGAAATGATGAAAATTAGTATGCATCTTAATGCCAGACTTAGCCGAACAAAACCAGACCACCCGGAGACGGCCAGACCTGACAAAGCCGGACTTCGCTGCAGCCCAACCACGTCGATGACAGGCGGGGCTAGCGTACTATCGGTCCCACATGTCATTGGAAGTGTTGATATCTTCCGTGTATAGCATTTGTGCCTCTGGCCTTGTACAATTGAAATCATGCTTATTTACTCACGATATGATCATACTGCGTCAAGCCGTCAACGTGCACGTGCACACGATTAGCTTAATATGACCAAATTTCGTTTATGTCTCAGTGCCGGACATGCTGAGCTAAACCGAACCATCCGGAATTTACCGGACCTAACGGCTTGGCTGGGCGCAACCGCGTCGATAACAGGTGGGGCCATAACTGCCACGCGTCGCGTTCTAGATCACCATCTACAATTTGCAGCCACTAAAATTGGGTCTGTGCCACTAGTCAATTACGCCTGTGCCATCAACTGTGCTGCAGTGAGTTGTCCCGTCGCGTGGAAAATTGGGGTTGCGCCACTCGATAGCTCGCCGCATAGCGTCGGTACGTGGCCGTACGTCGCGTTGCGTGGGAACTTGGGTCTTTGGCAGTCAACACGCCGCCGTCAGTGCCATGTCCCGTCGGATGCACCACCAGAATTTATTCCGATTCCTTTAATTTTCATCTCCCAAGTTCATGAATCGATCGACCCCCCTTCCGGTATATTATCCCCTCCTCTTCCCCCATCCGCATCTCACCCAAGCACCAACAACATCTCCCCCCAAGCACCTCATCGCAAATGGCCTCCTTCAACCTCGGGAGGGCCAGCTTCAAGCTCCGCCCACCTCTGCCGAGCAAAATTACCCTGCGCGCCAGGAAAACCACCCCACGCTCCGTGTCTTTGCCTGGTCCATGTCGCGCGATCCCCTCGTTGCAGCGCAGGAGTGGCTCAACGCGGGCTACAACAGGCACTCCCTCGACAACCCCATGTATTGTTCGAGTTCTATGGGAATGGGATGCTGAGGGTCCGCTTCAGCAACCCCGTCGACGCCATTCTGCTACAGGACCGCTGCTACCACTGCGGCGGCGAGGGCATCGTGTTCATCCGCGACCACCCCGACATGAACGACGCCGACACGTTCCCCAGGTGCAACTTCCTGCACCTCGTGCGCTTCCAAGGGCCGACGACCAATAATGCAGGTCCGCCGTGGGAGCTTGGCGAAGTATGCACGCTAAGATTAGTCGGTGTCCCTTAAGGTGCCAGGAGGGCGGTCTCCATCGAGCGCATCATCGCCAAGCTCGACGGCAAGGTGGGGCATCTGGATATGGCAGCAGCGACCGACGGGGTCGGCATCACCCTCCAGGCGAGGTTCAGGGACCCGTCGAGAGTCCCAACGGTGTGCGACGTCGAGGTCTCGCCCCGCGCGAATTCGAACTTCTACATCAAACAGATTGACATCGAAGTAGTCCCCGAACCAGAGCCGTCTTTGCACGATGTAGACTAAGGCCGGGTTCTGATCTCCGGCCGGGTGTGTGTAATCTCCACAAACTGTATCGATGCTTTTGGAGTAATGACGAAGCGCCCTTTAATTATCTACTAGTAATGTAATATTTGATTCTGCAATTTTATTTGTTATTATCAAAATTTCTGCAGAGGATTGATGTTTTTTTATGTCGATGTCATTTTTTTGGCGACGGCCCGCTTATTAGGCCGGATGTGGCCCGGATATCATTGGAGGCTGCCATTTTTCTGGCCCGCCGCAGAAAATAGTTGAGGCGGTCCAGTTATTTTGCCCGGTTGCGGGCTCATATTATCGGTGCGGGCCTTTTCCACGCCTGGTTGACTGATTTTAGGAGGCGCGTTTGCATTTGGGCCGCTTAGGAAACCATACTATAGTAGCCGGCTATTTCTTTGGAGGCGGCTTATCTTAAATAACCGGCTGAGGTGGAGCCTATGGCAGCCTCTTCTTTTTTTAATTGCTCAAACCGCCGCTAGTAACAGACTGTAATACTCGTTTTTCTACTAGTGGGGGGTCGTCTGGGACTTGTGGGCCCCCCTGCAGGTCCCCTCTTGGCGCAGTCTTTGTTTCCATGTAAAAATAATCTAAAGATATAAACAGTTAGACCCATTGGAGGCTCCTCATCGATTTGCGCTTTCTGGCCGTCCGATCCTCCCCGCTCGTCCGATCCCTGCCGGCTCCTGGAGTCGGAATGAATAGGGATTTGCAAAGTCGATAACCGTACCAGCCTTATTGCACCCACTCTCGCTGACATCCTACGTGGATCACTGCTGTAGCCCGAGGGCCCGCCCGTCAGCCTCACGGTTCATGTTTAATCGGTGTGGCGGATGGGCTTGCGCGGTGCAGATTCTGAAGGAGATATGCCCTAGAGGCAATTAATAAAGTGATTTTATTTGTCATATCTCAATTGTTCATAGTATGTTTTTTGGTGCCATTCTATAACTGTATTACGCGGAAACATTAATACACATGTGGTATATAAACAACCAGGTCCCTAGTAGCCTCTATTTAACTAGTCCTTTGGGCAACAGATGATCAAGGTTTCCTGATCATGGATAATTACGTCGGTTGACAACGGAGTCATGTCGTTAGGTGAATGATGTGATGGACATATCCAAAAGATATAGAAACGTAGTGCTCATATCTTCGACTGTGAGGTCATATCAAATCGCTGCTTCTGGAAGGTGCTTTGATTGCATCAAACGACATGTCTTATATAGCGTGACAATAAAGGTGACACTTTCGGGTATCCGAAGGAAGCAGTGGAGGCGAGTGATCAAGAGCGGGATTTGCCAATCCACATAGCAGGATAGATACTCTGGACCCACTCGGTGAGATTACATCAATGAGATTGCAAGCATGTGACTAGGTCACGGGGATGTAATATCACAGACGAGTAAAGATATAATTGTCAATGAAGAGATCATGCTCGGTAATCGTGATACCGGAGAACGATGCTCAGACAATCTAAGTATCGCCAGGCAAAAGGTTGGGACTGGACGTCTAAAGGTTCGAACGATAAAAAACTTTCGTGGACGCACATGGACTACCATGGGTATCCGGACCCCACTGTTAGTCATTGATCGGAGAGCGTGTCTTGTTCATGTCTGTGTGATCCCGAACCGTAGGGTAACATACTTAAGGGTAGGTGACGATTAGATTGGATATAAAAGAGAAAGAAACCGGAGACTTCGGAAGTGTTTCGGGACTTGTCCGATGTTGATCGGAGGCAACGAAATATGTTTCGAAGCTTAAATGAATTAAATAATATGTATTTAATCTTAATAAGTGTTATTAGTAATTAAATATATTTTTATTTAATTAATTTCGAATTTTTAAAGGCATTAAACCTAAATGGGCCTTAGAGGCCCATTAGGGAAAAACACCAAAAAGGAAAAGGAAAAAAGGAAGGGGCAGGCCGGCCGGCCTAGATGGGCCACATGGGGCCCACCTAGGGCCGGCGCACCACCATGGTGCGGCTGGCCATGTGGGAATAGTCCCACATGGCCGGGCCAGCAAAGATGGCTGCCCTCCCTCCCCTTTATATAGTGGTGCCCCTTCGCCTGGAAATTTACACCATCCTCTCTCTTTCTCTCATCCGTTTAGACGTGGCTTCGTAAATGGGGCTACGCACGGTTGAGAGAGTTCTCTCCACTATACGCACACCGCCGTGCTGCTAGATCCAATCTTTCACTTCCGCTGCTCTGCTGGATCTGGATCCCGGAGGTCGTCATCTACACCATACGTGTGTGGAATTACGAGGTGCTACACGGGTGGCACTGGAAATTGTCTTCTTCCTCTTCACCACCTTGAGGTCGGCACCGCCTTTGTCTCCGTCACGCCAAGTTCTTCGTGACCTCGAGGTTGGCTACGTCGTCTAGATCGACAACGCTTGTTGCAGGAGCGTAATCCCCGCTATCGGTCTACAAGGGTATGTACATCGATCCCCTCCATTACTGTAGCGAACCTGCACTTAAAAATTGGCAAGATCCCTGTGTATAGTGCAAGTCCCTGGATCGATTCGCTCGCACACACAGTTACGATGAAATATCACAACATTGTATCAATTATTACACGCAGATCCAGATCTTAAAGTATTTATTACAAGTTGCATAGCTCGAAGCTAGCTTTGAAAGAGTTTGCAGAGGAATAAAAACATAAAGCACGGAGTCCTCATCATCTCGATGCAGCCACAGCCGAGCATGTTGGTTGAAGACTCGAAACCCTTAAACGAATTCTCACTCGTCGTCAGAACAACCTGCAACAGGGAAAATGTTGCAACAAGGTGGGTCAGAACCATATAAAATGGAACTGGCAAGTGACACTCTGTGGACACTTAGTGGAAAAACTCTAATAACCTATATGCATATTTAGGCAGGTGGAGTTCAAAGGCTATTTGCAGAAAGCCAATTTTTCCTAACTCTTTGAAAACTCTTTTACCTAGTTGAGACAAGTATGGCATGAAAAACATAGTCTCATCTACCCTTGTTTACCCATCAAAATTTTATTTGAGAAGTTGGAGTGTTGGGATTCTTCGTTGACGTCCTTGATCAGCTGCTCAGAATTGTCCGTAACCGGGGACACGGCTAAGTACTTAGTTTGACACTCTCGAGAGGTTGTGCACGTTCACCATTAGACCCATTCAGCCCAAATTATCCTCCGCACTCCATCAGTGATAAGGAAAAGGAGAAGAATGAGACAAGATTTTTCAGAAGCATTTTCCCACCCCATACCGGCCTGACCCGTTCCACCTACTTCCTCTACATCTGCTTGTCAAGCCGGGATGAGTCCATGCCACTTAATCCATCAAGACAGACCCCATATGACCAATGGCTGCACTGGAAGCAATCTTCACTTGGAGTAACTAAAATCCCTTTGTTCCTGGGTGGCCGTCCACAAGTGTAATTCCTCAGGTAAAACCCCTGGGAAACCACTCAACATAAACCAAGCAAACCCAAATTACACCCAGGTGTTTCATTATAACTTAGTAGAAATTAACTTTTCCATAAAACAACTTTTGCATAGCACTTCAACAAACTACTAAGTTAAAAGTAGGATTCTAGACCATCTAGTATAGGATAATATTCTAAACAGTTTTAGCACAACAATTCTACTAACACCTACACATGCTTAAGAAAATATAGTAATCATGCATAGACAAAATACTTAGGAATTTTATGAATGTGCCACTTGCCTTTAATAGTTGATCGATGTTTATCGCACTCTTCTCAAAAAGTACGTTGCACTCCGTTCCAAACTATAACATAACACACAATGCAAAACATAAACACTCCATACAACAATATGGCAATACAAAAACATGATATGCATGAATGCATAGTATCACAATAAAACTAGTATAAATCAATTTTATTTAATCACTGTTATAATGTATGAGTGATACTTCATGTCAAAACTTATTGCAATTAATTGACTTTAAACATTTTTAAAACACCTAAAAAGGCTTTAAACAACAAACACAAATTTATGTCATTAAAGCATTTAGAAATTACCTCTTTGGCTCCTCTGCAAATACACGCTACTGGAAATTGATTGTCTCAAAAATAATTTACAGAACATATTTTATACTCAAAATAAGGTTTAAACGATTCTGCAAAATAAATGATTCTGCACGATTCAAAACGTCAATTTTATTAGTTCAATAAATTCTCCTCATTTTTCTGAATCCGTGGATATAAAGTTTGTTAAATTTGGCCAAACGGTTAAAAAGATATGAATTTTGGAAGTTTTATGTCTAAACTAGACAGAAATGCGAAAATTGATAAATAGGTGACACATGGCGAGATTCTACTGGCTGGTACCCCTTCATCAAGTGATCTATTTCAGGCCGTTGATTGATGATCTAACAGTTAGGAACGAAATCATCCAGGACATGGTGGTGCTCACCGGTGATGACGGTGACGACGGCGGACGTCAAGGTTCTGGTCGATCTGCCGCTTATACGGCTCGTCAACGTTGTCCAGAGGCTTGCTCTCCTACCTGTGAAGACGATGGCGCGCTTGATGGCGTCCCGCGGTGACCAAATCGACGACGACGACAACTTCCCGAGCTCACGGTCCGGCGGCGCTCCGGCGACGAATACGAGTGTCCTGGTCCACCGTTTTCAAGAAAGAAAGATTAGGAGGGCTGGAAATCGAGAGTTCTTTCTAATGGACATGGTTGCAGATGCTCAGGTTGACCGAGTCGAAGACGACAACCTCCGAAACTCGAATGGCGACGAGGGCAGTGGTGATGCGTAAAAACGACCTATCCTTGGCTCATGGCCATGTCCTGGAGGTAATATACAGTTAGGAGAGCACACGGATAAATGTAATCGAAATAGATATCACCGGAGACGACGTACCAGTCCGACGAACTCGAATTTTGGCTGAAAGGGATCTTCTCGGTGCGGCCTTCACCAAGCTTATTTCGGGAAACTTTCTGAATGAGAATGGGGGAGGTGTACAAGGGGCGTAAAGTGACGCGCTCGGTTTGTGTTGGTTTGGCCTGAGGAGGGAGATCGGGAGATGAATGTCTTCCGGTGGCGTTCGGTTCACGAGGTCGATTTGAGAGATTGTGACATTTGTGTGGGAAATGAATTCCCTGAATGGGATGAACATTCAATTTGGAGTAACTCTCGCGTTCAAGTCTAGAAGAAACCGTCACAGGATTGATGGGGAAATGAAGATGGAGGATGGCTGTTACTGTTAGAGTTAATCTTATCATGATTATGTAGCTGCATGTTTGTTTAGTTTTGCATGTGTTAGACTGAGTGAATCGGTCATGTAGCTAGCTGGTAATGTGCACGGCTGGGTTAGTTTGCTAGTGTCCTTGAGAAGAGGTCAAGAGTTAGTTAGTAGTAGCTTGAGAATAGGTCTCCGAGCTAGCATGCGTGTTAGTGGGTTTGTTAGTGCGTGAGTGCATGGATCGAGTGGTTAGTGGAGTAATGGGTCGTAGTGTGTGGAGTAGTGGCTGCGGCCAAGTTCTTGTATATATGCTGCTTTGAGTTAATGGAAAGTTAAGGCCGTGAGGGCTGAAGCAACAATGTAGTCTTTGTGCTCACCAGGGAGGAGTGTCTCTGTGCAAAGCTAGAGTATTTTCTCACTTGGTGTATGTGTGTGCGTGTGTTCTTGTGAGTTGAGAGAAGAGAGAGAGTCAGAGGTAGAAGAAGAAGCGGCGCTGCGAGATGCAGCGCCAACAAGTGGTATCAGAGCCACCCGCTCTTGGTTCCTGTGGTGGAGGCGCAGGGGGAGATGACTCGAGCAAGGCGGCGGCGCGGCGGACTTCATGCGAGATGGAGGCCGGTGGCGCAAGAAATAGGCTCGGCGGCGTGATGTCGTCGATGGCTGGTTGCGGCGTGAGGCTGCTAGGAGAAGGAGATGGAGTGGTGATCGGCGTCGAGAAGGCGCCATCCACGTCAAGAAGAGGCCGCTGCGTGCGGCAAGATGGCGTGGTGACCGGTGCTGCGATGGCGTCGTCCACGTCAAGAGGTGGTCGCTGCGTGCGGCAAGACGGAGTGGTGATCGGCGTCGCGAAGGCGTCGTCCACGTCAAGAGGAGGCCGTGGCGTGATGCTGCGGCGACAAGGAGACTGCGGTGTGATGCCGCGAGGAGGAGATGGTGGCGTGATGCTGCCACACGAAGGAGACGGTGTGACGCCGTTACGAGAAGACTGCGGTGCGATGCCGCTGGGTCCGACGGCGGCGGCGCGATACCGTCGGGCGCTAGGTACGGTGGCGTGATGCTGCCACGAGGAGACGACGGCGCGAGGCTGTTAGCCGGCGGCGGCGGCGAGATGCCGACGGGCGCTACGGCAGTGTGATGCTGCACAAGATGACGACGGTGAGACGCTGCTATGAGAACGACGGTGTGATGCCGTTGAGAGGAGACGACGGTGTGATTCCGCTAGTTGCTGATGCCGTGGTGTGATGCCATCATCATCATGAAGAGTTGGCGTGAAGCCAACAAATGTTGCAGTCTGATGCTGCGGCAAGACGATGTGGAGTTCGGCGTGCGAGGGCGTCGTCGACGGCGAGAGGTTGCAGGTGATCTGCAAGTTGGCATGACAAGATTAGGAGGGTAAATGTTAGAGTTAATCTTATCATGATTATGTAGCTGCATGTTTGTTTAGTTTTGCATGTGTTAGACTGAGTGAATCGGTCATGTAGCTAGCTGGTAATGTGCACGGCTGGGTTAGTTTGCTAGTGTCCTTGAGAAGAGGTCAAGAGTTAGTTAGTAGTAGCTTGAGAATAGGTCTCCGAGCTAGCATGCGTGTTAGTGGGTTTGTTAGTGCGTGAGTGCATGGATCGAGTGGTTAGTGGAGTAATGGGTCGTAGTGTGTGGAGTAGTGGCTGCGGCCAAGTTCTTGTATATATGCTGCTTTGAGTTAATGGAAAGTTAAGGCCGTGAGGGCTGAAGCAACAATGTAGTCTTTGTGCTCACCAGGGAGGAGTGTCTCTGTGCAAAGCTAGAGTATTTTCTCACTTGGTGTATGTGTGTGCGTGTGTTCTTGTGAGTTGAGAGAAGAGAGAGAGTCAGAGGTAGAAGAAGAAGCGGCGCTGCGAGATGCAGCGCCAACAAGTGGTATCAGAGCCACCCGCTCTTGGTTCCTGTGGTGGAGGCGCAGGGGGAGATGACTCGAGCAAGGCGGCGGCGCGGCGGACTTCATGCGAGATGGAGGCCGGTGGCGCAAGAAATAGGCTCGGCGGCGTGATGTCGTCGATGGCTGGTTGCGGCGTGAGGCTGCTAGGAGAAGGAGATGGAGTGGTGATCGGCGTCGAGAAGGCGCCATCCACGTCAAGAAGAGGCCGCTGCGTGCGGCAAGATGGCGTGGTGACCGGTGCTGCGATGGCGTCGTCCACGTCAAGAGGTGGTCGCTGCGTGCGGCAAGACGGAGTGGTGATCGGCGTCGCGAAGGCGTCGTCCACGTCAAGAGGAGGCCGTGGCGTGATGCTGCGGCGACAAGGAGACTGCGGTGTGATGCCGCGAGGAGGAGATGGTGGCGTGATGCTGCCACACGAAGGAGACGGTGTGACGCCGTTACGAGAAGACTGCGGTGCGATGCCGCTGGGTCCGACGGCGGCGGCGCGATACCGTCGGGCGCTAGGTACGGTGGCGTGATGCTGCCACGAGGAGACGACGGCGCGAGGCTGTTAGCCGGCGGCGGCGGCGAGATGCCGACGGGCGCTACGGCAGTGTGATGCTGCACAAGATGACGACGGTGAGACGCTGCTATGAGAACGACGGTGTGATGCCGTTGAGAGGAGACGACGGTGTGATTCCGCTAGTTGCTGATGCCGTGGTGTGATGCCATCATCATCATGAAGAGTTGGCGTGAAGCCAACAAATGTTGCAGTCTGATGCTGCGGCAAGACGATGTGGAGTTCGGCGTGCGAGGGCGTCGTCGACGGCGAGAGGTTGCAGGTGATCTGCAAGTTGGCATGACAAGATTAGGAGGGTAAATGTTAGAGTTAATCTTATCATGATTATGTAGCTGCATGTTTGTTTAGTTTTGCATGTGTTAGACTGAGTGAATCGGTCATGTAGCTAGCTGGTAATGTGCACGGCTGGGTTAGTTTGCTAGTGTCCTTGAGAAGAGGTCAAGAGTTAGTTAGTAGTAGCTTGAGAATAGGTCTCCGAGCTAGCATGCGTGTTAGTGGGTTTGTTAGTGCGTGAGTGCATGGATCGAGTGGTTAGTGGAGTAATGGGTCGTAGTGTGTGGAGTAGTGGCTGCGGCCAAGTTCTTGTATATATGCTGCTTTGAGTTAATGGAAAGTTAAGGCCGTGAGGGCTGAAGCAACAATGTAGTCTTTGTGCTCACCAGGGAGGAGTGTCTCTGTGCAAAGCTAGAGTATTTTCTCACTTGGTGTATGTGTGTGCGTGTGTTCTTGTGAGTTGAGAGAAGAGAGAGAGTCAGAGGTAGAAGAAGAAGCGGCGCTGCGAGATGCAGCGCCAACAAGTGGTATCAGAGCCACCCGCTCTTGGTTCCTGTGGTGGAGGCGCAGGGGGAGATGACTCGAGCAAGGCGGCGGCGCGGCGGACTTCATGCGAGATGGAGGCCGGTGGCGCAAGAAATAGGCTCGGCGCGTGATGTCGTCGATGGCTGGTTGCGGCGTGAGGCTGCTAGGAGAAGGAGATGGAGTGGTGATCGGCGTCGAGAAGGCGCCATCCACGTCAAGAAGAGGCCGCTGCGTGCGGCAAGATGGCGTGGTGACCGGTGCTGCGATGGCGTCGTCCACGTCAAGAGGTGGTCGCTGCGTGCGGCAAGACGGAGTGGTGATCGGCGTCGCGAAGGCGTCGTCCACGTCAAGAGGAGGCCGTGGCGTGATGCTGCGGCGACAAGGAGACTGCGGTGTGATGCCGCGAGGAGGAGATGGTGGCGTGATGCTGCCACACGAAGGAGACGGTGTGACGCCGTTACGAGAAGACTGCGGTGCGATGCCGCTGGGTCCGACGGCGGCGGCGCGATACCGTCGGGCGCTAGGTACGGTGGCGTGATGCTGCCACGAGGAGACGACGGCGCGAGGCTGTTAGCCGGCGGCGGCGGCGAGATGCCGACGGGCGCTACGGCAGTGTGATGCTGCACAAGATGACGACGGTGAGACGCTGCTATGAGAACGACGGTGTGATGCCGTTGAGAGGAGACGACGGTGTGATTCCGCTAGTTGCTGATGCCGTGGTGTGATGCCATCATCATCATGAAGAGTTGGCGTGAAGCCAACAAATGTTGCAGTCTGATGCTGCGGCAAGACGATGTGGAGTTCGGCGTGCGAGGGCGTCGTCGACGGCGAGAGGTTGCAGGTGATCTGCAAGTTGGCATGACAAGATTAGGAGGGTAAATGTTAGAGTTAATCTTATCATGATTATGTAGCTGCATGTTTGTTTAGTTTTGCATGTGTTAGACTGAGTGAATCGGTCATGTAGCTAGCTGGTAATGTGCACGGCTGGGTTAGTTTGCTAGTGTCCTTGAGAAGAGGTCAAGAGTTAGTTAGTAGTAGCTTGAGAATAGGTCTCCGAGCTAGCATGCGTGTTAGTGGGTTTGTTAGTGCGTGAGTGCATGGATCGAGTGGTTAGTGGAGTAATGGGTCGTAGTGTGTGGAGTAGTGGCTGCGGCCAAGTTCTTGTATATATGCTGCTTTGAGTTAATGGAAAGTTAAGGCCGTGAGGGCTGAAGCAACAATGTAGTCTTTGTGCTCACCAGGGAGGAGTGTCTCTGTGCAAAGCTAGAGTATTTTCTCACTTGGTGTATGTGTGTGCGTGTGTTCTTGTGAGTTGAGAGAAGAGAGAGAGTCAGAGGTAGAAGAAGAAGCGGCGCTGCGAGATGCAGCGCCAACAGTTACTAGTTCGTTCTGTACGTGTTCGTGCTGGTGGAGAAGACGACCATGAGCTGGGTCAGCCCAGATGGGCTAGATTCGGCCCAGACGAAAATAAAAGAAAGGAAAAAATACATGGGCTGGTTGGCCCGGTTAGGTTAGGTCTTTTTTTTAAATTCCCTTTTTCCTTTTCTGGTTTTCTCTATTTCTTTCATATCTTTTGTTTTAAAACTCCAACACAAGCCAAACCAATTCCTAAAATTTGTAAAATCAATATCTATCTTTTAAAACATTCCAACTCACTTTTCCAACATATTTTAAATTTTGAAATTAAAGAAAATACATATTCGTTTAATAGACAGTTTATGTCAAATTTAAAAATAGGGTTTTAATAAACTCATTTGAGACTTATTAAAATCAAACAAAATTACCACACATGTAAACATTGAGAAATATCTATTTTAAACTAAATTTTTAAATAAATTTAATTGCATCAAAAACCAATTGCTGAAAATCGAACATGCTTTAAAATAATTTAGAACCTTTTGTAAATATTATTGCAGGGTTTATTAAACACCAAAGGAAATATAAAATTCTATAACATATAGTTTAACCATGAATCATTTTAGAAATAGGCATACTTTAAATAACTTTTGCACTTTGCAAATATGGTTTTAGGGTTTAATAAATAGCCAAAAGTTAAATATCTAAAATCAAATAATTGGAATAAAACATTTTATGAAATAAAGGTTTCTTTAAAAAATCTTGGATAAAAAGAATTTAAACTAAACTCAAATTTTGAAATAATGATTACTTGGATAATTAAACTATTAAAGTTTTTGAAGATGCCAAATGTCTTCTATTATTTGGTTTCTATTAAAATTTTTAATGTTTTCTTTTTAATAAAAACAAAAGTTTCATTTTTTAGTGATTTTTAAACATTCCAAAATATTGGGATGTTACAATTACGGTATATCTGCATAGTGATAGATTCTGGCTAGTTTATGGTTATCATTGTTAGGAATTTTTTTGTTTTCTGCCCACGATCCCCTTTAGTGGTATCGGAGCCGGTCTATGCGTAGATATATCTGTACGGTTAGAACACATGTTGAATGTGGGCATCGATTCTACATTTGTTACCCTCTCGCGTGTACTTGTTCATATCGCGACATTGTTCGATGAAGCGGCCCAGACCGACTTTACGCGTACTCTTATACGAGACTGGTTCCACACTTGACATATGGCTTGTACCGTATGTGTGGCTGGCGCGTGTCTGTATCTCTTACAATAGTTGATATTGCATTTACAATGGAGGGCCCCGAAAGGGGTGTAATAGAGACAATTGTATTATCGCTGTTGTGGTTGTATTCGTAGTTAAGAAACAGTTCTTGTGCGAAAGCCCTAGCAGCCACGTAAAACATACAAAAGATAAAATAGAAAGCGTCTAACTTTATTTTGCAGGGGCAATGTGATATGGTCAAGGTAGGTTTGTTAAATTGTTTATAAACTGTGTGCGCGAAGGAGACCATCGGTGCAAGACCATGTCATATCGCATTACATTTCATTTTAGATGTTATGTAGATTGAGTGCATCTTATATTGTGTGTATATATATATATATATATATATATATATATATATATATATATATATTAGTTACACGGCGGTAGTAATATAAGATGATCCCTCCTAAAATACCAAATAGTGTTCTCCCAATAGCGTGCACCACCGAAAGTTCACCGTTACGAGGCAGGCCGTGACGATCGGGTGTCAGACGTAACTGCGTTCGCATAACGTGGGTGTAAGCCACGTTGCACAAGTAATACGCTATAGATTATTTTGGCGAGCCTAGCATGTACAGACATGGCCTCGGAACACAGTGATCGAAAGGTTAAGCACGAGTCACATAGTTATTATGATTGACATAAACGATGTCTACCTTTGAAGCTATGCTATCGGCCGTGACGATCGATGATAGTATATCGGATGAGGATCGTGTAATCACTAAAACGATGCGAGGGATGTTTGTTTTGAGTGGGAGTTCTGGTAGTTTTATTTTATTAAAACTTGAACCCATATTTTATTATGAACAAAGTCTTTATGTTTTGCAAAACCTTTGTAGACAATAACCTGTTCGATAGACCTTTTAAACTTAGGTGCATTCCTGCGATTGAGAAACTTAAAAGTTGGGTCCAAACTTCATAGTTTATACAGTAGCTTGAGGATACTCCTTGCTTCAAACCTTTTAGCTTTATATGATACAAAACCCGCTAGGAGATTAAACCGGAGATTCCGCTAAACAAAAGGATAATTAGGATTATCAAGTTTTGTGCGGATAATTCCATCATAGTCCAGTGTATGCTATGATCTCTACCATAGAGAATGAACTGTGGGTGTGTGTTGACAGATCGTGAACATTTGGAATGGTCGCTGAGATTGATGATCTGTATCCACCGTAAATCAGGTTTTCTTCTCAACCAAGATGGAAGAGAACACTCGCATTAAAGGAACACTTGGCAGTCATACTTGATGACGTTGGTCATACTTGATGACATTAGTCATACTTGATGACATTGAGACGCCTCGCTCAGCTCGATCACTGGATGACAGACAATGTTGCCAGGTGCAATTTTTTCATAGACTATGTCATGAAAGGGGAATCGTTCACCTTCATGAATTCTTGGTTGTGTTGAAAAAACCATGGAGATGAAATGAATCACCGGGAAGTCATCAATGATGATAGTGTATATATGATATACGAGTTATGAATGTTTTGCCTAAACAAGTACTTGCAGCAGTGACTAAGTTTTGATACTAGTCATGTTTTATGAAAACGAGATTTTCTGCTTGAGTAGCTTGGAAGGATGAGGAGACAATGTGTATTGATGATGGCAGGCAATATGTTGTAATGGCCATAGACACTCTCTCTGCATCTACCATTTTGGATTAATTTGGATCTGAACAAATTCAGTTTGATCGCTTGTTAGCATGATCATTATAAGTTTGTCTTGCCTCTAGCGAGACAATTATTCATATTTGTCAGTGAAAAATTGTTGTCCTACATTTATGAGTGATATCTTTAATGATCATACACCGATTATGAATGAAGTGTTCTTATATGAATCCAGATGGTAGTAGCTCCCACATTTATAACATTAATGCCAAAGGATACAAACTTAATAATGACACCACATTATTGTGGCACTAACGTTTTAAGTCAGTCAATGTTATATGCATTAAGAAGCTCCATTCAGATGGACCTCCAAGTCTTATATTTTGATCTTTTGACACTTGCAAAATAACTAAGACACCGTTTTCTGGAAACGGGCATTTAACTTATTGATAATCATACATAATGATGTGTGTGGATCAATGAAGTACGTTAACGTGTAGTGGAAATCATTATTTCGTAAACTTCACCAATGATTTGAGTAGATATATGGATATCCACTTAATGAAATGTTGGTCTGAAAAGTTTGATAAGATCAAACAAGTTCAGAGTGAAGAAAGAAATATAAACTTAACAAGAAAATCAAATTCCTGCGATACAGATCGAGGAAATAAGGATTTGAGTTATGAGTTTGGCATATCATTGGAAGACTTGTGAAAAGAGTTCCACAAATTACGCCGCATGGAACACCACAATGTTATGGTGTGTTAAGACGTCGTAATCACACTCTATTGGATAGTGTATGGTAAATAAATCTCTTATCGAATTATTGTGATCATTGAAGTCATATGGTAGAAACAAAACATTCACTTTAGATAATAGGGAAACCATCTAAATCCGTGGAGGCAATACCATATGAGTGATGGCATGGCTTTTGGCCTAGATTGTCGTTTCGATATTTTAGTGTTTTGATATGATCAAACCTAAAACGGATAAATCTTTGTAGTGTACCTAAAGAATTAGTTGGGTACATATCTCACAACAAAGGCAAAATTGTTGCCGGAATATACCTTACTCAAGAAATAGTTTCTTATCCGAAGATATAGTGGGAAAGAAAGTAGAGCAAGACGGAGTTAATGAACTTCCTCTCCAGACATCAGAGTGACGCAACGGAAACTGTTCTGATACTGGAAATTGTTCCGATATCGTCCTCCACAGATGAAAGAAAGCTAATGATAAATGATCATGACGCTATATGCTCGTACTAAGATCGTAGGCATACTAGAATGGTTTTCGCACTATGTGCTATGACTATCTTGTTATGAAACGTCATGTTAATGGAACATGAAAATACCTACGAACTACAAAGAAGTGATGGTAGACCTAAGTCCGAAAAATGGCTATGAGCCATATATAATCCGAGATAAAATCCACGTACGATTACCAAGTAAAGACTTGGGTAAATCTTCTTGATGGGCTCCAGGCCGTTGAGAGTAAATGGAATTTTATGACAAAATAGACACTGACGGAAAGGCAACCGTCTATAAGGATCGATTTGTCGTAAAACAGTTTCGACAAATTCAAAAGTTGACCACAACGAGAATTTGTCTCAAGTGGCGATGCCTAATTAAGTCTATTTAGGATTGTTTAGCAATTACTATTTTCAATTGAGAAATTGATAGATGGATAAAGAAGCCATGTTTCTTAATGGTAGCATTAAGAAAAGAGTTGTAACTGGTACAATGAGATGGTTTGTTGATCCTAAGGATGCTAGACATGTATGCAAACTTCAGCTGTCCATTCATGGGCTGAAGCAAGCATATCGGAGCTGGAATCTTCACTTTGATAATTGGATCAAAGATTTTGGAGTCGTCCAAAATAGTTGAAGAAACCTGCATTTACAAAGAAGTGAGTGGGATCTAAGTAGCTTTTCTTGATCTTATATGTGAATGGCATATTTGAGTGGGAGCTAAAAGAAATTCCCTGGTTTATATACGGATGGCGTATTTAAGTGGGAGCTAGGTGTCATTCCTAATTTTATATGTAATGACATATTAAGAATGATACAGATCCTCTAGTAAAGTATAAATGATTATTTAAGTAATTAAATTTTCTATGAATGAAGTTAAGAGTATTAGCCGTCAGGTCTATAAATTGTATAGACCAAAAGGGGCTTAATAACATTAGGTCGGAATATTTTCCTAGGTTTAGATTCTGAAATGGTTCAGAATAGAACAAGCGAAGAAAAGGTTCTTACTTGTATGACTAGGTAAAATATTAAGATTATCTTGGCGTTTGAGTGATAGTTATTGATGTTCGACATCTTCTATGCCTCAGCCATAGATTCTATCAGACTGAAAGCTCGACTTGGTGTGACCCAAGTTCTTGGTTGAAGAACGAGTTCTAGAGTGATCCCTGGATGGATCAATCAACAAGCGTTAAGTATATCCTTCAGTGTCTAATGAGAACTGAAGATATGTTTCTTGTATGGGTGAAAGTGAAGAGACAACTTGTCGTAAAAGGTTACGATGATACAAGTTATGACACTGACCCATACGGTTAGAAATCTCATACAGGAGAACTTCTTTGTTTTGAAAAAGACATGTTTAGCTTGCGAAGTTGCATACGAATGCACTGTTGCATAATCAACATAGGTATAGGAATATATGGCTACTTCAGAAGTAGCAAGTGTGATTGGACTGAGCGGTTTTCCTGAGCATGCGTGGTTTCCCTTAATAGATCTCTTAGACTTTTAAGGCCCATGCTACGCGAAGTTTCGAGTCTCACTCCATCGACAAACATGTATTTCACCGTTATCATAAGATACGGGATGATATCAAACTAGGTGACATAGAAGTATTGCAAAGCACATACAGATCTCAATATGGGAGATTTTTTGTCTGAATTCCTCTTCCACGAGACAAGCATGCACCATACTGCTATAGGTGTTAAGCTTTTACCAAGTTGTAAACTATATTAAATTGTACTCTAGTGCAAGTGGGAGACTGAAGGAGATATGTCATAGAGGCAATTAATAAAGTGATTTTATTTGTCATATCTCAATTGTTCATAATATTTTTTTGTACCATGCTATAACTGTATTACGCGGAAACATTAATACACGTGTGGTATATAAACAATCAGGTCCCTAGTAGCCTCTATTTAACTAGTCCGTTGGGCAACAGATGATCAAGATTTCCCGATCATGGATAATTACGTCGGTTGACAACAGAGTCATGTCGTTAGGTGAATGATGTGATGGACATACCCAAAAGATATAGAAACGTAGTGCTCATACCTTCGACTGTGAGGTCATATCAAATCGCTGCTTCTGGAAGGTACTTTGATTGCATCAATCGGCATGTCTTATATAGCGTGACAATAAAGGTGACACTTTCGGGTATCCGAAGGAAGCAGTGGAGGCGAGTGATCAAGAGCGGGATTTGCCAATCCACATAGCAGGATAGATACTCTGGACCCACTTGGTGAGATTACATCAATGAGCTTGCAAGCATGTGACTAGGTCACGGGGATGTAATATCACAGACGGGTATAGATATATTTGTCAATGACGAGATCATGCTCGGTAATCGTGATACCAGAGAACGATGCTCAGACAATCTAAGTATCGCCAGGCAAAAGGTTGGGACTGGACGTCTAAAGGTTCGAACGATAAAAGACTTTCGTGGACGCACATGGACTACCATGGGTATCCGGACCCTACTGTTAGTCATTGATCGGAGAGCGTGTCTTTTTCATGTCTGTGTGATCCCGAACCGTAGGGTAACACACTTAAGGGTAGGTGACGATTAGATTGGATATAAAAGAGAAAGAAACCGGAGACTTCGGAAGTGTTCCGGGACTTGTCCGATGTTGATCGGAGGCAACGAAATATGTTTCGGAGCTCGAATGAATTAAATAATATGTATTTAATCTTAATAAGTGTTATTAGTAATTAAATATATTTTTATTTAATTAATTTCGAATTTTTAAAGGCATTAAGCCTAAATGGGCCTTAGAGGCCTGTCGTGGGTTTGTCACGTCAGATGTCATGGATGACTTCGTAGGTGTGGGATTGCGCGAGTCAATCGTCTCCGAGCTAAAGATCGCAGGGCACGAGGAAGACAATGTTTTTTATCCAGGTTCGGCCCCTCAATGTGAGGTAAAGACCTACGTCCTGCCTATCCTAGATTGGTATTGATATGAATATGGTGTTACAAGGGGTTGGCGATCGAATGTCGAGTTGCCTTGAGATCTAGGGTTTGGAGCTTGAGAGCTTCAGAGCACAACCTTGTCTAAGTCCTGCGAGTCCTCTTTATATAACTAGAGGCTCGTCAGGTTACAATGGTATTACTTGGAGACTACTCTTCGTGCCTTCCAAGTTAAGTTATCTCCAATCTTCTGGATCCTTCTTACAGCATGCTGTGACTCTTCGTGTCGGCCCATCTTCGTGTAAGCCCAATGGTGGTGCGGCCGTAAAATTATTAAGCCGCATTACACTTGTGGGCCGCGGGTTAATCCATTTATTATTCCCCGACATTAGCCCCCGAGCTTCCGGGTGATTCGTAGAATCAGGCGGAAGATTCTTGTCTTGATGATGATATTGTCATCTTGCGATTGCAGAGCTTGCCGACTTGTCGATGTTGAGTTTGGCGACTCACTATTGTTGGGTCGCAGGCATTGCGGCTTATTGAGCTGCTGACGTAATATCACAAGCTTTTGAACACTTCTGTCTTGGTCGCATTGAAGCTGCAGAATCGCGGTAAGTTCTCCGCGAAAATTATATGGGTTAATTATCAGGTTGTCCTCAGTTGTGTCTATGACTTCAGTTTTGCCCTCAGTCTCAAATCGTGCTCAGTTTTGCCCCTAGTCTGTGCACAAGGACTCATTCCGTGACTCTTGCCGTCTCCGTTAGGCTTGCTGACATGTGGGACCCAGAAGACAACCGTTGGCCGTGGTTTGTGGGACCAGAATAGAACCGTTGGCGTGGCTTGTGGGACCCAGTTGTTGACCGTTTACTGGCGGCGGCGTGTGCTGTAAAAGTGGCGGAGCGCGACCCCGGAGCTCGCAGCGGTGAGCACAAAAATCAGCCGAGCGGGAGAGCGGCCACGCGCAGAGGTGGGCGGCGACCCTTGTTGGTAGGAAGGAGCCGGGCGCGAGCGACGGAGAAGGCGGCGTCCACGGGTAGCGCCGTCGACGGTGCGAAGATTGCCGTGGAGGGCGCGGCCGTCTGGTACAGCTACAGGGGCCGTGCGCGTAGGCTTTGAGATCCCCTTCGGCTCCGGGCGGTCGCGAATCGAGCTCGATGTCTTCTTCTAGCTCCCGCGCCACCTCGCGGATCGAGATTCCGGCGCGCATGGAGATGCCGATCTTCCTCTGTCCACGGTGCCGGGCGGACGTTGTTCGGAGGATTTCGCGCACAGCGAACAACACTAATCGTCCGTTCTATGTGTGCGGGCAGAATGGGGTAAGAATCGGAGCAATTTCACTATTTTAGTGCTGCGAGAATGGGGTAAGAATCGGAGCAATTTCACTAAATTGATGTGTTTGGCGTTATTGCAGATAAAATGTTTCTTTCTCTGGGTCGATGTTCTGGCCAAGACGCTGATGATTGAACTGCTAGACGAGCACGAAGAATGGTTGCCCATCGTGCCACAAAAGGCAGCGGCCGTAGCGCGAGCTCCGGAAGAAGAGACGGAGGGTGGAGCACGCATTGATGCTGTTGAGCTTAGGAGGTTGAACCAGAAGATTAAGAAGCTCGAAGATCAAGCACAAATTCCCCTTTGCAATTACATTTGGGCATTTGTAGGTGTGGTAATCGCACTAGGTGAAATGTTGAAATTGTATGGAAAGGCATGATGTTGGGAGCAATTTGTAAGTTTGAAATTGTATGAAATGTTTGAAATTCAGAACATTTATCAATGAAATGCAGCTCTGAATACTGATAATCCTTAAAAGACAAAATAGGATTCTGTCAAAAAAAAGTGAGAACAGACTAATGGGCCAACTGCATCCAATTAGGCCCATTCGTAGTGGGCAAATGGGATTCTCTGGAAAAAAAGGTGAGAAGGGTAGAAAATGAACAAAAATGGTGTGGCTGGGACTCGAACCCACGACATGATGTTGGGAGCAATTTGTAAGTTTGAAATTGTATGAAATGTTTGAAATTCAGAACATTTATCAATGAAATGCAGCTCTGAATACTGATAATCCTTAAAAGACAAAATAGGATTCTGTCAAAAAAAAGTGAGAACAGACTAATGGGCCAACTGCATCCAATTAGGCCCATTCGTAGTGGGCAAATGGGATTCTCTGGAAAAAAAAGGTGAGAAGGGTAGAAAATGAACAAAAATGGTGTGGCTGGGACTCGAACCCACGACCGCTTGGGTTGGTTGCCTGAAGGGCTGCGCTGGTAACCGGTGGGAGAGATGAAGAGATATTGAAAAGTAGAGGGAACGAAGCTATGTATAGTTAGTATATGACTTGGTTTTGGATTTGACTACGCATTTTTGTACTGATTTTTTTGTCACGTTGCTTAACCACTTGTGTAGTTCTATCTTTGGGCACACATAAATTTGAGATTTGGGCACGTTTAGTTTGATATTTGGGCAGGTTGCTTGACCACATGTGTAGTTTAATCTTTCAACACACATTGTTTTTTGAAACAACTCTTTCTTTATTAATTTGATATTTGGGCACGTTTAGTTTGATATTTGGGTATGTTTAGTTTGATATTTGGGCAGGTTGGTTGACCACATGTGTACTTCAATCTTTGAACACACATAGTTTTTTGAAACAAGTCTTTCTTTATTAATTTGATATTTGGGCACGTTTAGTTTGATATTTGGGCATGTGTTTTTTGAAACAACTTTTTTTTTTGCGTAACCACTTGCTCTATGAAAACCTTAGGGCACGAACTTTTTTGACACATATAATGACTTGATAGATGCAAACGAGTACATAGGAAAACACATATACACGACCATAACATAGATATATAAATAAAAGCTCTTACATATAACACGACAAACATAAAAGCCCTAGATAGATAAAAAGTTAACAAACGACACAACATCAACATAGTAGTAGAAATTAAAAGCCCTAACACACTAGGGCAACTCCATCTTCACGACAACCGGCCTGATGCATGCCTTTAGCACCGTCTTCACTCCTGCTCCTCCTCCTGGCCGTTCTCTCCGAGATAGTACGGGAGGCTGTGGATGTTGCAGTTGGGGAAGATGCTCGCCACGTCGGTGAAGAAGTTGTACGTGGTGAAAGCGATGAACTCCTGCCCACCAAAAAACACCTGGCCGAGCAGGTAGTAGGCATCGAAGCGGTTGGTGAAGATGGCGCGGTAGCCTGTCGTCGTCGCGCCGGCGTGGGGACGCAGTTCCTCGAGGCGGAACATCCTCGGAGAGCCCGCCGGGAGGTGGTGAAAGCCCGCACGGAGGAACCCCTCGGCAAGGTCACGAGCACCCCTCCAGGGTGAGATCGCCCACACGCGGAGTTCGTTCTCGACGATGACTCCGGGTGGGTACCGCCTCCGGCACGGTGGTTGGCAAGCGGAAGGTGGGGGCGTTGAACTGCATCCTCGCTTCGCTTCGAGAGTGCTTTGGAGTTGGGTGAAGAAGAGAGAAGGGCGGCGCAGATGGAAGGTGTGGAGAAGAGACGGAGGGTTGGGTGGTTTAAATAGGGATAGAGCGCCGCATCTGTATGCGTTCAAACGAGGCGTGTCGATCCATATGCGTCGTAACTGAAACACTGCCGCATCTGTATCACGCGTGGTGTTTAATGGCTCTGAAAGTCTGAATCAAGCGGTGCATCAGCTTCTGCGTGGCGAGTGAACGAGGCGCGGCGCGCATGCATGCAAATGGCGTGGTCTCCCGCGCGTGCATGCAGACGCTGAGACGACCGACGGCGCATGCACTGCTGAGACGACCGACGGCATGCACTGCTGAGACGAACGAGGCCTGCAAACGCTGAGACGAGCGCCGCCTTGGAAAGGCTGAGACGAGCGCGGTGCAGCACGGCCCGGCCCAACGGTTCATCGTGCGTGCCCTCTCCGTTTTAAAAAAACATTCCTCCAGCCAATCAGGTTGCAGAAGGAGGCATCTCGCGGATCGCGGTTGGATCGGACGGGTGCAGTAGGCTTGGGTTGGATCGACGGTGCCTTCTAGAAGGTTTGACCAAGATTTGACTTGAGCATAAAAAATACAAAAAAAATCCAAAAAATGAAAAAACTCGCGCACATTGTCTCCTTATGACATATACTAACGTCTCAAATCAATAAACATTGTGTACATACATTTCAACGAAATGAATGCATGATATATCGAAACTCAAACTATGAAGTCCAATGTTGAGTAGAAGTGGTTTTGGATGTGTAACATGAAATTTTGAAAAAACTCACCAAAGCTTCATTTTAGAGTAACTAAGAAGGATCCGGGCTTATTTTTTCATTTTCATGTTTTAAACTTGTTTAAATGTTGGTCAAACTTAGGTTTGACCAATTTTAAAATATTCATAATAAATTAAAAAAAATCAAAAAATAGAAAAACCTGCGCACATAGTCTTCATATGTCATATACTGACGACTCTAGTTGATAAACAAGGTGTAGGTACATTCAAACGATCCATGCATGGATGTGGTGTCATATCTCAAATCTCAAACTACGAAATCTAAAGTTGAAGAGAAGTGGCTTTGCATTTGCAACATAATTTTTTTTAAACTCACCAAAGCTCATTTTGGAGTGAATAAGAAGAATGCAGGCTTAATTTTTCATTTTCATGTTTTGAACTTGTTTAAATGTTGGTCAAACCTTAGGTTTGACCAATTTTAAAATAATCATAATAAATTCAAAAAAAATCAAAAAACAGAAAAACCTGCGCACATAGTCTTCATATATAGAATAGATGTCTAGGTAAGTTATTTGGCTGATTTAGACAAGGTCGAAAAAAATCTTGCTTACAAATGAGGCCGTTTACCCTACCTTCGGAGCTCTTTTCTAGCACATTTTTCATGAATGTGAGTTTACTTCCCAAAAGGTCTCGGATTTTGACATTACTCAACAGAAATACAACAAAAATAGTTCTAACATACATCCCACATCATTCAACAGAAATACAACAGCATTCATAAGGGTTGTTTCATAGAAATACAACATCATTCATAATGTTTCATAGAATCTTGGTGCTTTTTGGCACCACTTTGCTCCTTGTGATCCTTGTGCTACTTGCCATCATTTTGCTCCTTGTGCTCCTTGTGATCACTGTGCTCATTGCTTCTTCTCTTCTCCTCTTGGGTGTCGGTACCTTAACTGTCTTCTTCGAACAGACCACAGAGCTGTACAAAACATAAAGGGGAGTGAAATCATTTTCAGCATCATTTGGAGCAGAACATAAAGTGATAAATGTACAACAAATTCGAAAACACCAATATTGGCAAGATTTACATACCTAGCAGAAGGCAGAACCACAGCAAGGGGAGTGAAATCATTTTCAGCATATTTTGGTTCAACATCTGGAGCATCTTTTGGCTCAACATTTGCATCATGATCGTCAAAATAATTATTTGGGAGCATCATCATCAAAATAATTATTTGCAGCATGATCATCAAACTCATCATTTGGAGCATCATCATTTGGAGCATCATCATCTGTTGCATCCGGCTGCTGACCAGGATTTTCATCGGAACTCTCTCCGAACGCTGGATCTACTGCATTATCACAATACTTACCGAAATGACCAGACCCACCACACCTTGTGCACTTACGCTTCCTTGCTCCAAGTCCAGCTCCTTCGCTGCGACGCCTGAACCGACTCTTCCTCGGTCTACCTGCTGCTCTCTTCAGAACTGGAGCGCAAAGCTTGAATCCAGGGTCCACTCTGTCCCATTGTTGTTTTCCCTCCAAAGCAGGCAAGGCATGTGCATATGTGGCTTTGAACTTTGCAACAGAGTAGTACTCATGAACATACTGTTGTATGTTCCCTGCTGGACCTGAGAGAGAAGTGATGAAAAACAAAGCATGAATGCATGGCAACCTAGTTATCTGCCATTTCCTACAACTGCAAGTTCTAGCTTCTAAATCCACTGGATATCTCCAGGCTCTCTGCTCTTTATCCAATACTGATACCTCTGCAGTGGTATCCGACAATAAAATCATGTTCATTTCCAAGCCTTCTGTTTTCTTCTTCAGTTCAGTCATCACGGAAGGGATGATAATGTGGCCCATGAATTTTGCCTCAGCTATTCCATCACGAAAATGAAACTTCTGCGCGTATTCTATCCTTATCTTGTCAAGCAAATCCACCAAATAAAGATCCTTTAGTTTCCGGATCGTTGAGTTGAAAGACTCTGCAAGATTATTGTGCACATAGTCAACTTTGCTCAGTTCACTGAATTGGCTTCTGGCCCATAACTTGGAGTGGTGTGTTTCCAAGTATTCCTTCACTTTGGCATTCATGTATAACTGCCTCATGTGGTAGTTATGCTTCCTCACACTGCAAGTCAAAGATGCTGGCCATAAATTGTCAGTATATATCTTTCCTTTGAATTTCTTCACAAAATTTGCAGCAAGGTGACGCATGCATTCTCTATGCTCTACTCCAGGGAACACATTGTCCACAGCCACTTCTAAACCCTTGCAGGCATCTGTATGAATTACCAACCCATTGGGATGTTCAATAGCCCGGCGCAGATTCTGCAAAACCAAGTCCAGCTCTCCTCAGACTCTGTCTCCAGCACACCGTATGCAACTGGAAATACAAAATTGTGTGCATCTACTGCACAAGCTGCTACTAACTGTCCTTTAAACCTGCCTGTGAGAAAAGTAGCATCAATAGCCAAATATGGCCTGCAGCCTGCCAAAAAACCCAGGCGACAAGCCTCAAAGCACACAAAAACCCTTCTAAAGCATTCCTTGGTCCTTGTCACTCCCTTCAGTCTGTACTCCACTGAGTGGTGATCAATTTCAACAATACTACCTGGGCTTGTCCTCTCCACTTCAGCTTTGAATGAATACAACAATTCAAAACTTTCATGCCAGTTGCCATAGATAGATTCCATAGCTTTTTGTTTACCATTGAAGACCCTCATGTATGGTAAATCTATCTTGAACTTGTCTTTGATGTTTTTCTGCAATTCCTTTGTACCCACTTGATGGTTTTCTGCCACCCACTTCTTTACTTCATCTGCCACCCATTTTGACTTGGCTCTACTGATTGTTTCCTTCCTGAGAGTTGATTCTTGGCATGTGTGGCTAAAAGGGTTCACTTTGACCTGAATATTCGTGCTTTTTCGCATTTTAGATGCGTGCATCCTCCATGGACAACCCTCAGTCACACAATGCACTGTGTAACATTGTTTATCGCTCTTGTCAACAACGAATGCACGTTCTGCCTTCATGCAGTACGTCACAAGTGCATTTCTACACTCACTCATGGATGAAAAAATGGTACCTTCTGCCATATGAGGGTTCTCAGGGTCCCATTCAACAGCTGGAAGGTCTTCCTCCTCATCTTCTTGCTCACTGTCAGCCTCATCTGGGATTTCAGCAGCACGAGATTCAGCAGCACGAGATGTCCGTCGTAAATTCTGAACAACATCAGAATATAGCCTCTCTTCATCATCCCCAGATATGTCAGCATCAGACTCCACTTCAACAGGTACCCTTCTGCCGGTGCCCACGCTTGTCGAGCCACCACGTCGCCTTGGATGAACTGAACTATTCTGGCTAGAATTGGCTTTACGACGAGATGGTTCTGTCCGAGAAGATGAACCCGTCACCCTAGGTCCAACTTCCGGCACAACCACATCAATTTGCAGCCTCACATTGAATTTATCTTTCTCCTTCTGCTTAGCAAACATGGTAGCGAGTTCTGCATCATTGCTAACTTTCACCCAATTTCCCCCCCCCCATCGTAGTATTTGAATTCCACTTCGTCATGCAAACCCCAAGGATATGGGCTGCAAAGGACCTCCCCAAATTGCCTGAAACTCCAATTGCAATCCATTGGCACTGAATAATCGAAACCTCCCTGGAATTTCTTCTTCTGGGTGTCTTCATCCAGGATGTACCGGTCCCTTCTAATGCTCACCAAGAAAGCAAACCGCAACTCCATCCTAACCCACGAAAAACAGAGACGCAATCAGCACAAGCAAGCTCGGGAACCCATTTTCCAATTGCAGAATTAACCTCAAATGCACAACCAAGCTATGTCCAATTGCAGAAATAAATAGCGTCCTATGTCGATCGACTGTTGAAATGCACAAACAAGCTAAATTGGAGGAAGCCCTACCCCTGGGGAACCCAGTCGTGGACGCGGCGGGTCTCCGGCCCGACGCCTGCCTCGCCAGCTACTCCGGGTCGCTGCCGCTCGCCATTTCGCCGCCAACGTCCTGGTGGGGTGCACCAGCCCCTCACCTATCAGCGCTCCGGTCGGGCGCACGGAAGGAGCCCCGCCGCGGGTCGAGCAGGTGGCGGCCGCAGTGGCGGAACGAGCGCCCCACCCGTGTCGTCGCAGGACGGTGGCGGCGGATCTGCTGGTGGTGGTGGATCTGGTGGTGACGCGGGACGGCCGTGGCGGCGCAGGTGGTGGTGGCGGCGGCGCAGGTGGTGGTGGCGGCGGCGCACAACGGCCGGTCGGGAGCAGGCGCGCATGGACAGATTGGGGCATCAGGCCGTTGGGCGGTCCCACCTCTAAGCCCTGCACCCAGGCGGTCCCACCTGTAAGTTGCGGACCCACTGTCAGTAACGCCATCACACGGAATAGACTAGAAACTTGCCATTTAGGGCAAACCATTGTAGCTGCGAATGAACTAGGGGCAAAACTGAGGACGATTCGCAACAAGGGGCAAAAATGAGTCCAACAAGGCTGGTAGGGGCAATCCATTAAATGACCCAAATTATATCAGGTGTCGGCTAAGCCTTTGGTGAAAACCACCTTTTTCTGTTGAATGTAAGACTGAGCTGAAATCATAAGAATAATAACTTATGAGCATCAAGATATATCAGCCAAATATGTATAATGTGCTGAGTCATAGACATCGAAGCAGAAAAGACCATAAGCATAAATAAGCTGGCCAAAAGTATAATAATTTGTCAAGTTATCATGACGAGCCATCTGAATGTATGTTGAATCATGGCGACTCAAGAGCATATGATAGCTTTTAAAGCTTTCCGAGTCACTGATTTGACTCGCAAATGGATATAGATATATATTCCCATGCGCTGCAAAAATGAGATATGCATATAAACATGATATATGAATATAATAAAGACCGCCAGATACTGGTGGATGTGTAGCCCCCGAGGGCCGAGTTGTAGGCATGGTCATGCTGCTCGGAACTCAAAAATATCTCAAGTTAGACACAAATTTAATTGTCCTAGCCCCTAGGCATTAAGTAGGCATGATTTCATTATCCTACTTGATGGCATATCGTTGCAATTTGATCCTGCAACATATTGAGCAAATACTGTTGCCACAAGTAAACAATAATATTTGGAGTAGGGCAAAGCCGCTTATAAACTCCAAACTGTGAAATATTAGTTGAGCTGTTAGGAAAAATGATAATCCCAGTCAAAACTCTCGATATAAATTAAGGAATAGTCCTTAAAAATTCCACTTGCTGTGGCTATAGTTAAATAAATAATGGTGGCTTCAACAGCCGATATCAGGAGATTATCATCCCAATCTTAAAAAATCTTGTCGTGCCAATTCAAATTCATATGGCCGAGTTATAGGTTCCTGTTAAATCAAAAGGTAAAGCCCCCGAGGAAGCAATAATAAAAACTTGATGATAATATATTAGCCTCGGCGCTGGTAATAATTCTGATGAGACTTTAGTACTCCGCATAATAGCATATGGTACCCTGCATGATAGCATAGTATAATCTGCATGATAAATGATATTTTGCATGATAGCAAACGGTATGTCGCATGATAGCAAATGGTATTTTGCATGATAGCAAATGGTACGATGCATGATAGCATATGGTACGATGCATGATAGCATATGGTACGACTCAGTATTTCCCAGGTCTAATGTGTGTTCAGGGTCGAGAACGGCCATGATAGGCATTCAGACTCGATTGACGCCACACGCGGGTACTTTAGTCCTTGTGAATTATCTCTATTACCGTTAAGTAGGTCTTCGCACGGCTCAGTATTTCCCAGGTAAAAATGCGTGTTCAGGGTCGAGAGCGGCCATGATAGGCAATCAAGCTCGATTGACGCCGCGCCCCAGTACTTTGGCCGCATAGTGCAAAGATACTTCTGACTTAAGGCGAGAATAACCAGGATAATTTGTCACAACGAGCGATTCCACGAGAATAAGCCGAGTTTATAAAGCTACAAAGCCCCATGAAACCCAGAGATTAATGAAAATAAAGGCTCAGCGACTCAAATTGAGGCGAAATGACAAGCCCCCGGATACCGGAGGTGCCCGCTTTATTTTACTAATCCTGATGTACGACCGCGCGTAGGTGGCAGTCGATTTTTGATATGAGCAGCTGCAATAGCTGTGACGATAGCTCTGAATAGATTTGATGATAACCAGCTCTGATTAGATATAAATGTGATACCACGGGTCACTGATTTGACCCAAGAATTGATACAACGAGTCACCTGTTTAACTCAAATATCTATAAGATGATGATTCGTTAGTGACTCGTAAACTGATATAATGATGAGCTGTATGCGACTCATAAAATGATATGAAGGTAAATCACTAGGAGACTCATAAAATGATATAATGATAAATCATGAAATGATATAATGAGTCCCTAAATATCAATGCTTGAATATGTAATGGTGATCTTTATAGGTGCAAATAAATTTATTATCATGCGATAGTGCAAGCTGTAGAGAGCTAGACTTTGATAAATGTAATGCGAGTTATGAGAACTCTAATTTGATAAATGCATTGCGGGTTGTAAGAAACCCGGCTTTGAGAACTGGATATAACTAAATCTCGAAAACTGATATGAATTAAAGTCCGTGACATGATATAATTTAAATCGCAAAGACATTAATAAAAGGCATAATAACCTAGATATGCAGCCCCCGAGATAAACTCGAAGGTGAATTTAAACTTATTGATGAAAGTAAAAGGCTACGAAAGTTGAGTATAATAGCGACTTAGCCTTTTTCTTATTCTCCTGGCGTTGATGTCGCGGTATGATCTGTGGACCGTAGCTGTTGATTCGCCCAATATAAAGTGGCTATGATCGTACTTGAAATCAAACATGGCTTGCCAGTGGAGATAATCATGATTTTTGGCGAGTCCGACCATGATATGAAGTCGAAATCGTCGTGCGGCGGAGCCTAAGCTGGCCGCAGCAAGGTAGAGCTATCTGTGGCAGAGGTAAAGTCCACCGCGGCAGCCCGTCGATAATCATTGCGACAGAGTAGAGGTCGCCATGATGGGGTTGATCAGGTTGGTGAGCCTGTTGATGACTTGAGCTGAGCACACGTTTCAAGCTCTTGCTCGTCTTCTTTTGATCAGCTAGCACTTTGATATTTGGGAAGAATCAGCGATGGTAGCAGCTAGCGGCTTTTCTTTCCTTGACCCATGCATGCTTGAAACTAGCAGTGGTTCTAGGTACTATCTCCCAGTTGAGTCGCTCCAGTTGAGCCGCAGTGTTGTAGCTAACTTCTGGAGTCGCGTGTTGATAGCTTGAACTGACGTATTGTTTCCTCTATGCAATGACTTTTCTCCTTTCCTTTCGTGAGCTTTCCATGACGTAGCAGCTCGCAGTAGTGTAGTACTCAGTTTGCATTCTTTTTCTTTTCCCATACGAGACCTGCCTCTTAGATTGATTGGCTGGTGTATGTGTCCGGCTTGTACTTTTATTAGCTCACGAATCAAGTCGCTGATTAGGAAACTGAAAATCCCTTGACTCGCGGACGTTGGGTTGGAAAACCTTTTGGCTACAAATCTTTCCAGCGACTCGTGACGCGATGAACAAGATGGCCTGGATCGCGGAAAGTGTTAAGCACGACAGAAATTTCTTGCCTTGACCCGATCAGGCTCCAGAAGCAATCTGTGACCAGCGATGGTGACGTCGAACCTCCGGACGCTTTTTATGGCAAGTGACGGTGGAGTTGATGTTGAACCGGCCGCGAGTAAGTTGAAGTTGACATTGTCGTTGCTTTGCAAGTTGCAAGTCCACGCAATTGATTTTCAGCTGGACTCCTGGTCTGAATTCGCGAACTCGACTGGACATAAAAGTTGTTTGCAGTGCGCGAGTCGCTGACGGAGATCTAACCGTTGGAATTGACTCAAACTTTTTGGAGTGCTGCGGGATTGTATTCCGCAGGCTTCCACCGGAGGGATCTTCGAATTGATGTCCGAGTCGACCTCGATAATTATTTTCCCAAAGACTCGCGGAGTTCCGTCAGTTTTTGATAGGGCTTCAGTGTTTGAGTCGCCCACGGAGATCCAGCCGTTGGCATTTGATGCGCTTTGAACAGCTGATGTACAACTCTATTGCGCATCTTTCCACCGAAGGGATCGTCGAGATGAGTTTCGAGTCGCCGTCGGTGGTGTCCGCAACGCAGACGTTTACTGCTGCCTTGCAGTCTAGATGTAGATCTTGATACCGCCGAGTCGCTTGAATCAGCGCGGTGATAAAGTCGCCGAGATTGTTGAAGTCGGCGAGCTTGAATCGATGACAAGATCCTCCGTCCCTGGCATAGATCCAGCGCGGAACGTGACGCTCTTGACCGCAGGCCCCACGGTGGGCGCCAACTGTCGTGGGTTTGTCACGTCAGATGTCATGGATGACTTCGTAGGTGTGGGATTGCGCGAATCAATCGTCTCCGAGCTAAAGATCGCAGGGCACGAGGAAGACAATGTTTTTTACCCAGGTTCGGCCCCTCAATGTGAGGTAAAGACCTACGTCCTGCCTATCCTAGATTGGTATTGATATGAATATGGTGTTACAAGGGGTTGGCGATCGATGTGTCGAGTCGCCTTGAGATCTAGGGTTAGGAGTTTGAGAGCTTCAGAGCTTGTCCTTGTCTAACTCCTGCGAGTCCTCTTTATATAACTAGAGGCTCGTCAGGTTACAATGGTATTACTTGGAGACTACTCTTCGTGCCTTCCAAGTTAAGTTATCTCCAATCTTCTGGATCATTCTTACAGCATGCTGTGACTCTTCGTGTCGGCCCATCTTCGTGTAAGCCCAATGGTGGTGCGGCCGTAAAATTATTAAGCCGCATTACACTTGTGGGCCGCGGGTTAATCCATTTATTATTCCCCCGACAAGGCCCATTAGGGAAAAACACCAAAAAGGAAAAGGAAAAAAGGAAGGGGCAGGCCGGCCGGCCTAGATGGGCCACATGCGGCCCACCTAGGGCCGGCGCACCACCATGGTGCGGCTGGCCATGTGGGAATAGTCCCACATGGCCAGGCCAGCAAAGATGGCTGCCCTCTCTCCCCTTTATATAGTGGTGCCCCTTTGCCTGGAAATTTACACCATCCTCTCTCTTTCTCTCATCCGTTTAGACGTGGCTTCGTAAATGGGGCTACGCACGGTTGAGAGAGTTCTCTCCACTATACGCACACCGCCGTGCTGCTAGATCCAATCTTCCACTTCCGCTGCTCTGCTGGATCTGGATCCCGGAGGTCGTCATCTACACCGTACGTGTGTGGAACTACGAGGTGCTACACGGGTGGCACTGGAAGTTGTCTTCTTCCTCTTCACCACCTTGAGGTCGGCACCACCTTTGTCTTCGTCACGCCAAGTTCTTCGTGACCTCGAGGTTGGCTACGTCATCTAGTTCGACAACGCTTGTTGCAGGAGTGTAATCCCCGCTATCGGTCTACAAGGGTATGTACATCGATCCCCTCCATTACGGTATATCTGCATAGTGATAGATTCTAGCTAGTTTATGGTTATCATTGTTAGGATTTTTTTGTTTTCTGCCCAGGATCCCCTTTAGTGGTATCAGAGCCGGTCTATGCGTAGATATATCTGTACGGTTAGAACACATGTTGAATGTGGGCATCGATTCTACATTTGTTACCCTCTTGCGTGTACTTGTTCATATCGCGACACTGTTCGATGAAGCGGCCAGACCGACTTTACGCGTACTCTTACACGAGACTGGTTCCACACTTGACATATGGCTTGTACCGTATGTGTGGCTGGCGGGTGTCTGTATCTCTTACAGTAGTTAGACCCATTGGAGGCTCCTCAGCGATTTGCGCTTTCTGGCCGTCCGATCCTCCCCGCTCCGTCCGATCCCTGCCGGCTCCTGGAGTCGGAATGAATAGGGATTTGCAAAGTCGATAACCGTACCAGCCTTATTGCACCCACTCTCGCTGACATCCTACGTGGATCACCGCTGTAGCCCGAGGGCCCGCCCGTCAGCCTCATGGTTCATGTTTAATCGGTGTGGCGGATGGGCCTGCGCAGTGCAGATTCTGAAGGAGATATGCCCTAGAGGCAATTAATAAAGTGATTTTATTTGTCATATCTCAATTGTTCATAATATGTTTTTTGGTACCATTCTATAACTGTATTACGCGGAAACATTAATACACATGTGGTATTGATACGTCTCAAACGTATCTATAATTTTTGATGTTCCATGCTATTATTATATCAATTGCTACATGTTTTGGCTACACTTTATATCATTTTTATGCATTTTCTGGGACTAACCTATTAACAAGATGCCACAGTGCCAGTTCCCTGTTTTCTGTTGTTTTTGGTTTCAGAAAATCTATTAAGGAAATATTCTCGGAATTGGACGAAACAAAAGACATAGTCAATAATATCACGAGGAGATCACGGAATCCAAAGGGGAGTCGGAGCAGACCCACCAGGGGGCCACGCCACACTAGGGCGCGGCCCAGGGTGGGCCCGCGCCCCCCTATGGCGTGGTGGCCCCCTCGGCCACCGGCGCCGCCTCTTCGCCTATATATTCTCCACGACGCGAAAACCCTAGGACGGTCGATCATATTCCACGAAAAGTTCCGTCGCGGCCGTCATCGTCAATCTCAGATCGGAGGAGTTCTGAAGCTCTTCCCGGCACCCTGCCGGAGGGGAGATCATCACCGGAGGGCTCTACATCACCATGCCTGCCTCCGGAGTGATGCGTGAGTAGTCCACCCCTGGACTACGGGTCCATAGCAGTAGCTAGATGGTTGTCTCTCTACCTTGTGCCTCCATGTTTAGATCTTGTGAGCTGCCTAACATGATCAAGATCATCTTATTGTAATGCTAGATGTTGTGTTTGCTGGGATCCGATGAATATTGATACCATGTTTATTCAAGTTGTTTATCTATGTGCTCTTGATCTTGCATGCTCTCCGTTGCTAGTAGATGCTTTGGCCAGGTAGATGCTTGTGACTCCAAGAGGGGGTATTTATGCTCGATAGTGGGTTCAGTCTCTAGATATCTGGATCAGTGACAGAAAGGTCTAAGATGGTAGATGTGCTGTTGCTACTAGGGATAAAACATTGGTGCAGTGTCCAAGGGCACTTGTATTGATTACATTACACACTTTACTTCATGCAATAATCTGTTGTTAGCAACTTAATACTGAATAGGATGCGGATGCTGCCTTGAAGGTGGATTATTTAGGCATAGATGCGGTTGGAATAACGGTCTATGTACTTTGTTGTAATGCCCAACTAGATTTCATAGTAGACATCTTGGCATGCATTGTTATGCCCTCTCTATTTGTCAATTGCCCAGCTGTAATTTGTTTACCCAACATGCTGCAATCATCTGTTTCCTGTTACTTGCTGATTTTCCTGCTGTTTTCCGCACCATACATTTAACTCTTTGTTTCTGCAAGACCGGAGAGATTGACAACCTCTCTGTTTCGTGTTGGGCAAAGTTCTGGTTTGTGTCTGTGCAGATTCCACGTTGGTGCAAGCTCCCTAGCGCCAGGGGGAGTCAACATCAACAACCTTCCGATAGATCGTCAAGTCCTACTGGATTGATAACCTTGGGTAGATTTCTCAAGGGAAAACTTCTGCTGTCTACATCATAACCTTCCTCTTGGGGTTCACCAACACGTAGCCATCAAGCTGTTTTCTGGCGCCGTTGCCGGGGAAGTACTCATCATCACCATCATCATCATCCTCAAATACTCTCCCGTCAACCAGGCACCAGCTGTTTTCTGGCGCCGTTGCCGGGGACTTGGAGGCTATTGGAAAGGGGAGTCTCTCAGTTCCAATCTCTTTACTTTGTTTTTTGTCTTGTTTTAGTTTTGTTTTGCTTGCTGTTAAAAATCAAAAACCCAAAAAAATTAAATTCTGCATCTAGTTTATTTCGGTTTGCTCATCATGTCTGGTTCTTCTTATTTTGTTTCATCTCCTGAGGTTGAGGTTCGAACTTTTAAGCAACAAGGGGGAGAAAGTTTAAAAGATGCTTGGTACAGAATTAGTAATGCTCATCATAGGTGTGCTAAAAAACATTCCACTACAATCCTTCTTAGGAACTTTTATGTTGGCATTACCAATTGGTATAGATATGTTTTGGACACTTTGACAGGGGGTAACTTCCTAGGAACACCTGCTCTAGAGGCTAGCTACATCCTTGAAAGTCTAGTAGGAATACCACCTGTTAATGAAATTAAAATTGAAGTCTCTCTTGAGGATGTTATGAAAAAGCTTGAGGTTGTAGAGAATCTTCCAAGTATTGATGTTAAGCTTGAAAAACTACTTGAGAACACTGAAAATTTGATAAATCCTTGGAAGATCTTAATAAAAGAATTGTTGCTCTAGAAACTTGCTTTAAAAATCATGATCAAAACTCTAGGATTGAGGAGATAGAGGAAGTCATTGACACCATGAGTAATACTTTTTCCTCTTTCAAAACTAAGAAGCAAGGGTATATTCTAGATAAAGGAAAGAAATTCATGTATGTACCTAAGGGGCCTAAACCAAAACTTTCAACTTCTGATGTGCTGGATAATGGATTTTATGAATTTACTAATAAAGCTTGCAGTGGGCCTCTCAAGTTTTCTTCTCAAGAACTAGCTAAAATGAAAACCCCTCTTGTTGTGAATTATGATTTATCTGAAGCTTTTGGGAACCTTGATGTTTCTGGTCTTGACAATACTTGATGCATCTCTTCATGCCTAGCTCAAAGGCATTAAAGAAAAGCACTTCTGGGAGATAACCCATGTTTTTATTTGCTGTTTTATTTTTGTTTTCTTGAGTCAAGGATGCTTGTTTACCTCTGTAGCAACTCCTTTGTATCTTTTATTTGCTGTTTTGTTGTGCCAAGGAGAGTTACTAATGCAAAGTTGGTTTTATTTTCGGGACTGCATTGGACAGATTGCTGTTCGTCACCGTTTAATTCAGTAGAAAATCAGAAAAAATCGAAAAATGCTGAAACTTTTTGTGCATGTTCCTGATGATGTTACGCAACTTTCATTATTTCAAAAGTTTTCATCTGAGCATCGTAAGTGCCTCGAAAAAATTCGTCATTACAGACTGTTCTGGTTTGACAGATTCTGTCTTTTATTTTGCATTCTCTCTTTTACAAGTTTTTAAGTGGTTTCTTTTCGTGTAAAAGTGCCCACTTGAGCCTAGTAACAGTGGCTAATGTTTAAAATAGTTGGCTTGTGAGTTTTGTCTTTGCTAGAACTTTGAAGTATTATCTTTTAGTGCACTAACCTGCTAATGAGAAAAGCTGTTAAGTTTTGGTGTGAAGGAAGTTTTCAAGTGTTGATAGAGGAGAATGATATTACATGATCAAGAAGAGTGAAGAGCTTAAGCTTGGGGAGGCTTACCTCCCCAGCATATTTCAAGAAGACTCAAGCATGCTAATTTCTTCATCTACAAATTATCAGGTCATCTCTAATGGTGCTATATTTTTATTGCTTCATGCTAGTGTACTCTTCCTTGGAGCGTCAGTGTGTTTTTGTTTTCAGTTTGTTTTGTTTTGTTTGCTGTGCTATACTTGTTGGATCCTAGTATTCATGTTTGGGAGAGAGACACGCTCCACTTTTTCATTAGAATACTCTTGTGCTTCACTTATACTTGTTGAGTATTCCTGTCTAGTTGCTGTGATTGCTTTTAGCTCTCAGTTTTTCATGTATCTCTTGTTAGAGCTTCAGTTTCTTTTGAAGAAAGTACTCTCTTGCTTCACTTATATCTGTTTGGAGAGTTGTCAAATAAGTTGATTGGTGTTTGGTTGGACCAGAAAAATGCTATGCATGTGGTAGTGGTATAAAATGCTTACATGAATCTTTTTAGATCGTTGTCTTGAGTAATTTGATGCTTGCCAATTGTTTTGAGCTGTCAAGTAATTAATGTTTAAGCTTGTGCATCATGTAAGTAATGGCTATTAATGAAGAACTACTATAAGGATTTTCTGCTATAATAATCTGTTGCATAATTGGAAGTCCATAGTAGTCTAGATAATTTTTGGATGAAGGCTATGTGTTAACAAGGAAGACAGTGGGAGTCTATGGTTCGTCAAACCTTGTGTTTTATGTACACTCTTGCTATTCCAGTTGATAATGATGTTTGCTTATAATAACCTTGCTAGCCTAAACTCTGTACTAAGAGGGAATGCTTCTTGTACATCCAAAACCTTGAGCCAAATCCATGCCACCTGTGTCCACCATACCTACCTATTATGTGGTGTTTTCACCATTCCAAGTAAATTTCTTCATGTGCTATCTACTAACTACTCAAAACTGTTACATTTCCTTTTTGTGTCACTACTTGAAAAGCTCATAAGGACGTAGATAGGTGGTCTTTATTTCCTGGTTGATCAAATTTTACACACCTGGACTAGTGGCATATACATCCGCTTATCCAATAATTTTGCAAAAAGAGCTGGCAACGGGTGCCCAGTCCCAATTAATTACAACTTTAACCAAACAATTCTCTTCACATCTTTTTGCCCCTGATTCGTCAGTCAAGCAATGTTCACAAGTGTGTAAACAAAAGAGAAGAGGGATGATCTGCCCGCTGGTAGAAATAACGTCCTTCATGGGAGCCGCTCTTGTAAAGTTTGATCAACTAGTGAAGTAGAGTATTGCCTATTTGCTGATTTGTTGACACCTGTATACACCATTACCTTACAAAACAATATTTTATGCTCTCTATATGCCTTCGGGAACTACAGCTCTAGCACATGATGTTAATCCCTGCTTCCCTCTGCGAAGGGCCATTCTTTTACTTTTATGTTGAGTCAGTTTTCCCACTTCTTTCTGTCTACTTAAGCAAACATCATTGTCAACTCCAGTATAACAGTTTTTACATAACTTTGTGTTTGGTTGATCATATTCTTTGCATTGACATTATCTATATGATATACATGTTGAAAGTTGAAGCAAATGCTGAAGCTATTATCTTCCTTTGTGTTGATACAAACACTTTCATGTTGAGAATTATTGCTGCTGTGAACTAACTATTATGTTAGACTATTATATCTCTAAATGTTTTATAGTATTATTCATGAAAGTTTGCACTTGTGTGATCACTTATGTTTACTCTTTATTTACTTGCTTGCAAACTATAGACCATTGGCTTGGATCACTTCATTCAGATCATGTGCATTACATTGTTATTTGATCAAAGATTGTGTTGGTAGCATGTCACTTCAAAAATTATCTGTTTTTATCGTTTACCTACTCGAGGACGAGCAGGAACTAAGCTTGGGGATGCTTGATACGTCTCAAACGTATCTATAATTTTTGATGTTCCATGCTGTTATTATATCAATTGCTACATGTTTTGGTTACACTTTATATCATTTTTATGCATTTTCTGGGACTAACCTATTAACAAGATGCCACAGTGCCAGTTCCCTGTTTTCTGCTGTTTTTGGTTTCAGAAAATCTATTAAGGAAATATTCTCGGAATTGGACGAAACAAAAGACATCGTCAATAATATCACGAGGAGATCACGGAGTCCAAAGGGGAGTCGGAGCAGACCCACCAGGGGGCCACGCCACACTAGGGCGCGGCCCAGGGTGGGCCCGCGCCCCCCTATGGCGTGGTGGCCCCCCTCGGCCACCGACGCCGCCTCTTCGCCTATATATTCTCCGCGACGCGAAAACCCTATTACGGTCGATCATATTCCACGAAAAGTTCCGTCGCGGCCGTCATCGTCAATCTCAGATCGGAGGAGTTCTGAAGCTCTTCCCGGCACCCTGCCGGAGGGGAGATCATCACCGGAGGGCTCTACATCACCATGCCTGCCTCCGGAGTGATGCGTGAGTAGTCCACCCCTGGACTACGGGTCCATAGCAGTAGCTAGATGGTTGTCTCTCTACCTTGTGCCTCCATGTTTAGATCTTGTGAGCTGCCTAACATGATCAAGATCATCTTATTGTAATGCTAGATGTTGTGTTTGCTGGGATCCGATGAATATTGATACCATGTTTATTCAAGTTGTTTATCTATGTGCTCTTGATCTTGCATGCTCTCCGTTGCTAGTAGATGCTTTGGCCAAGTAGATGCTTGTGACTCCAAGAGGGGGTATTTATGCTCGATAGTGGGTTCAGTCTCTAGATATCTGGATCAGTGACAGAAAGGTCTAAGATGGTAGATGTGCTGTTGCTACTAGGGATAAAACATTGGTGCAGTGTCCAAGGGCACTTGTATTGATTACATTACACACTTTACTTCATGCAATAATCTGTTGTTAGCAACTTAATACTGAATAGGATGCGGATGCTGCCTTGAAGGTGGATTATTTAGGCATAGATGCGGTTGGAATAACGGTCTATGTACTTTGTTGTAATGCCCAACTAGATTTCATAGTAGACATCTTGGCATGTATTGCATTGTTATGCCCTCTCTATTTGTCAATTGCCCAGCTGTAATTTGTTTACCCAACATGCTAGTTATCTGTTCTGAGAGAGACACCACTAGTGAACTGTGGACCCTGGTCCAATTTCCTCATACTGTTTACACAACCTGCTGCAATCATCTGTTTCCTGTTACTTGCTGTTTTTCCTGCTGTTTTCCACACCATACGTTTAACTCTTTGTTTCTGCAAGACCGGAGAGATTGACAACCTCTCTGTTTCGTGTTGGGCAAAGTTCTGGTTTGTGTCTGTGCAGATTCCACGTTGGTGCAAGCTCCCTAGCGCCAGGGGAGTCAACATCAACAACCTTCCGATAGATCGTCAAGTCCTACTGGATTGATAACCTTGGGTAGATTTCTCAAGGGAAAACTTCTGCTGTCTACATCATAACCTTCCTCTTGGGGTTCACCAACACGTAGCCATCAGGTATATAAACAACCAGGTCCCTAGTAGCCTCTATTTAACTAGTCCATTGGGCAACAGATGATCAAGGTTTCCTGATCATGAATAATTACGTCGGTTGACAACGGAGTCATGTTGTTAGGTGAATGATGTGATGGACATACCCAAAAGATATAGAAACGTAGTGCTCATACCTTCGACTGTGAGGTCATATCAAATCGCTGCTTCTGGAAGGTGCTTTGATTGCATCAAACGGCATGTCTTATATAGCGTGACAATAAATGTGACACTTTTGGGTATCCGAAGGAAGCAGTGGAGGCGAGTGATCAAGAGCGGGATTTGCCAATGCACATAGCAGGATAGATACTCTGGGCCCACTCGGTGAGATTACATCAATGAGTTTGCAAGCATGTGACTAGGTCATGGGGATGTAATATCACATATGAGTAAAGATAGATTTGTCAATGACGAGATCATGCTCGGTAATCGTGATGCCGGAGAACGATGCTCGGACAATCTAAGTATCGCCAGGCAAAAGGTTGGGACTGGACGTCTAAAGGTTCGAACGATAAAAGACTTTCGTGGACGCACAGGGACTACCATGGGTATCCAGACCCCACTGTTAGTCATTGATCGGAAAGCGTGTCTTGTTCATGTCTGTGTGATCCCGAACCGTAGGGTAACACACTTAAGGGTAGGTGACGATTAGATTGGATATAAGAGAGAAAGAAACCGGAGGCTTCGGAAGTATTCCGGGACTTGTCCGATGTTGATCGGAGGCAACGAAATATGTTTCGGAGCTCTAATGAATTAAATAATATGTATTTAATCTTAATAAGTGTTATTAGTAATTAAATATATTTTTATTTAATTAATTTCGAATTTTTAAAGGCATTAAACCTAAATGGGCCATAGGGGCCCATTAGGGAAAAACACCAAAAAGGAAATGAAAAAAAGGAAGGGGCAGGCCGGCCGGCCTAGGTGGGCCACATGGGGCCCACCTAGGGCCGGCGCACCACCAAGGTGCGGCTGGCCATGTGGGAATAGTCCCACATGGTTCCCACATGGCCAGGCCAGCAAAGATGGCTGCCCTCCCTCCCCTTTATATGGTGGTGCCCCTTTGCCTGAAAATTTACACCATCCTCTCTCTTTCTCTCATCCGTTTAGACGTGGCTTCGCAAATGGGGCTACGCATGGTTGAGAGAGTTCTCTCCACTATACGCACATCGCCGTGCTGCTAGATCCAATCTTGCACTTCCGCTGCTCTGCTGGATCTGGAGCCCGGAGGTCGTCATCTACACCGTACGTGTGTGGAACTACGAGGTGCTACACGGGTGGCACTGGAAGTTGTCTTCTTCCTCTTCACCACCTTGAGGTCGGCACCGCCTTTGTATTCGTCGCGCCAAGTTCTTCGCGACCTCGAGGTTGGCTACGTCGTCTACTTCGACAACGCTTGTTGCGGGAGCGTAATCCCCGCTATCAGTCTACAACGGTATGTACATCGATCCCTCCGTTACGGTATATCTGCATAGTGATAGATTCTGGCTAGTTTATGGTTATCGTTGCTAGGATTTTTTTTGTTTTCTGCCCACGATCCCCTTCAGATTCGCACTGCGTTCCTCCCATTGGCCGATTATGTTTGTTTACCGTAATGGGTTTTAGCGGTGCCCTTCTGGGTAGCTTTCTTCGCACGTGGTTCCTTCCCCTTTTCTTTCGCTGACCATGGGCCCGTCCCTCCCGTGGTCCACATGTCGGTTGCCCTGCACCTTTGCGTCGCCGATCTCTCTCGTGCGTGGGTTCTCGCTGCATATTTTCTACAGTATGCTGGGGTACTTTGGTATTTTGCCTATGTTGCACTGTTCGTGATGTCAGGGAGAATTCGGGCCCGATTACTCCGTCCGAGCTGGCCTCCCTTCATTCATCGGCGGGTACGTTGCACTGTGTTGGTAGTCAGAAGGCCCGATTTCACATCTCGCTGGCGGCTCGCCATTGGTTTATTAGGTCGGAACCGACCTACCGTATTGAATTATTGCCACGACGCTACAGTATTGATCTGCAGGTATATATGTCGTCTTTTGGATATGAGGGATACCGCAGCCTCCATTTCCCCCGTTTCTTCTTCCTCTCTGTTCTTGCTTTGTTTTACTGTTGATCCGTTCGATCTGTTCCTTTTCTTGTTTGTTGTTGTGATTGTGCTATTGTGTGATTTTTTGGGTTGTTTAATTAGTTTTGTTGTCCACGGCCCTCTTGTCATGTAGTTTTTTCGTGTTCCCTTTTGTTTTTACGATCTGTTGCTTTCACTATTTCCTGCCATGGTTTCTTCTGTTCTTTCCTATGTTGATGCAGGCGGACTTCTTGGTGCGGGTCGTTCGTGTCTGCGTGCCGGCTTCACGCCGGACTGCAAAATCAGGTATTTTTCTTTTCGTTTTGGATTGTGCTCATCATGTTGTGAATCCTTGTGTTTTGTCGACGTCTTCACTGTTTGTGGACGTTTTTCTCCGTTGTTTTACGTGATCCCTTTTGTTAACGAATCGTTCTTTTCGATCTTTGTTTTCTGTCGTGTTACTGCCGTGGTGCTAACGATCTTTTTTTTTGTTTGTCACTACCTTGATGCAGGGCGGTTTCTTGCTGCAGATCTACGGTCTTCGTGTATCCGCTTGCTTTTCTGTGTTCATTTGATTTTGTCAATTTTTTTTAGTTGAATCGTTTCGTGCGTGCCGGATTCATCCCGGTTGTAGATTCAATTTTTTTCCTTTTCTGCTCGGGTTCATCCGGCTATGAATCCTTTCCTTGGTGAACCCATGGGTTATCTGTGGCTGTTTTTGGTTATTTCTTGGTATCCTGTTGTGGGTTCTTTTTGGCATATAGGTACGTGTGTTTCTATGCCATTTTTCTATTTGCGTTTCTCTGTCGCCTTTCTATTTTTTCTGTTTATATTTGGTCGATTGTCTTTCTAATGGTATGATTGATTCGTTGGTTCCCCGTCTGTTTATGCGTTTTGTTTCTACTTGTGTTCATGTTTCCATGTCTTTTTGTTTGTTTTTTCAGACGATTTATTTTGTGTGTCCCAGATCGGCTTCTTGCTATTTTCGTTTTATATTTCTATTGTTCGGTTTCTTTTGTGCTTTTCATAATTGTTTTGTGATTTCTTTTGCCTCTTCTTCATGCAGGTCGTTGCCTTGGTCGGGATCATTTCGGACGCGAGTGTTTTTAATTTTCTTTTTGGCTTCGGGTTCTTCTTCTTTCTGTGGTGAGTTGTCCTGGTCGGTTGGTGTTGCCGGCTCCCCGTTGGGCTTTAGTTTGTTGGGGTTTAATCTATTACTTCGGGTACTTTTCTCTTGTGTTTCCTTCTGCTTTCCATACTTTTCTTATTTTACACACCTGCTCTTTTTTAGTTTTTTTATGTTTCTTCTCGTGCAGGTCGTCGTCTTACTGGTGATCGTTTGAGTAGCGGGTGGTTCATGTTTATTTATTCGTTCCGAGGTCATGTCCCGCCGGCTTGCCCCGTGGGGTTTTCTTTGTTGCTCGCGTTGGTACTTCCTCTGTTCCTCGGTATTTTTCCTATATTTGCATTACCATGATCAGATTTGGCGTGGTTTTTTCTCACATTTTCTTTTGCGTATCCTTTTGTTTAGTCGAAGTATGTATGAGTTAGATCTGTGGCTTACGAGTGAAGAATCGTTTGTAAAGTTGATGTGAAGAAACGAGTGAAGGATTGTTTCCTCTGTTTGTGTTTTTGGTTTGATATGTTTGGTACTCCGTATTAGTAAGAAGATAGTCAACCGGAATTGCTTCCGTCTACAAGTAGTAGAGAATTAGGTGCGTAAATTGTTTACTTTCCACGGAACAGGGTAGGCGCAGGAATAAATTTTATTGGTGGTCATGCCGACTCCACCGGACGGTGCGTTAAGACGGACAAGCCAGTATCGATATGTCCCCTACATGATGTTGGTTTTCTTATTCACGAAGTTGTCGTCTGCCCATTTATTTTATGGATTTATTTTTTACGTTTCGTAGGGTTATGTCGGTTTACCCTTGCAGGAAGGTGACGGTTTATATTTTAAGTCGTGTGTTTGTTTTTTGTTATGTCTACCGTTCTGGTGTTGTAGGATGGTGGTTTGTTTTTTCTTCACGATGTTGGTGCTTTTGGCGGGTTCATGTTTCAACCTACCATTTTCCTCCCTCTGCTTCCGTAACTTAAAACCTGTTTTCTTGCCATTTACACGGAAGCTACGTTTGGGTGTGTTAACTCACAGGATGGATCTAGGTACATATTCAAGGACATATTGTCCATTGACCTATTGATTTAGAAATCCCTCGAGTATCCACTGATGGCTAACCGGTTGCACCACCCGACTCTACCGACTCCAGGTTCCCCTCTTAATGCACCACCCGACCCCGCTGACTCCAGGTTCCGTCTTAATGCAAATCTTTTTTCATCTGTTGGAATATCTGATATTTTGTTAGCTGTTTTTCCTTCGGTTTGCCAATATTTTTGTCCTACTGGGTTGTCGACGCGTTCCTTGGCCGTCTCTACTCCGCCAGACTCTATGCGTTTGGTGGGCAGAGTTTTGTTTTTGTCCTGGGACATGTGTGGTGTTTGGCACTCGTTTGCTGCTGAGGATTGACGGGAATGTCGCCGACGCTGTTGTTCCCTCTCTGTTTGCGCCGACTCCAGGGAGTCGGCGTGATCGGATGGTGCATTAGACGGAGAAGCTTATATCAGTCGAGCAGAAAGCAATCAGGTGACCTGGAACCGTACGTTGTCCAGAGTGGCTGCAGGATGCCGACGAGATTGCCTTCTGTTGGCCGGTTTAGTGACATCTCTCCCTTGGGCTTCACAGCCGGTTTAATACACAGAGTCAGCACGAGTTCGACATAAGGCAGCTTGGATTACGGTTCCATGTGGAAGTTAGTTCCAAATGATAGGACATCAAAATATATGGTTTATTATACTCATGTGACGTCATTGTTAATTAACAATTTATGTTGTGCATCGGTTCATCGTGCGTTCCAAGGCTTCGTCATGAAGGAATTTGCGTGCGAGGCTTCAAAGAGAAGAATCGTTTTTCCAAGGACGTGGCGGCTACTTTCCATCGTTATGACGTATATTTGAGCTGACAGGTTGGCAGGTCGGAAAGCTTGCCGGCTTATGGTCCTAGCATCAAACCGTCGTCCGTCATCCGGTTTGCTAATGTACATTAATTCCACGCAGTGGAAATCTATGTACGTGCAAGACAAAACGTCATTAGAAATGTGCTCCAAACGAGCTCCGAAGTTAGGGTAAACAACCCCGTTTGTAATCAAGTTGTCTTCTTAGTTGCCGATCTGTCTGTGTTGTCGCGTGATTGGTTCTGCTTGACTCATATGGGATTCTCCGTCTTAATACACCATCTGTCTTGCCGACTCCCTGGAGTCGGCCGGAATAGCGTTCCTCTCCACCTTAATTGCTGCGTCTTCCCGCGTACAATTTAAGTTGGCAGACGAGTCCGTCTATGAACAGTAACACGATGACGCGTAGTGGGTGTCTGGTCCAGTCGGTTCCCTGGACTCGACATCGAATATTTTGGGAGATCGTTTGTCAACAGTGCTCGGTTATCTCGGTGACACAGGTACTGTCCTTTGATCGGTTTCTTTTCGATGTTGTTTAAATTGTAAGGAAAAGGGAGGGTAATTCGGGAGGGCAGCCTGTTACGTTTGACTTATTTCCCATCGGATATGAGCTTCGCTACCCTTTAGCTTTGTCCGATTAAGCCTTTTGGTTGAATTACATGGGCTTCTCAATCCTAATACCCCATCCGTCACGCCGACTGTCGTGGTGGTGTCACGGCAGATGCCATAGGATGGCTTAAGTTGGGGGCTCGCTAGGACGTTGGGGGATCCGGGGAGGGTGTGCGCGCTCAAGAAGCACGCATGAAGAACCACGAGGAACACGCAAGAACAAGCAAGAACGAGCGAAAACAAGAACAAGCAAAGCACACCAGGATGTACCCTGCTTCGGGGCCCTCTTGTGGAGGTAACACCCCTACTGCAGCACTAGCCTACTCTCTTTATATCTCAATGATAACAAGTACAAAGTGCTCCTTGAGCTGTATGAAGCAACAATGGTGAGAGCTCTAGGAGGAAGATGGAGCAAGGGGGGAAATGAGGCTTCTTCTTCGTCGTCCCTCGCCCTGGAGGATGTGCTGGTCTATTTATACACTAACCGGATTACCATTCTGCCCCTGGCCGGAGATGACAATGGCATGGACAAGAGGAACAGGACAAGCTCTGGCTACTGTCACTCAGTCCAGCTCATCGTCAGTCCAACGGCAGGTCTATCTTTTCCTCTTTGAGCTTACGCCAGCGTAGCCCACTGGAGCCTAGGCCACTGCCCTTTCCCAAATTAGCCGAGTCAGCGCCTAGGGCCTAGCGACCCGGAAAACCCATGGCTCGACCTGGCTGTCTTCTGAGCCTCGGGCAGGAGGCCTGCATGACCCGTGAACTTACTGACATTACTTGGCCTTTGTGCATTATCCGACATTGCCTTATGCCGGATCCTTCCTGATCAACCCGGCTAAGTTAAGCCGGTATTCCTTCCTCTGATCCGGCTAGACTTTGCCGGATCCCCTTCGGTCTCCCCTGACATTGCCTTATAGCATGATTGAGAGCCAACTGACTTTTCCAAGTGATCCGGTCCAAGGGATCGGCCCAAGAGATCCGGCTTGACCTTGACCCGGCCCACTCTTTACAGCTCTTAACACCACCTCTTTGCCCTACCCGGGGGCAACCCCCCGACAGTAGTCCCCGAAGCTGGTGCGGTCCTACAGCCTCGGATGGAGGGCCGTAGCAGGTTAAAAACGCCCTTAACCGAATCTCATATCGAATAATTTTGTCTCAGGATTTCCCGGGACACTTGGCAGGGAATCTCTGCGCAAAGCCCCGTAACCGGGTCTCTGATCTGACACGCCATTGTCAGCACGTCATCCGGGTCCACCAGGTATTCGAGTGTGTTTGACTAAATGACCGCGTCTCCTCGGTTTCTTCGCTGACCGGCACATTGATCCGCACAACCGCTTCCAATTCTGTGACCCACCATGTGCTTGAAATATATGGCCACAGCTGCGACCACAGAGTTTCAGGGCACACTTGATCCGGCCACGCCCCGAAAACCGCGCGGTAGTGCGTCAGTTACCAGCGAGCGGCTAAATATAGGGGTGCGGGTTCCTCTTCTTCTTCCCCGCACTTCCTACTTCAAGAACTCCATCCGTGCCATTGACGCCGCTGCGATCTCGCCTTCGCGACTTCGCCGCGCCGGAGACCTCGACAACGCCGGAGAAAACTCGCCGGAGCCGCGCACCACGCCCTGCACCGCCGTTTCTTCACCGAGCTTCTTCCTCGCCGCATCGCAACCGTAAGTTCCTTTTCTTCCGGCCATGGCGACCTCGAGCAAGTTCATATCCCGCTAGGAACTTGCGCCTGTTTCTTGTAGATTCACTCGCGTACGAGTCCATTGTCACGCCTTAGTGCATTCCCTAGATCTCCTTTCCAGGTTTTGCACTAGATTGCCCTAGTTTGGCTTGCCACGCTTGAGCAGTTCCACCATATTTTTTACTCGGGATTTCCTCTCTATTTTACTGCTGCGGTAGATCTTGCGTAACCCTAGATTCTCACGAAAAGGTGTTTGTAGTTACCAGCCGAATTACTTTTCCGCAGTAACTAGACAACTTTATCCGGGATAGCTCTACCGAATCGCTTTACATCTGATTCGGTTACGCCATTATCCGATTCGTTCTGGATTAGAGATTCCGAATCTCCTAACTCGGCTATCTCCATTTCTTGCAGGACTGATTCGGATATGCCGAAGCTGCCCCCCGGCAGTTGGGAGGGTTCCGATGTTACAAATGATGACCTGGAATGGCTGCTGAGCACCCGGCGTATAACACCTAAAGTTATATGCCGAAAACCGGGGAAGGAACTCGAACCGGTCACCCAACCGGGTGAACGCGTTGTATTTCTAGCGCACTTCGAGCGCGGATTCGGACTCCCGGCGAGTGACTTCTTCCGGGCTTTCCTAGACTTCTTTGGCCTGCAGCCTCACCACCTTCCGGCTAACGCCTTTGTCTCCCTGTCGGCTTTTACCTCCTTTACCGAGGGATATCTCGGTCTCTGGCCGACAGTCCAAACCTGGGCGAAGTACTTCCACCTCCGTAAACAGACTATCCCGGGCAGTGACCCGAAAGTGATGACCGCTTGTGGTTCGGCTAGCATTACTCCGAGGGCGGGCTCCATCTTTCCCCGGATCACTGGCCTGGATACTTGCAGAAATGGCAAAGGTCCTTCTTCTACGTGAAGAGCGCTGAAGGCCATGATGCTCTCAACTTGCCCGAGTTCAGGATCGAGCCCCCCACAGCCGAATTAAACTTCAGATATGATCCGGCTGACACTCTTGCGGAGCTTCAAATCATACATCAAACTCTGGAGGATTTTCTGGAGAAGGGCCTGCTCTCGGACGATCTCCTCCGGCCTTCGTCTGTCGCCGGTCAGTCCTCTTCAACAACGTGAGCACAAGATTTGCCACATGAGTGGTCTGCTAGATCCTACCCGGATCAGCAAACATGACCTCACCAGAGCTTCCGTCAAGAGACGGGTAAACGCCATTGCCTACACCGAGATGTCGGACAAGTGGCGGTGGGGCGTGGAGCCGTTCCACCGAGATGCACTTCCCCACAGGTTAGTTCACCATTCTCCGAATTAATCCATACTTCATCAAAATACCATCGGACTAATCCATATTTGCCTTGACTCTACTGCAGCTGTTCGACCGCCAAATCACCGAAGATGGAGATCTCTCCACCAAAGTGTGGGGACCGGATCGCAGCCCGCTGCGCGAGGGCGAAGAGGATGCGGATACGGACGATTATTTGCCGATTCCGCGCCAAGCCCATCCGCAAGGGTAAGCAATCGACTATTTACAACATTTCCGACGATGAAGATGATGATTGCTGGATCCTAGATCCCATTGATGCTATTCCGATTTCATGGTCACCACCTTGTGTTCCAGCCAAACAGGATGCTCAAGGGACATCTCGGAAACGCGATGACGCGTCCGGATCAGATGCCCTCAAGCCAAGAGAATGAAGAAAGCTGCCTTCAAGCCGAATCGGCTCAAGCCCATGCCTACCACCAAGGGGTAATGCCAGCTTAACTTCATTCGCTTTCCTCCTCTATTATCCGAGCCACCTTTATCCGAGTTAACTGTTTACTTTGCTCTATGTAGTGACGTCATCGTCACCGAGCAAACTCATTCATCCATTCTTTCTCCCATTCCTCCACTGGATACGGCCATGGAGCACCAGTCTCCTGAAAAGGCTGTCGCCTCTCCCGCGCGTGCCACAACTGCCAATACTCCTCCGCCGACTCTCATTCCAGAGTCGGTTATTGACCTGGAGAATGAGGAAATCTCGGCTCCTACCCGAGATTCAACTTGGCCACGTCCTCTGAAGGAGTTGGAGAAGGAAAAAACTAAGACTTCGGCTAAGTCTTTGACTAAGCCGGATCCTCGCCCTACCCCCAAGGCTCAAGCTCTGCTGAATCAAGAGCAGCAGCAGAAGAAGAAAAAGCAGCAGCAACAACCTCTCGAGAAGCAGCAGAAGCAGCAACAGGAAGTACTTAAACCACCACAACAAGCGTCCCAGAACCAACCGAGGCAGCCAGATCCAGCCAAGACCCCGGGCGCATCGCCTCTACCTAAGCCGACTCAAGCCGCCTCTGGCACGACTCCAACCACCTCGGATAAGCAGGTGGTTGCTAGCAGACAGGTTTCCGCCACTCCATCAGCGACTCGGGTGCATGATCAACTCTCTGAGGCGATCACTCGCGCCCGACTTAGTGGCCAGGTTCTGCCGAATCTCCGCACTCCGAGCGGCGACAACCTCGGCTCCGCAGAGCAATTCGTTAAAGCTTGGAATACTGCGGACCTTGCCGAAGGCTCAACTACTTCAGCGTCGCCACATCCGGCTGGCCCTAGCCGGATGTTTCAATCTCTACACTCTGTGCAGGCCTCGGTCGTGAAGCTAACCGGGTCTTCGAGGTAACTTTGCCGAATCCTGCTTTTATTTCATCATGATCAATCTGCACTATTCCCAGTCCCCGAGATTCGGGTCGAACGACTGATACTCCTCCGAGTAAGAAAGTCATTCGGCTTGAATCTCTAAAAACTTGATCATGAATTTTGTCTTAGCCGAAAAAATCGTGGGACTCCCAGTCCCCGAGTCTCTTTTCCAATTGAGTCGGTCAACTTTTTTTTTATCAATCTCGGGCCTCCAGTCCCCGAGATTCGTTTTGGCTCCATGTTGCTAGTCTCGGGTGCCAGTCCCCGAGACTCTTTTTACGCCATTAACCTTTTTCTTTCAGGAAACCACGACTGCTCGCAGCCGGATCTTTAAGCAGCTAGTCCTGCAACACCAGGCCCTCCAAACTTCCTTCGATGCGCAAGGTGAGGAGATGAAAAAGAAAGATCAGGAGCACAAGCGCGCTTTAGCGGAGGAAAAGTCAGAAGTGACTCGGCTCCAGCGGGAGCTTGACCGGGTTGGAAAAGTGAAGGCCAAGCTCAAGAAAGACCGGGATGCTGCAAGTGAGAAAGATTCGATCCAGAAGGAGCGAGATGCTTTCAAAGCCGGGCTTGCGAAGCGGGCCGAATTGGACAAGAAAATCCAAACGGTCGTTGCAGACGCTGAAGCCGAAGCTAAAGCGGCGAAAGATGATCTGGCTGCTCACAAGGCGGTCAGCGCGAAATGGCTGGCTGATCTTGCTAGCCTCAATGAAGACATGGACCGTAAGTTTGCCGAATCTCCTCTTCCTCCTCTGCTCTTATCCGACACATAATTTCGTGTTCCCTCTCGTTTAATTCGGTGTTAGCTTATCTGAATGTAGGAGAGTTTACCAGCATCCGGCTTCAAGCCGCCAAAGTTGTGAGATGCCCGAGCTGAGAGAGCTAAGTTAGCTGGAGCTCCCCTACCAGAGACGTGGGATATCGAAGATCACATTACTGCACTTAAAGCTCGGATTGCTCCTTTGAAGGAGTCCCACATTGATCTGTTCAATGCAAGTCTCAAAGCTCACCGAGTCTTGTTTCCTGAAGCCGGCAAGTCCGGTCTGCGGACGAGCTAATCAAAGACCTGGATCAGGCGAGACCCGGTTAAAGCAGTGGAGATCTTCGTCCGCCCGCGCTGGTGCTGACGCAGCTTTGCTATTTATCATGTCTTGGTATGAGCTGATTGATCTCGTCAAAGTGCGCTCCCTTCGCGAGGGTTCTTCATGGGCTTCAGATCCGAACCGGATCAAGATCCGCGAAGAAGCTGCCAACTTTATGGCCGAATTTGCAAACACAAGCATCTTGATCTGGACGCTCCGGTCTACTCGGATGGGGAAGAATCTGAAGAAGAGGAATCGGACGATGCCTCCCTTGACGAATACCGAGTCTGAGGGCGAGTCTGGTGATTCGGCTAACTCTGCCGAACAACCTCGTATCAAGTCCACCAAGTGCCAGCTTCCGACTCGGCCAAGACTGCCGAACAATCTCCGCCAAGACTTCCAAGATGCCAGCCACTGACTCGGCCAAGACTGCCGAACAATCTCCGGCCAAACTTCCAAGACGCCAGCCACTGACTTCGGCTGAGACTGCCGAACAAGCTTTAGTCAAGACCGCCAAAACTTCAGTTGATCCGGATGCTTCCGAGTCTGCCAGCCTTCAAGCTCTCCGTCCAAGGTCATTCCTGCAAGTGAGGGTCTCTTTCAACCGAGGTTCCTCCATCATCCGAGTTCATCCCTGCAACCGAGTCTCCTGCAACCATGGCTCCTTCTTCCTGAATTATCTTAATGAAAAACATTAAATCCCCGGTATGCCGGGAGCAGATGTAATATACAATTTAAGTTCTTCCGAGACTACTTTTATTTTGCTTAATGTGATCCGGACTAGGTTTATGTTGGATCATCTTAAACCGAGTCCCCGAGTCTGTTTTCTTGTTCACTATTTTTGCCGAATCTTTGCTCTTGTCTACCTTTTAGGTGTTGGACAGTCGAGTCACAAGATAGGAATCATAGCATACAATACTTGAAACATGCGAGTTGTGGTTTAGAATCATCTAACATAAACAAAAAAAAGAATAACAGGGGTTAGTAAACGACATGTGCCGAATCGGTTTTGGACCGAGTCCCCGAGTCCATTTTCATGTTTCCCATATTCCCCAACCCTGCTCTTGACTACCATTTTGGTGTTTGTCAGTCGAGTCACGAGATCAACAACACAGCATACATTACTTGAATTTTGGGACGAGGTTCAAAGCGATCCGACACATGAACGGTAGACAAAACAGTAATAAAAAACACATGCATAAGGACGAGACAGTCCCCGAGTCCAGACTCGGATTACCGAAATTTCATTTATGATAAACTGAGATACATACATTGCGCCCCTTAAGAGTAAAAGGGTCGAAGCAGAGCTACATTCCAGGGTCGCTTGGTTTCTTCTCCGGGTCTGTCCAGGCCATCCTCCTTGGTTCCTGTGCGTCTACAAGGTAGTACGAGTCATTGTGCATAGCCTTGCTCACAATGAATGGTCCCTCCCATGGAGGTGATAATTTGTGTCGGCCTTTGTTGCGCTGCACCAGCCTTAGTACTAGATCTCCCTCATGAAACACTCGAGGGCTAATCTTCCGACTATGATAACGTCGGAGACCCTGCTGGTATACTGCTGTCCGAGATAGGGCCAATTCTCTTGCTTCCTCTAGCAGATCCACTGCATCTTCCCGGGCCTCTTTTGCCTCGGTTTCGGTATACATTGTCACCCTTGGTGCATCATATTCTATGTCAGTGGGTAGCACTGCTTCTGATAAGTTGCACCGGCATTTCTCAAATCGAAACACATGACACGATAGCAATACGCCCCATATGGGGTAATAAAAGCAGTCTTTATTTGATCTTTGGGGTTCAGTGGTATCTGGTGAAAACCAGAGTACGCATCAATAAAAGACAACAACTCACACCCAGCAGTAGAATCGATCACTTGATCAATCCGAGGTAAAGGAAACGGATCCTTCGGGCACGCCTTGTTAGGTTGGTGAAGTCGATGCACATGCGCCACACCTTGACCACCGCTGGTTCGTCCTTCTTCTTCTCTACCAGAACCGGATTGGATATCCAGTCTGGATGCAACACCTCCATAATGAATCCGGCTGCAAGTAGCTTAGCCAGCTCATCAAGCACCACTTTCTTCGATCGTCTGAAAGACGACGAGTCGGTTGCCTCACCGGCTTCACATCCGGCCTGACAAATAAAGAGTGCTCTGCCAACTCCCTCGGAACCCAGGCAGGTCCTTAGCCGACCATGCAAAGATATCCCGATTCTCACGGAGGAAGTGACAGAGCGCGCTTTCCTATTTCTCGCCCAATCCGGCACCAATGATGGCCATGCGCTCCGGATTCTCCGGGTCAATGGGGATCTTCTTTGTCTCCTTGGGCACCTCAAATGTTGCACCTGCATCCGGATTGGTCATAGCCAGCACGCCGAGCTGAGCTGACTTCGCCATTGCCACTACTTCATGCATCTTGCTCTTCTCAGCTTGGATCACTAACGATTCGGCTAAGGTGGAACCGACCGTGGCACACTGTATGGCCTTCTTGTAATCTCCCGCAACGGTGATGATACCATTCGGGCCAGGCATCTTCATCTTGAGGTAGGCCACATGAGTGGATATCATGAACTTGGCTAATGCCGGCCTGCCGAGCAGAGCATGGTATGGGCTCTCCAAGTCTACCACCTCGAATTCGAGACTCTCAAGTCGGTGATTGTCCTTGGTACCAAACAGCACATCTACCCAGATCTTACCCATTGGGGAACAAGACACCCCGGGTACTATACCATGGAAGGTGCAACTGCTCTGCTGCAACTGATTCGGCGAATAACCCAACTTGACCATTGTGTCCCGATACATGATGTTTATAGCACTGCCATTGTCAATCAAGACTCGACTGAATCTCACATTAATCTTGGGTCCAACCAAAGTCGGATCCACCACCAGTGCATAGTTTCCTGGGCTTGGCATAACCCTGGGATTATCAGCCCTGCTCCAAGTGATCTCCTGCTCGGACCAGTTCAGGTATTTTGGGACTGCTGGTGTGACTGCATTCACCTCCTTCGCCCTTCGCAGCTGACTTTTCTTGTCAGTTGGCTCGGTCACAAAAACCACATAACTTTGATGAGCCTCCTTGTAATCATTTCCGGGGTATCCACCTTGCCGACTCGGACCAGCATTGTTGTTGTTGCCTCCCATATTTACCAGGTTAACCGGCTTTGTGGCTGCCGGCCTTGGAGCTCCTGCGTTCACCGGGGTTGCATTGGCTCCGGATAAAGGCGTATTCGGCCTGAAATTCGGTCTAGGAGCACCTCTCTGAGGTGGCCCTCTCTGACCTTCCGCCTGGATGCGATGATGCCAGCTACAATTCCGAGTTGAATGATTGGCCGGCTTGCGTGGGTCTGTTGTGTGATAACGGCAAGGCCCATCTATCATTGCCTCAAAAGTTAGAGGTGGACTCGGTCCATCCCACACTTTCTTTGCCCAGGCACCTTGATTCGGCCTCCAAGCTGGACCCTCATTTTTGGTCTCTGACTATCTCCTGCTCCAGGATGATCCATATTTACTGCAGCAACCTGATCTGAACCGTATCTATAATCCGGATCTCTCCTCTTATAACCGAACTCATGTCGGTCACTGGGCCTCAATGGTCCAGTTCGGTTGTTGACCGGTTGCCTCCTGCTTGTTCCCACCGCATCCAACGCTGGCTGCGTCGGATCGCCAAGAGCATATGTATCTGCTATCCGGATCATTTCCGCCAGGGTCTTTGGCATATCCCTCTGGAGCTTCTGCCAAAGCGGGGTGCCATGTCGGCAACCCTGCGCAAACCAAGAAATGGCCTGCTCCTCCACGACACCTTCACAAGAATTGCGAATGTTGCTCCACCGAGTCAAAAATTCTCGGTCTGTCTCCCGCTCTTCCTGCCTGCACGCAGACAAGAGCTGAGGTCGGTTTGGCCTCTTGTAAGTGCTGGAGAAGTTGCTGTAAAACGCCTGCTCCAAATCCATCCAAGAGTTGATACTACCCTCTGGTAAGTTATTCAGCCAAATCCGGGCTGGCCCTTCCAACATATGCGGGAGATACCGGACCGCCCATCGGCGATTGCCCCCCGCAATGTGCACCGAGGATACATAGTCTATCAGCCAATCCTGCGGCTTAGTGCTGCCGTTATACGGCTTTGTGATTCGGCCAAGCTGAAACAACGGCACGTTCGGCTCATTCATGATCCGAGGCCCAAAGCATGGAGGACCTGGTGGGCCTTGCTCTTCCAGCTTCTCGGACTGGTAAATCCTATCCAACTTGAGACGCTGATCATCCGGATCCAATGTCCGAGGTCCCAGCCTGGATGCAAGTGCATTATCATACGTTTGGTATCCGGCTCGCGCCATAGCCGAATTACCATCATCATAGCGGTAGCCCGCCTGGCCACCACCTTGCTGCTGCGCTTGCACCATTACTTGCTGCTCCTGCCGGGGTTGATTCTGCCCAGGAGGACGAGGTGGTTGACCTCGGCCAGCCGAATTACCCCTTCCGGCTCCCGGATTGCCTTGTCCGCCATTGTTTCTGCTCTGGCCACCTCTTCCTTGAGCAGCTAGCTGCTTGCCGGCATACTCAGCATCATAGGCCTGCAGCTGTTTGCTCTTGCCCGAATTCACGCTTTGGGCCCGGTCAACTCCGACATGCGGGGATGACGCTTGCCCCTTGGATCTCTGGCTAACAGCCTTAGCCGACACTACTACCCGAGAACCACCAGCGTCCGGATTAGCTTTCCGGTAAGCCTCATTCTGCCGGTTACACACATCAACCAGCTCATTGACCCTCTCTGCCTGCTTGCGCCAAGCATCTCCGGTTAATGTGGTCAACTCGGCTCGCGCTGCCGCTGCAGCCCTAAGATTCTTGGCCGGGGAGCTATACACCGGCTTGCCTGTACCCGATCTATGACTAGTAGCCTTACTCGAGCTCGATCTTGCGGCTCTAGCTAACTCGTCATTGAGGTCCTTACCCCTGTTACGCAAATCTGCTTTCTTGCGTGGGTGCGGCGCTACCGGAGTGAAACCATCGGTGATACCATTGGCAGCATTATATTCTCTCATGTCTCTATCAAATGCTTGCCTAGACTCTACCACTAACCGGGCTTCTCTTTGCAACCTCAGGCGCTCTGCCTCTAACTCAGCTATAGTGGACTCTACGTTTGCCCCAGGTGCCACTGGCCGAGATAACTTTTCCAGGACATCCTCTAAGGGAGCCTCCCTACTTGACATGCCAAGTGGGCCAACCGGATCCGGTTTCTCCTTTGGGAACTTCGCCGTCCGAGCCGGCTTGTCCACCGGATCGGTTGGCGTGACCAGTACCTCGGGCATGCTATTGCCGGCATCTCCTTTGCCTGCTCCAGCACTTGGTCCGGTCATCATCACCTCCACGCTACTCCCGGGGCGAGCGCTACGCCGTCCGAGAGCTGCGCGGAAAGAAGGAGGTCCTCGGCCACGAGCACCTGCGCCGGGTACTCGCGGACAAGCTCGGTGGTGACGTAGGTGAGGAAGCTGCCGAACTGGATGAAGCATCCATCCACAGGGAGTGGCCTTCCCGCGAAGCAGCCGGCGTTGTCGCTGATGAAGGTGAACCCGCCGTAGTTGCAGACGAGCCCTGACAGCACACGTACGCCGGAGCTGGTGACGGAACCCGTCCGGATGGAAACCCCAGCCAACGCCACTGCTTGCCCCACGGTGGGCGCCAACTGTCGTGGTGGTGTCACGGCAGATGCCATAGGATGGCTTAAGTTGGGGGCTCGCTAGGACGTTGGGGGATCCGGGGAGGGTGTGCGCGCTCAAGAAGCACGCATGAAGAACACGAAGAACACGCAAGAACAAGCAAGAACGAGCAAAACCAAGAACAACCAAAGCACACCAAGATGTACCCTGCTTCGGGGCCCTCTTGTGGAGGTAACACCCCTACTGCAGCACTAGCCTACTCTCTTTATATCTCAATGATGACAAGTACAAAGTGCTCCTTGAGCTGTATGAAGCAACAATGGTGAGAGCTCTAGGAGGAAGATGGAGCAAGGGGGGAAATGAGGCTTCTTCTTCGTCGTCCCTCGCCCTGGAGGATGTGCTGGTCTATTTATACACTAACCGGATTACCATTCTGCCCCTGGACGGAGATGACAATGGCATGGACAAGAGGAACAGGACAAGCTCTGGCTACTGTCACTCAGTCCAGCTCATCGTCAGTCCAACGGCAGGTCTATCTTTTCCTCTTTGAGCTTACGCCATCATAGCCCACTGGAGCCTAGGCCACTGCCCTTTCCCAAATTAGCCGAGTCAGCGCCTAGGGCCTAGCGACCCGGAAAACCCGTGGCTCGACCTGGCTGTCTTCTGAGCCTCGGGCAGGAGGCCTGCATGACCCGTGAACTTACTGACATTACTTGGCCTTTGTGCATTATCCGACATTGCCTTATGCCGGATCCTTCCTGATCAACCCGGCTAAGTTAAGCCGGTATTCCTTCCTCTGATCCGGCTAGACTTTGCCGGATCCCCTTCGGTCTCCCCCTGACATTGCCTTATAGCATGATTGAGAGCCAACTGACTTTTCCAAGTGATCCGGTCCAAGGGATTCGGCCCAAGAGATCCGGCTTGACCTTGATCCGGCCCACTCTTTACAGCTCTTAACACCACCTCTTTGCCCTACCCGGGGGCAACCCCCCGACACCGACTCCCTGGAGTCGGCCGGAATAGCGTTCCTCTCCATGTTAATTGCTCCGTCTTCCCGTGTACAGTCTCCGTTGGCAAAGGGGGAGGAGAAACAGACCCATGACAAAGGCCGCACAATACAGACATTGGTCGGCTTAATAGAGGGCACCGCGTAGGAACAGTGGACAGTCGACGTGTTGCTCGACCGAACGGTGGCCACTCTCTTGTGTGCAATCCGCTTGATGGGACATTGGGAGGTGGAGTGAGTGGTTGAACGAAACATTAATGAGCGTGGTAGATTGGTAGGTTGGAGTTATTTCTACGCGATTGAATGCGTTCTCTGAGTGTGTGTGTTTTCTCTAGCTTGTGTGCTGAGGCATGCATCAGTCTTATCCCCTCCCCCACAAAAAATATTTCAGTGTTTCGGCCATCCCAGGCTCTCTCGTCCCAAATGGGCCAGTTGGGCTGAAGGTGTATTGTCAAAATAAAATAAATGGGTCTGCGCTCATGTGTTGTATACGTACGGATAAAGCGTCGTGGTGGGGGCTTGCGTACCTGGCATCCCGCGTGCCTAGCTGACGATCCTAAGCGCGTAGGGGGCACGTGTTGGTCAGCCGTGGTGTGTGCAGCTACCGCCGGTGATAGCAAATTATTTTCGTAACCTCTAGATCTTATATTTATGCTTTAGAACATTAGAAGAGTTAATAGTTCAGCAATCATGAAGATAGTAATATAACAGATTAAGACATATCGGCATGAAGGAAAAATAAACCGTTTCATCCCTTCAACACATCCCTGTACACAATGTTTTTTGTGCTTTTTCCCGTGTGATCAATGTCTTTATTTGGCTTGGCCAAAATCCGAGTGGTTTGCCTTGACACACCCCTGGACAGCGCAACATAAAGTTGGCCATGTGAGAACACTGGCCCCGGGAGGTAAATACAAACATTTGGAATCGTTTAACCCTGGGCTTTGTTAATGGTCATGGCAAAACTCAACCGGATCGGAAACTGTTTCCTCTTGAACTTGAAAGGAAGTAAAATGTCCTCCGAGGGCGACAAAGGGATCCTCGGTATGAACACTCTACATCCAGCATGTTGTCCACCAACAATCTCGGCATCGATTGCATTATCTTGGAATGCTCTAAGCATGTGTTCATGTGGCAGGCCCCTCTTTTGAAACTCAGTTACATGGACATATGCAGCAACCTCACCAAAGTACTTCTTCTGGATCAAAAGATCTTTCATACTATGCAATTTGGCCCTGTATACTCTCGCCACAAGGTCTGGACGGTATTGCGGTGTCTGCCCGTGTTCAAGCCTGGATGTAATCTCCTCCCAGTGCGGGTTGCAAGTCATGGTGGTGAAATAATCAGGCTTCCCATACCGCTAGACTAACGCCATCGCATCAAGAAATCTTCGCTGCAAGTCTCGATCACCACCTGGAAAAGTCCGCGGTAGCACAATTCTCTTGCCAACCTGAGAACCACGTGTCTCACCCGCATCCATGACGTCAACAACACCCTAACAAACAGATGAATCAAAACTTCAGTATCTGGTAAACGGAAAAGGTTTCTTGTTGGAAGGCTAGCCGATCCACATTTTTATTCAATGTAGAATGTTATGATACCTAGTATAGATCGGCACGAATGAGCTTCTGATTCTTAGGCTTGGAGTAGAAATCAAGTCTCATGGTCTCCATCTTGATATACATGTCAACAGCCCATTGCTGGAACCCGCGTGCACCGAATAATATAATGTTTAAAAGGTGTTTCCTGCATTGTAGCTTGAAACAGTAGTACTCCCTTGCGCTGACAAATTTTCTGGACTTTCCAGCATCGTCACCATCCTCCTGGTCCTCTTCACCATCTAGGACACGGTTCAAAAAAAACTCATCAGTAATGATCAATGAATAAAAACATGAACACATTAGAAGCATCAGGACAATTACCTGCTGCATCATCCGTGTTTGATTCATCATGTACATTTGAAGTACGATCTAGAACTGGGAAGTCCTCACCCTCGGTCCCATCCTCGTTGTTCTCTTCAACAACCGGAGCCTCTCCGTCATATGGCATCCAACCTGTTCCATTCCGTTTCCCCTCCCGGAAAGAATAATGGATATGCCAAAGGATCATAGCAACCATAGTATGCTCTGATGTATATGGGACGATCACCTTTGGCATGCAAGACAACTTGCCTATCAAAAGTGTTTTGTGGATCGCTCCCTTCGACCCACATCGCAGCCACCTGGGAAGCCGTGAGAGCATTGTACCTTCGTTGGTCCAGCCTTATGTCTGTGTTCAATGAAATCATATATTCTTCTCTGTTTGGAACAAAGCCCATGCTCTTAAAAACCTGCACATACGTGTTGTCATTAAGTATCTCTAGAATCTTCCGTATGAGATTTATATTAAGATCTGGAGACCGCTTTGCTCTATGTTCCAAGGTTTCATCAGTATCATAGATGTAGAGCTACAGATGTCTAGGACCTTGACCACCAGGCACCAGATCATCCGCCTTATAGTACAATGCCCCGTGTGCACAGAAGGTATATACACCGGTTCTCACCGCATTGCTGACCCTAGGATCGAGGGTGACCGCAAGGCTTGTGAAAGAGAAGTGGTTGTTGAAATACCTTATGTGCTTTCTAAAATATTTTGCATCATCATCAACCTGACTTGTAAACAACCGGCGCAACTCTGCAGGAACTTCAGGGGTAACTATCTTGACCTTTCCTTTTCTGCAACAGAACGCGGGACCCTCATACTGGAACCTAATTGCCCCACAGTGATTGCAATCTGGTACTGATCTCAAAACATGATGCTTGTTTGGTAGATTGTGGTACACGTAGTCATAAGGATCCACATTCTGGTTACTCGGAGCAACACCACTTGTCACTCTCCACGATTCGAACACATCTCCTGCGAAGATATAATAGATGAAGGAATAAAATAGATGCGCAAATTTTACTATCAGTATACATCTATCTCAATAATTTTATCCAAATAATTTACCTTGGCCACGGTAAATCCTGGACTCATCATCATCATCAAATAATGAGTCTTGTTCATCTAGCTCAAAAATGCATGTAGTATCGGAATCTTCATCACCTGTTTGAACACAAGAAATCTCAGAAGTAATATTTTAATACAATGACAAATCTATACAGGTAAATGTGTATCAACTAAATGAAACAATAGCCAATAACGTACTGCATCTTCAGGCTCCAAAAAAAGTTTACTGCTTGCATTATTATTATACATAAAGGCTCCCTAAAAAATGTGGCATGAGTAGTTACTCAATTTTACCTTCCGATGCAGCATAGTGTTCAGTTGGCTCAAAAATCCCTGTAGCATCACAATCCTCATTACTGTCTATGACATCTGCAAGATACGCAAAGTAAGAAGGAATAGCATAATTAATTGGTGAATACATGGGGAGAACTGAACGAAATTGACATAAACATGAATATACCTGTTTGCTCAATTGTGGATCCAGCTGTCATTAATGCAATGTCATTGTGGTGAGATGATGTACTAGTTTCCCGAATGGACTTCTTGTACTCACGGTTCTTGTGCAGCCATACCTCCTTCTCTTCACCCGTCATTGATGAGTATATTTCCCTATCATGTTGTCGTTTCTTTTCATAAGAATCATGACTTCTTTTGTTCTTATAATTTGCACTCTTCGCTAGATAGCTTTCTTGCCCATGCAAACCTGCAGAACTGGATAGATTTTGCAATTCTTCGACGAATGTCATATCTCGCTCATAAGTCAAATTGCTGTGTAGCCAATCACTACCTATGGAGAGGAAAAGATATCAACAAAAGAGGTCACTGTCTTGTTAAATGGGAACAGGTTTGTAAACCTAAAAAGGCAGGTGGACTGGGTGTGATTAATTTACGTACGCAGAACTCAGCTCTACTCATGAAACATCTTTATAAGTTCATGAACAGAGAGAATATCCCATGGGTGAAACTCATTTGGGAAGCTCATTATCAGAATAACAAGCTTCCCCAGGTTCAGGCACCCTGTGGATCATTTTGGTGGAAGGATGTCCTCTCCTTGTGGGACAATTTTATGAACTTGACATGCTGTAAACCGGGTGATGGGAGGACAATCAGGTTCTGGAAGGATAAATGGAGAGACATTTCACCTGCGGTTGCTTTTCCCCATCTGTTCTCTTTTGCTAGGCTCCAGGACATTAATTTGAAGCAGCTCCTGACGATAAATGATAGGAACCTTCTTGAGCATTTTCATTTGCCTCTCTCCATAGTTGCTTTCCAGCAAAGTGAGACTATTGCAGCTGAGCTTGACAATATGAACTCACCTAACTCTGCGGATAGGTGGGTCCTTCGGAATGAGGCGAAATTCTCTGTTCACAAAATATATGAAGCACTCACACCTGTTACCCAAGTTCCTGCACCTTTCCTCTGGATTTGGAAATCCTGTGTCCAATTAAAGCACAAGTTCTTCTTCTGGTTGCTACTACAAGACCGCCTGAACACCAGAGACTTGCTGACCAGGAAAACTTTTTATCTGGAAGATACAACTTGTGTCCTTTGTGCAGATGCCCCTATGGAATACATGCAACACCTATTCTTTGGTTGTGATTTTAGTCAGACCTTTTGGTGGCGGTTGAACCAAGAATGGAACTATGATCTTGATCTTTATGAGATGCTCATGGATGGTTATGCCAGATCTGGTATTCCTTGCTTCAAAGAATGTCTGATCATTGGTTGCTGGAGCCTCTGGAATCACAGGAACAAGAATATTTTTGATAATGGACAATTGAGCATTGATCTCTGTATTAGACTGTTTAAAGAGGTTTTTTCTCTTGTTTTGCATAGAGCTAAGCCATCTCTTAAAGAGGGCATGCAGCAATGGCTTGATGCCATTTGATTTTTGACAGGATTTTCACCATCCCACATGTAATTAACCATTTTATAAATGAAAATTGCAGTAGGGGCCTTCCCTACTGTTTTCCTGTCAAAAAATCATCATCGTCAAACCTAGCTGAAACGTTTAGGGCCGTGCGAAGATCAGTACTCTCTGTGCTTGCATCTGCACATATCCAGCAAATACACAATTAATCCATACTCCAGTACATGAAAATGAAAAAAGTCGGGTGTATGTACCATTTGTTGCCGATCTCTGAGACCCCTCCACAGAACTAACACCCTTCTGTTTGTGATCAATAGTAACCCTGCTTACACCTGCAATTTTTTTATGTAGGCACACATGAATTAATTAAGGCAGTACGCATAGTCTATTATTAGAAAATGAATCAAATCGGCTGTTTGTACCATTTGTTTGTGTGTCGGTGATGTTGCTAAACGGGGTACGTAATGAATTAGTTACAGAAGTCAGCGATCTATGAGACACATCCACAGAATTGACACCGATATGATTTGCAGCCTTTTTTTCTTGGCGGGCTATGCGTTGCATCTGTAAATAATCTGCCTTTTGTTAAAGCGTCAATCTAGCATACCACCCTTGACCACCATGTTTTATGCTACCCTGTCGAATCTGATTAGAAGATGAGCCAGGGCGGTTCTCCATGTTGGATATCCCTGCAGGAGTACATGAGAAATATTAGAAGACTCCCTCGGGAAAACATTATCCGACTCCATTATTAGGAAATTGATCTAAATAAGGAGTATTTGTGTACCACTAATTTGTGAGATGTTTTCTTTGGTGAGTAGGGTAGCTTGTGAAATCTGTAGCGAAGTCTGCGATGATTGAGACACGTCAACAATCCGAAGGCCACCCCGGTTTGCATCCTTCTTCTGCTGACGGGAGATGCGTAGCCTCTGTAGATATTCCGCTTTTTTTTTAGGCGTTAATCGAGCATACCACCCTTGTCCAGTCTGTTGTTTTTGACCTTTACGACGCTGAATATTAGAATTGTTTGTTAGGTCCGTAAATGGGGCACGCTCAGCAGATCGCGAAGAAGATTCGCCCAGTTGATGCTCCATATGCGATTGACTGTTTCTGAACGAAATAGAGAAACTTAGAATATGCTGAAATAACAACTTAAGAAATATGAAAGACATTCCGTAAACATTTCTCCAAGGGAGTCGAAAAAGAAACCATACCTTAATGCACCAGATCTAGGAGATATCCATCGTAATGAAGGGTGAAATAAAAATTAAATAGAACACTCTGATTATTTCTCAATCGTGTTTCCAGTTCCTTCTGTATATGAGCAAGCCAGCAAGCATGATCCAGTACCACTGACTGCAAAGAAAACAAATGTCCTCATAACCCATATAGTCAGATAGATATGTATCAGACTGTTATATAAGAAAAAAAAAATCGCTAGCATGATAATATATTATCTAAGTCGCATAGATGGCACAAAATTACATCTGCAGCGCTTCTACAAATAACAAATGGCTAGCTATGTTCAAAGTGGATTGGCTACCCAAAAAGTTTGAGCAGATATTCACCTACGTTTGTCAATTTTCTACAGGTCACATCCTTGATTCCTTCTAAAATGAAAAAGAAATTTCCCCGAGCACACCAAATCGAACCAAAAACAACAACGCCAAATGAACATAGATGGAGTGATTGTAACGTAGATCAGCACTGCGTTTTATTTGGTTCAGACAAAACTGAAATAAGCCAATACCGTCAGACCATGTCGTCGGGGAGCAGGAAGACGTTGAGGGCTGGGGACGGGCGGCCGGCGGGACTGTGTCGTCGAGGGCGGCGGCAGCGAGAAGGCTTGCGCGCAGTCGGCGGAAGGGCGTTGTGCAGGGCAGCGGCATAGGCCGGCGGCCGGCGACACGACGACGATGTTGCAGGGTAAGGGAGAGCCGCTCCGTGAGGGATGGGCGGCCGATGTTGCAGATATCCGGCGGTGGGCGGCCGGGCTCGCCGCGGCGGTGGGTGCCGGGGCTTCTCGTGGCGGTGGGCGGCCGGGCTCGCCACGGCGGTGGGCGGCGGAGCTTCTCGCGGCGATGGGCGGCCGGGCTCGCCGCGGCGGTGGTCGGCGGAGCTTCAGCGAAGAAGAATGGATTCATCGGCGGGCGGCGTTTGCGTCGGGGAGGTAGCACGTCCCCGCTCCAATTAGCGGGCGATTTTCTTTTTTGTCCGTGCGATTACGAATTGCAGTGCGCGTCGTGGGCTCAACATTGGGTGATTTTTGTCCGTTAGATCCAGCGGATGGACGGCTGTGAGTAGAGGGGTACGTTTAACGAGACCTCATCATTTATTTAATCTGGATTATTGGATTAGAGCAATCTGATGGCTGACGTTATTTGGATCAGCTCTAGCTCTTTTTATATTAGTGGAGATATATATAACTGAAGTCGCTATGAATACAATGACTCATTCACTTTCAATCTCTCGAATCTCTTCAAAACCAACGAACTATCTTTTCTCTCCAAGGTCTCAACTCTCAAGTCTCAACCCTTGCTTCCCTAAAAAAAAGTCTCATCCCCTGTTTTTTCTTGACATGTCAACCCCTGCTTAGTTCTTGACTTCTAGCTGCTTGCCGCGCGCCCCAGACCCAGACCCAGATCCCCTTTTTCCCCCATGGTAATGATCTAATCCACCGAATCACTCGAGCTTCCTTGGATTTTAAGCTTCATCATTCCTCCCCCTACAAGCATCCACTGGGAGGGAAGGTGCGAGGTCCCGGTGCCGCCTAGACCTTGCTGGTGCCATCTTCTTCTTCATGGCACAGTGCAGCACACCGAGTATACCAGCCTAAGCAAGCTCGAGTGAGAGTGGCTGCCGCAGCAAGACCGGAAAGGAAGCCAGCCATGGGGTCTCCGAAGGCGGCCAGGAGCAAGGCGGGCCAGGGCGGCATCTGGCGCCGCAGGATCAGCGCGCCGTTCGCCGTCGTCCTGGTGGCGGCCGTCCTCGTCCTCGTCGCCTTCACCGGCCAGTTCGCGCAGGGCCCCGACGGTCAGTCTCTCCCTGGGTTCTCTCAAGTCTAAACGTGGACTTGTTCTTCTTTTTTCCTTGACACATTTGCACCGTGTGGATTTCCTTTCAGCTTCCTCGCGATTCGCTCCAGTGCATGTGGACGACGGCGCCCTCCGGAGAGTACCCACAGATCAAGGCAAGATGATCGAATTTTTCAAGTTCATTTCGATTGCTCGTGTCCTGTTCATCGTTTCCTTCCTTGTGAGTGCTGACGGCTTCCGATATTCAGGCCTGGAAACACCGGATTCGTCAGAGCAACAAGGGGAGGGGAGTGACCGCCAGAAAGCTGGTAAGCATAGACAGAGAGAAAATGTGAAATTTTCCTCTAGTCACTGAAGCTCGTCGATTTCGGAATCGAAAAATCAATTTTGATGGTTCGGTTTTGGAGATGCAGAGCCTGACGAATCTCCCGACGAAGCAACCGAGCAGCAGAAACAGCCTCGAGAGGACAAACTACCGGTGCGGCATTGTTCTTTTGTTTCATGGTCATAATTTGACAGATCAGCTAGTTTATAAGTTAGTTCTTCAGCTAATCTTTTTTGCTTTTGCTACCAACCAGAGTCTTCGGAGAAGATATCTACCCCACAAGTTCAGGAAGGTGAAGAAGGCACAGTGGAAGAAGCAGGTAATGCAGAGATACATCCTCAGTAGAGTTGTTTGCTTGTGATTCATTCAGTGCTTGTAGAATGTAGATACACGTACACTACATGCTAGGTAGAAACTTCCAAATGTACTGTCTAAAACTAGTACAGCACAGATCGATTGTTCCAACTTAACCTGAACAGTTGATTAACGAAGTAATTATAACTGGCAGTGAGTGACATGCTTTAGATGTAAAGTTGATCCTTGTGGTGGACTAAAGCTAAAGTGAATGATTGCTTAGGTGCCCTACATGGAAATGTTAATTTGTGATAGACAGGCTTTCTGAAGGGTAGCAGACTAGCAGCTAATTATTCATCCTAGTGGTTCACACTGGGATGGCTTGTGCTGCACACTAACATAAAGCCTTTTCCTTTGTTGGGGAATATAACTGGAGTGGTCTACTGTGACAATATAGCAGGGATACTTTTCATGGTTCTAGATAATATGAAGGCCTAGAAAATATGATTTAGGAGGGTTTGAATGTGGCACACTAATTTTTCTAGACTAATATAAAATTATTTTCTAGACATTTAGCTTGTAATGTGGTGGCAGTAATTCAGCTAGTGACCATATTGAGCAACCCTTTTTTTTTCAACATGTTAAGCAAACCTGCTTGAGGGTGTTGAGATATATTGACCACACGTAGGCTTTCTAGCTCATAAATATTTTAATTTTTGTCAACAAACAAACAATTTTTTTGGAAAAGGAACACTTGAAACCTCTAAATTATACCAGAAAAACATAGAACTAATTTTTTCCTAGGCCACCTATTACTTCTGAACTATGCAAAATATTAAATGATGTTTACATAGAACAGCAAACATTGTTTGTTTATAGAATTGTTTTCTGGGTTTGTGACATTGAAAATAACATTTCTTTCTATCTCATTTAAGTATGTAATACAGTATCACACCTTGACTTTGTTTGGTTTAGTGGACATCATAGTTTTATTCATAAAGGCATGGTGCCTTGATAGAAGATACAGATTATGTAATTTAGTGTCAGGAGAGAAGGAGAACATGTTTATGTGGAATTCTGTCAAATCTGAGAAAAATAGCTTGCTCTGGCTTATTTAATGAAAAAAATAAATACGTAAAGGAGTCTTATGTTCTACAAATGTGTAAAATTTCGAGTTTAACAAAAAATCATTTGGGAGGTATTAAACTCAAACATCAGCAATGAATATTGACAAACAGTACAACATTAATATTCATGCATAACTTTATTTTTTCCTTACCTCGCAAATAATTATGAGCTTGAACTTCAAGTTTCACATATTTATAGATCGTCACCTTTATAATATACCAGATGGTTGAGAGATTTTTTAAATTGCTGGAACAAGGTTCCCAAAGAATTTTCGTTGTAGCTTGGTTGGGCACCAAAAATGCAGAAGTGAGACTGGGCTACATGGAACCTGACATTTTGAAAAATTCGAAAATGTTTTGAGTTAAAAAAAAAACTGAATATAAAAGATCATTCGTATGCAACTTGCTGTAAAAGATCATCAGGAATACATGATCATACTGTAAACTGTTAGGCATAAAAATAGATCGGAATATGATGATGGTAGGGGTGATTGTTTAGTCTATGCATACCCTTTCAGCATCATGTGGTGTTTTCTTCTGATGATTTATTATTTGCACAAACATCTTGCAACTAGTCCAATATCTCCCATTGCTACCAACTACCTCCAGCAAATTATTCAGTGAATGGATAACATCCAAATGAGTACTCAGCCACGCCTAAGCATACCCAGCATCATGTGGTGTTTCTTATGATTTGTTATTCATTAACACTATTCAAATATCTTCCGTTGATACCAACTACCTGCATTAAAATTATTCAGTGAATGGATAACATAAAAAATAATACTCTTGGAAGTATTTCATATTGACATGTACTGATCATTCAGAGTCGGTGATTACATATTATTGCTGAACAGGTTCAGCGCCATACACCAAGTGCACACCTCCATCCAGCACGACGGTCTGTGACCTCTCCAACTCGCGCTTCGACATATGTGAGCTGTGCGGCGATGCTCGCACCATCGGTCAGTTGTCCACTGTCATGTATGTCCCGCACACAGAAACATCCGGAGGTGAAGAGTGGAGTATCCGAGCCCAGTCCCGAAAGAACCTTCCCTGGGTCAAGAAGGTGACTGTCAAATCTCTGAATACCTCCCAGCCAGCACCAAGGTGCACCTCCAAGCATGCCATGCCAGCCATTGTATTCGCCCTTGGTGGGCTCACAGCAAATGTGTGGCACGACTTCAGTGACGTCCTTGTTCCACTGTTCCTCACTGCCCGCGAGTTCGACGGGGATGTTCAGTTCCTCATCACCAACAACCAGCCCTGGTTCACCAAGAAGTACTCGACAATCCTGAGCAACCTCACACGACACGCCATCATCGACTTTGATTCAGACGAGCAGGTCAGGTGCTATCCGCATGTCATTGTCGGTCTGAGGAGCCACGGAGACCTCGGCATCTACCCAAACCTGTCACCTCAGAACTATACGATGATGGATTTCCGGCTGTTTGTCCGGCAAGCCTACGGTCTGCCCGCGGCCGAGGTGGGCATACCCTACAGGGCCGACAGAGACGACCCCGACAAGAAGCCCCGGGTGATGCTCATCGACCGGGGCAAGACCCGAAGGTTCATGAACGCGCCGTACGTCGTCCAAGGGCTGGAGTGGTTCGGCTTCGAAGTTGTCAAGGTCGACCAGAAGAAGGCCGACTCCAGCAGCCTCGACGAGTTCGCCCGGCTGGTCGACTCGTGCGACGCGATCATGGGCGCGCACGGCGCAGGTCTGACGAACATGGTGTTCCTGCGCTCGGGGGCAGTGGTGGTGCACGTTGTCCCGTACGGGGTGGATTTCATGGCCGACGGGTTCTACGGCAAGCCGGCGCGGGACATGGGCCTGCGGCACGTCGGGTACGACATCAGCCCGGAGGAGAGCACGCTGCTGGAGAAGTACGGGAGGAACCACACGGTGATCAGGGACCCTGAGGCAGTCAGGAGCGGCGGCGGGTTGGAGAAGGTCGGGGAGGTCTACATGTCGGAGCAGGACATCGTGCTCAACGTGACCAGGTTTGGGCCGAGCTTGCTGAAGGCGATAGATTTCATCATGTAGGCATATGATGGGGTTAGGTTCTGATTTTTGGTTAACCACAGTTTTTACTAGAAAGGAAATTTTACACTTAAAATGGGAGATAGTGTTCATTGTTGTTCTTCTAGAGCTGCTGTATACGATTGGATGTGTAAGACACTAAGACTTGAATCAGGATTGTGGAGTGCTGAGTTCAGGTTTATTCTTCCATTCTTTGTCTTCAGTCCTGTTCAACTGTAGTCTGTAGAGACTGCTTGATCCGCAAAAGAAGTACGCTTTATTTGCTTATAGAACAAAGTATACAGTTTTTCAGTATCTATTTATTAATGTGCATGTCTGTTTATTTGTGGAACAAGAATGTGTGCAGCAAGTTTATTTTGGATTACAGTTCCAATGGTGTTTGCCCCTCGAGATCATCGTTTTCGTGTGAAACATTGCGAAATGAAACTTTGTGGATGTTTCATGTGAAGTGTTGATGTTTGGGCCTATATGCTTGGCATCTTCTCTGATAAAATTATTATGCTGGGAGGTTTGTTACCTCCTCTTTGCGAAGAAAATAAAATGTAGTGAAATGCTAGTGAGAAAACAGAAGTTCCTGAAGTTATATCGAATCCAGATTGGCCATTCAAACCGAATCGGAACCGTAGACATATTAACTGCCCAACTTGAATGAGGGAGTGCACACGTGGTGTACTCCGTCGGTCCCTGCCACAGGGTTCCACGGTCCAGGCTAGCGCATTAAACCCCACGGTGTCCACCACCCTCATAAACCATCCTCCTGCAGCAGCTGCTGCAGCCACAGCTCAAAATTAAGCTGCATCTACTAGTACATTCAGATCAACAATCGCAGATGCACATTACTACTAATCATCAGCACAAACTTATGATCTGAATCAACCACTAGATGATACAGTATGAGTGATCCAGGGCAGCTAGCTAGTAGCTGCACCTTGGATCATGAGCCACAAAGCAGTCACTGAATGAAGGATTCAGGGCAGCTAGGTTAGCTAGCTACACCTTGGATCGTGAGCCAGGCAGTTGCTACCATCTTGTGCTGAGTTGTGCCATGTGGTAGAGTGCCCTTCTCTGTGGAAGATGAATGGGGATTGAGGTGTACTGCTACCGCTGCTATTGATGTTATTTACCATCCATGGACCATGGATCCGTGGTGCCCACTGCCCACATTGACAATTTGTTTCTAGTTTACTCCTACTCACCACATGCAGTCTCTTCTGACCAGTGATCACCCCCTTAACTCCCCACACGGCCACACCTTAAACCACAATCAAGACTACCCAGAAACCTAATTATCCAGGACAAAACCCTTTTCTTGTTTGAAGTTTTGCAGTAAAAATTTCGTTGGAGTTAGTAGTTTGTGTTCAGGTACAGAAATTACTGGTATTTAACCCACATTTCCTTCCTTCCTCTTAGCTGAACACCCCACATGGCAGAAGCAGAGTAGTGCAGGAGAAGATGTGGAGATGAGAGAGTGAGAAGTCCATCGTGTTGCGATCATTGCAATCATTTTTCTTTCGCTTCTTGAAGCTGAGAGCTTCTGCTTCTTCCTCAATCCTCATCCTGCTAATCATCTCTCAAGATGCTTAATGGAGTAATAGTGAAAGTACGAGTGGGAGCTGCGGCTGCAAATTGTAGCGGTTCTTACTTCTGCAGATGGGTAGGGCGGGCAGGTGGCTCCGAAGCTTCCTCACCGGCAAGAAGGGAAAAGACAAGGGGAGTGGAGAAGACGGCGGGCCGTTGCCGCCGACGGCCTTGCCGGCCGCCAAGGAGAAGAGGAGATGGAGCTTCCGGCGCCCGGCGTCGTCGGTGAGCGGCAAGGACACTATCAGCACGGCGTCCGGCTACCAGGTGCAGGGCAAGCTCGCGTCCACGTCGTCCTCGTCGCGCTGCTTCTCGGCCGCCGAGGTGCACGTGGTGGCGGTGCAGGAGTACCAGCATGAGCATGTCGTCGTCGCTCTGCCGCCGCCGCCCGAGGCTGAGATCGCCACGGCTACGGCGCCGTCGGAGGAGGCCGAGGTGGCCGCTGCCGTCAAGATCCAGTCAGCCTTCCGATCGTACCTGGTACGTGGCGCGTCGTAGTCGTATGAAATGGTTCTTATGGCCCTGTGACTGATGCGATCGATGCGTGCGCGTGCAGGCGAGGAGGGCGCTGTGCGCGCTGCGAGGGATGGTGAAGCTGCAGGCGATGGTGAGGGGACAGCTGGTGCGGCGGCAGGCGGACGCCACGCTCCGCCGCATCCAGGCGCTCGTCGCCGCCCAGAGGCGCGCGCGCGCCGAGCGGCTGCGCCTCCGGCTCCTTGAAGACGGCGGCGCGCCGCGGCCGCCCACGAGCCGCCGGTCGCCGCAGCACCACCGCTCGCCCCGGAATTCACTGTCCGTGGAAATGCAGGAGGCGGTAGACAGCGGTGGAGGCGCGCGGCGGATTAGCTACTGCTCGACGTCCTGGAAGGGGGAGCTGTACAGCCACACGCAGAAGGCCTCGCCGGCGACGGCGTCCGGGCTGATGTCGGACAACGCGAGCGCGCGTACGTTCAGCGACCGGTTCGAGGAGGAGCAGTACTCGGCGGCCTCCTTCTCCGCGGCGTTGTCCGAGGCGAGCGGGCGCCACCATCGCGGCGGCGGCAAGGCGTGCCACGCCCACGCCGGCGCGAGCTACATGGCCAACACGGAGTCGTCGCGCGCGAAGCAGGCAAGGTCGCTGAGCGCGCCGCGGCATCGCCCCGAGCCGTCCTCGCCGTCGCCGAGCGGGCGGCGCAGGGCGTCCCTGGACCCGCGGGACCTCGCCGGCCAGGCACGCGCCCCCTCGCCCGGCAGGAGCTCCATCGACGCGGCGCGCGCGAGGCCGAGCGGCAGCGAGTGCGGGTCGTCGTCGAGCACGGCGCTGCTGCTGGCCTCGGCCGCCGCGGTGCGCATCGGAGGTTGATGTGATCTGCCACGGATGGTTTTGGTGTTGAATCGGGTTACTCGAGTTACGTGTATGGACTGATTCATTGCAAATTTGTACGTACAAAATTGATGTACAAAATTTTGCGAATCAAAATTGGCCCCGGTGTATGAATTCTTCACTATCATCATGGACACTAAGAAGCATATTTTTTCTGCAATAAATTATCTTCCATTATAAATTGAGTATGCCAAATTAAGAAACCATAGGCTCGATTTTTTACTTTAATAATAAGGCTGCATATATTGATACTTAATCACTACGATTACACACAACACAATTTGCACTACAAGATGGCCTAAGGTATCTGCCTTCCTCTTATTCATTCCACTTTTGTCTGGTGTGGCTGGTTGATACTCGAACTACGTAATAGTTGTAGGATTGTCAGCAACTTTCCTCTGTTGTGTTTGGGCCTCACAATCCCTAGCAGTGGTGAATGACGAAACAAAAATGAGGTTGGAGGAACTATAAACATTTAAAAAATCGATGCAAAAATGAAGGGAGTTCGGACACATTAATATTTTATATAAGTTTAAACATAATTACTTAGTACAATATAAATAAAACATATTTAAATAGAAATATAACCTACAAACATATTTATAAGAATGTTTAATGTCGTATAGAAGTCTCGGGCAATGGGAAAGCTACCCTCCTTTTGAAATACTTCAACGTGTACCTCACAACCACAACCATTTGTCTTTTGATCGATATATCACGAGATTCATCAATACGAACATAGAAAATACAACCATCTATCTCTTTTTTTATGTGTTTGGTGACCGCCTCCGCATATACTGCCAAGTTCTTTCTGAATCGACAAAATTCATTTTGACATTTTTAGAGCATATAGCTCATAAAATGCAATCTTCATGTCGCTATTCCTTTCTTTATACCAATCAAGCATCTCCAAAAACTTCCCTTTGTTCAAAGAAGAAGAATAGGATTCATGTGTCCACAGAATGGTTCACCTTGCAATGTTAGATAACTACAATGCCCAAAGATGCATCTACACGAGTTTCTTACTTTAAGTCTTCGCTACAAGTTATAACTAGGCTTGAGAATAGTTTCCCATCAAGACTAAATCTAGCCCAAACAATATAATTACATGTCCACTCACCAAACCAAACCAATCGTTGAAAACCGAACTAAATCAAAGTATTTTCATTTTCAACCCAAACTAGTTCAATCTATTACTGTCTCCAGTTTGAACCCATGGATTCAAACCATCGTGCACCGGAGCAAGCTACCGACACATGCATTGGTTCACGAATCATGTTGCATAGTCCTATCGTTCCTTGCAATTAACAATATAAATTACCTAGAGCAGTGGCGGAGCTTGACAGGAATTGCAGGGGGCGAAAGGCAAAATATCAATATTGGGGGGGGGGGGGGGGGGCTGATTTATACTAGGGCATCTCAGTAGATGATGTATAATAGGGCACAACTTTTTGGTTATAGGGCACCAACTTTTTGGTTTTAGGGCAGGGAAACAGGTTTTGCTCCGGTGGATGATGTATTTCAGGGCACCGAAAAACCGGGGGCTCCAAAAGATAATGTAAAATAGGGCACGGAAATATGAACTCCATCATACACAAATGCATACATATGAATCGACACACACATATGTCATCAACAAAAAATCATCACCCACATAAATATCGATGTTCACACACATAGTTCATCACAAAACACATCAAACTCGATGTTCACACACACACACACACATAGTTCTCACAAACAAAATAAAACACGATGATCATTTAAATTTCATTGCTGCCATTGCCATCATCATGTGTTTTAACCGCCACCCATGCCCACATTTGCATTGTAGCCTCCACCCGGGCGGGTCATATAGTCTTGGGGAAGTAGGTCAGAGTTTATGTTAAAGCTTGTCTTCTCAGTCTTACAACATTGGAACCCATGCCTCCCATGAACCCTCTCATGCCTCCCATGTACATTGGCATACGTATTTCTCATGGTCATTGTCTTCTTTACCAATGCGGTGTCACGACATAGCTCAATGTATGCTTTTTGTTTGGCATCCATTTGACTTGTGTCCATAAACATCATTTTTTTTGCTCTTGCTCCATTTCTTTGAGAATTTCTTCCATAGCCGCCTTCCTCTCCTACATTGCTACCCTACGAGACTCGGTTGATGCTTTGACCTCTTCCGCAGCCCCCATCCTCTCCTCGGCCGCAATCCTCCTCATCAATCGGGTCCGTCAGACGGTTGACCAGACATATGGATGGTTAGATTTTATTGATTGAGATTGATCTGATGATTCGAATCATCGCCGTGTACACTTTTCTGGGTGGACATAGTACAATTTTAGTTTACTATTTTATTAGTAGTGGAGATGTGTAAGTGGGCCCTAAACCGAGCTATACAATACCGAATGCGTACTTTAGTAAGTACGTAAACTATGCCACAAGGCGGAATACACACAAGAAAAATTCAAATACCATAACTTTTGAGGGCAAAAAAAGCAAAAGAATTCCTCGACGGTGGTATATATGCAGAAGACTCGGGCGAGGCCACTCGACTGGCGCTCCGCGAAAGCCTGAGAGAGGCCGGACCGCCGGAGAGAGCGAGCCGCGGCGCTGGGCGGACGAGCCGACCGACCGCGTCACCCACCGATCGTCTCCGTCCACCCGACCCCACGAACCCTTCCGGCGCGCGTCGGATCGAGCGGAGATGGCGGCGGTGGAGGAGGCGGCGGCGGGGGCGGCGGTGCAGCTGATCGACGGCGAGGGCGGGTTCGCGGCCGACTCGGCGGAGCAGTTCATAGCGGCGGCGGACGTCGCCGGGTGCGGCCTCTCCTACGCCGTCGTCTCCATCATGGGGCCCCAGAGCAGCGGTACGTGCGTTACGTATACCAGGCACGCCGCGCCGCGCACGCCGAACGATCGATGGAGTGGCGCGCGCGGCATGCCACCTGTTTGATCAAATGCTTGATATCCGATCTGTTGCGTGCTGTGTATATTGGGCATTGACCGATCGATCCGGTTAACCGCTAGGTTGATGCGCTGCTGCGGTTGGTCGTTTGCAGATCGATTATTGACGATCCGCCTGTAAAATAACGGGGTTCAGTTGATTTTTACTAGTAATAGTAATAAGAACATTCTGAACTCAAACTGACAGACTAAGGCTGATTGGGGATGATCGGTTGTTTTTACTTCTTTTTTTTTTTTGCGAGATAGATCCGGATACAACTCCAGGAACTTACAGAACAAGCAAAGGATCAAAGAAGAAAGTACAGAGATCTGCAAGCTGTCGAGGACGCCGTCGTCGAAGAAGACGTACCGCGGCGCGCCGCCGCCGCTCCTCCTCAAACCTTGGATCAGCAGGAGTCCCCTGGCGGACGGGAAGTCGACAGAACTCGGCTCGAAAGAGCCTCCACCTTGCGTCGTCGCCGTCGCCCTCATCCTGGAAGTCGTCACCTTCACCACCATGTCGATCGAGCTCCAGATCTGCCGCCACCGCAGATCTGGCCGGGGAACTTGGCACGGCACGGATCCACCGATCCGCGGGTGCGAAGACGGCAGGCGCGCCACCACGGAGCTCCACGAGCGCCGTCGCCGGAGAGGACGCACACCTGCACAAAACGAAACTACACCGACCCGCGCCACCGCCTCCATAGCGCCGCCGGCGACACCCACTCACCCCTACTCTATATACACGAAGAGATCCGGGGATCCCCCACTCACCGCCGCCGGAGCGGACGGGGAGAGAGGGATCCCACGGATCCACGACGGCGAGAGTGTGGCGACCAGGCAGGATCCAAGAAAATCGCCTCCTTTACTGTAGCGGTGGGAGGGGAACTCGTCCAGGGTCGTGACCGGTTGTTTTTACTTCAGTAGTAGCATTGTGGTAATCCGCATTGCTAAAGTAGTTATGGTGGCATTTGTAGTATTTGTATAAGCCACCATGGTATTCCCTTATGTACTGAGCCCTGGCCAATGTGCAGCATTAGTTTGATAATTCGGGTATCTTGCAGTCTCAACTGAGTGACACACTGACATTAGTATATTTTCAACTAGGTGTTTCATCACTAACTTTTCGGAAGCCCTCAACTTATTGACACCACTGATAGATCTCAAGTAAATGTAGATCACCGTGTTCATATAGCATCTGTATTCAAACTCAACAGATTAACTTCGTGAGCAATGAATAGTGATATGTGCTTTATGTCCTTTTCACTGGAGGTTATCTGTTTATCTTCTCTGATATTGAACCGTAAAAATGTTATCCTCGTCATTTGGCTGACCGCCTAACTCTGATCAACATATAGGCTGATGTGTTATGGATTTTCTGCCATTTTCCACAAGTTGGCAGTACATATTTTAGAATTTACTAGGGATTATTTCCATCAAACTTTTTTTATTTTGAGCAGGAAAGAGTACCTTGTTGAACCAACTCTTCAGAACTAATTTTAGGGAGATGGATGCATTCAGGGGGAGGTATAAACATTTTTGTTTACCGGAGACGATTACATATTTTTGCCTCATTTTTGTTTATTCTTATTGAATAAATAAATGAGAAAATAGTTCTCTTTCTTACATTCCCCCCTTATTTTATCATGAAACTGCGGGTTTCAAACGTAGTATACACTCTTAGATTTTGATTTCTTTTTTTGGCTAAAAATGTTGATGGCATATTTCTGTCGTTAGGAGCCAAACTACCAAAGGTATATGGATAGCACACTGTGTTGGTATCGAGCCTTGTACTGTTGTGTTGGATTTGGAAGGTACTGATGGAAGAGAAAGAGGAGAGGTATGCTTACTTACGCAATTAAAGTTCCCTGTTTATTTGCTTTAGCAAAACTCTTTTTTTATTCAAACACACATATAAATGCGTGTCATATTGTATTGTAAAAATACCTCCGAAATAGCAGAACAACAAGGTATCAACATGTACAAAGCAAAGAAACCGAACAAAGAAATGAAAGGAAAACCTACAAAACTAAAAGAAACCAAAACTAACTAGGAACACAGAAGAGCTTGACCACTGCACCTTAGGAGGGTGAATAGGGAGAACCTACACGTCAGGTGGCCTTGAGTGCAGAGGCAGATCTCTTAATGCAACCGCCCTGCCTGCTTCCAGATTTCAGCCTTGTTAAGATGTTGGGAGTTTGATGCGGGTAGGGTCCGATTTTCACGGATTGAGGGCGGATGGACGAAGAACGCGAAGAAACGAAGAACACAAAAGGGGAAAAGTCAAACACAAGATAACTAGCAAAGCAACACGGACGAAATCAACCGGTAACAAGTCCCCAAGGGCAGCCCCCGATTCTCAATCTCCAAGCAACCTTACTCTTAGGATTGTTTCTCTTACCGGTCAATCCCACCGGTCCAATCTAGTCACTCAAAGAGGAAGGATTGGCAAGTAATCGCAACTACAAGAAGAAGCCTTGAATCCACTAGAGGATCTTCTCCACAAGGGGAGGCCTTGATTCATCTCCACAAGGGGAGGCCTTGATTCATCTCCATAGGAGGCAACACCAACAAGGGGTGGAAAGGAGCAAAGCTCAACTCAAGTCTAATCTCAGTCTAACCCTAACCCTAGGAAGAGGAAAGCTATTTGTAGTCTAGTGGGCGAAAGGGTAGGTGAAGGGATAAGATTACATGGCCCATGGACTAATTTCAGCACGCAGGCTCGGCCTTGGTCGGTAGTACCGGACGGAGCACGGTAGTACCGGCTTCAGTCTTCAGGCCGGTAGTACCGGGTCGGCGGGACCGGTAGTACCGACTGGGGAGCACTTCCGGCGGGCATGTGGCGGTAGTACCGAGCAAAATCCGGCCGAGTCCCGAAGCACTTCGGCTAACCTAGTAGTACCGGACGGCGTGGTAGTACCGACCCGGCCCGGTAGTACCGGCCATGCTGCAGGCAGCTTCATCGTCTTCTCCTTCGCTCGTCTCTTCTCCATCTTCGGCCATTCCTTGGGGTTCCTTGTAGGTTTCATTTCTGAGTATGCACAAGGTATCCGAATGAAGTAGCAAGCCATTCAAAGGGGTGTCGAAATCACACATAGAGAGGAGCGAGGTCACCTTTTCATGAAGTGCTTTGACTCTTGATCTTGTCATGGGACCATTAGGTGTGGACGTTGTAGGTGTACTATGTTGGGCTACATCATCTCCCCCCCCCCCCCCCCTTGGAAAGAGTCGTCCTCGACTCTTCGCTCTCATCATCACTTAAATTCCCGTGGTAAGGCGAGATGTCGGCGACGTTGAAGGTGTACTATGTTGGGCTACATCAGAGTTGACTAGTGCGTAGGTCTCATAGCTTTGACAAATCTTTCTAGTAGCAATGTGCAACGTTTGAGAGCTACTGGTAGTTTATGGATAGGTAACTACAGTTATTCTATGATACAATTTCACATAACAATCACCAAACACTGTCAGTTAGACCTAAAGAGTAGAAATATATAACACTATTTAAAATTTCCTCTTCTTTCTGTGGATGTTTAGTGTCCTGGACAGAAACACTTGGAAGCTAGATATGGAGCATGGCATGTTTAAGAAATGATACCCAATGTTAAGAGAAGACTGCTTCCTTTTTTTCTTTTGTGACATGTTACCTAAATTACATACAGTCAGGGCGTCAGGCTCAGTTACGTGTGTGGAAAAAGTTTCTCAGTACTAGGAACGTTTTCCTCCTGTGGTATGGCATTTTATCTGAACATTTTGCATAATTTAGTTTACAACAGCGCTTTGCATTCTCAACTAATTTGGCTTTCCTGTCTTCCAAGTAACAAATGTAAACATGGATGATTTTCCAATGAAAAAAATGGACGTAAGATGCTTGCTTAGTACTTATGTTTCAAAAGGTGACATTGTATGGGTTGAAGCAAGATGATCATGTCGTATGGATGAGCCTTATTAGACATATTGCTGCAAGGCTGGCGGGCATACTTTATTTTCTGACGATATATGTGTTCTGCCTCATTATAGGATGATACTGCATTTGAGAAGCAAAGTGCGTTATTTGCTCTTGCGATTTCAGATATAGTTCTGATTAACATGTGAGTCATCCTCTGTGATCCAACTGTATGACGCTGATCAAATCTCTTGATATTATGATAACAAGGGCTTATAGGCTGATGTTTTAGTATTGCACACTAAATACTGTCTTTGTATTATAGGTGGTGCCATGATATCGGTCGGGAACAAGCTGCTAATAAGCCGCTTCTAAAGACAGTATTTCAGGTACCAAGGTGTATCCTCTCTGTTCTATCATCTATACCCTTACTTGCAAATGGATATATAGTCCTGATGTACTTGTAACATTTGGACAACTCGGTATGTAGGTCATGATGCGTTTGTTCAGTCCCCGGAAGACAACACTATTATTTGTTATACGTGATAAAACTAGGGTTTGCCTCTCCTTTGGTCTCTTCATCCTTCAAATAAATTTACTACAATGTTTTATGCAAGCTATTGGTTGTATAATCTTTGGTACATTTACTTTGGCGAATCTCAAACACATCATTGTTTTCATGTAGACTCCACTTGAACATCTAGAACCAGTTCTAAGGGAGGATATTCAAAAGGTGTTTGTATCCTATTCTGTTTTCAACCTTCCATCTTTCTTTTTTCTCGAACACTCAGTTTTCAACCCTTTCATCTTTGTTTACTAGTTTGTTGCCTTTCTAGTTCTAATTTATCTCAGATTTTATCAGATATGGAACTCGGTTCCTAAGCCAGAGGCCCACAAGGATACCCCTCTCAGTGAATTTTTTAATGTGAGCCTTTTAATTACGTTATGCAATCTTGATTTAGTTAAATACTTTAATGCTTATAACATTGTTTGTAATATAAAGGTGGAAGTCACTGCATTGCCCAGTTTTGAAGAAAAAGAAGAACAATTCAGAGAGCAGGTACTTCGAAAACCACTTGAAACTTGTCCTGCAAATATTTTCTTACAGAAAAGTTCAACATATTTTCCAAATAAAAAAGGTATCTTTAGAAATTTCTTTGCAATCACCTTACTTTTACCTCGAACAGGTTCAACAACTTAGGCAGAGATTTGCAAATTCAATTGCACCAGGAGGTCTTGCAGGTGATAGGAGAGGAGTAGTTCCTGCTTCAGGTTTTTTGTTCAGTTCACAACAGATTTGGAAAATTATTCGAGAGAACAAGGATCTCGATCTTCCTGCTCACAAGGTACACTTCTCTTTCTTCTATGATTTATAAGACAGTTGATGTACACTGGATCGGTATTACATGAATCATAAAGGATTTAAGGTTCATAATGTTGTTGTGTGCATTGAAGTCCAAATAAAATGCTGCACATCATATAGAAAGTACCTCATGCATGGAAATATTAATGGCACACCAATCCTCTAAACCAGTTTTTTCATTTATGTAAAAAAAAATCATTCTCTGGTGAATTTTGTGGAAAATAGATGACATCAAAGTGCCTTGTCCCTGGACGTACTCAATGTTAATCCTGTGGAAACAATGTTTTCTAATTTTCTTGATATTCCTTAAAAAATTACTTATCTTCCTGCATATCTTAAATCCAACAAAAAATAAAAATTGAAAGTTTGAGACGAAACATGCCAAACATGATTAGTTGAAATAGTTTGCTGCGTGTATACATCTAGATGTATTCTAAGGTGAAGTAATCGCCAGAAATTTAGTTGAAGAAACCATAGACATATTTTTTGTTAATTTATTTCCGTTACTTCATCATGCAAGGTAATGGTTGCTACAGTTCGGTGTGATGAAATCGCAAACGAGAAGTTTGGCTGCCTAACCTCGGATGCAGTAAGAATTTGTCACTTCAAGTTAATTTAATATTCATAGATTCTGGTTCACTCATATGTTTGTGATTTTTAAGGAATGGTTGGATTTGGAGAATGCTGTACAGTCAGGTTCAGTACAAGGTTTTGGGAAAAAACTTGGCTACATTGTGGACGTTCACATGCAAGAGTAAGCCCTCGTGTGATTGAAGTCGTTCATTCTGGTGATTTGTTCAACATGATTCCTATTTCTTGAAACCGCACAAGAAGTTAGTACACTGATATGAATTTTGTCACATATATGCCTTCTATGTTCTATACATCCACTAACTGATTGACAGACATGTACTCCAGAGAGACAATCCCTAAAAGTTCAAGCACTCCTGACATATGACAAATCTATTTACCAACTAACGAAACATTAGTTTACTTATTATACAAGTTGCATATAGAAATCTTGGTATCTTTGTTTCCTCTGTGATACAACCAGCAACGTACTGACATTGAAGCTAGAATTTTTGTTGTAAAAAAAGCTAGAATTTGCTAATTTGCTGGTTGTCGTAGTTAAACCCATATTACTTAGTGATGTCAGAGAATTTCTGCTCAAGAGTAAAACTGATGTGCAAATCATTATTTTTTAGGTATGACAAAGAAGCTGTCTATTTTGATGAAGCTGTTCGGAAAGCCAAACGGCAACTGCTGGAATCTAGAATACTAAATGTAAGGTGCTCTTGTATACATCAGTATTCTTTCACCATCACAAAATAGTAGTAGATCTGTTTTTTGATGCAACTCTTGAAAATTCATCTTTCATGAAAACACATATTGATCTCAAGATTCTTTCTATGTGCAATACTGGCAGTCTTATTGGGCATGCGTCCTTTCATGCTACGTCTTGCCCCATCATGTCGCTAATTTCATCCCACATTCTTGCAGCTTGTCCAACCTGCATTCCAGAAAGTGTTGAGCTATCTACGTACTAAAGCTCTTGAAAAATTTAAAAGCGATCTTAATCTATCTCTGGAGAGTGGAAAAGGTTTTGCAGCATCCGTTCGGGAATCTACTGAATCCTCTCTTAATGAATTTGATCAAGGGTGTGCAGGTAAAATTATACTATTTCCTAATGATGGTAGAATCGATTACTATGACATGGAAGATGTAATAGACATCAAATACTTGAATTGAAGTGGTATGATGTCCTGCAAAGTACAAGTTGAATATTCTATGTCGGAAGTCTAACTACATTTAGTTTATCTAGTGCCCGTGTACCTTTATGACTGATGTTGCCTTAATTATATCGCCATATCTACTTAAGTGTGCCTGTAACACACTGCAATTTATGAGTCATTCTTGGACTGTTTCTTTGGTGTACCATCCCTTTAAAGTGAAACTGCAAGTGAAACTGCCATCTGACAAGTCTTTTGATTAGATGCTGTAATCAAGCAGGCGGATTGGGACTATTCTAGAATGCTCGAGAAAGTTCGGCGTGATATTGAAGAGCATGCATTTTCAATTCGTGAACGCAAGCTATCAGAACTAACAAGCCGTGCTAAGGTTAAGTACAACAACCTAGAAGGAAGACCTTTTTATTGGATTTTGAATACATACTCTGCATCTGAATGTTTTTGGCACATTTTATTTAGCATTTGGTTACCATGCAGTAACAATTTAAGTTCCATGTATTCACAGGAGAAACTAAGAAAAGCACTTGTTGAACCTGTGGAGTCTCTTTTTGATGCCGCCAGCCAAACAACTTGGGCATCAATAAGAAATCTTTATAAACGCGAGACGGAGGCCATCCTGCCCGAGTTTCTAAATACCCTTTATGGGTTTGAAATGGAAGTTGAAGTGTCAGAAGGAATGGTGTCAAAGTTAAGGGATTATGCCCGAAGTATCGTGGAAAATAAAGCTAAAGAAGAAGCTAGCAAAGTTTTGATGCATATGAAGGAGAGGTTAACAAACTTACTTATTTTTGCTCCTTGTACCAATCAATTTTGCAACCTTATGATAAATTTTCCTGTTATTTCCAGGTTCACTACAGTGTTTAGTCATGACAAGGATTCAATGCCAAGGGTGTGGACAGGAAAGGAAGATGTCCGTGGAATAGCGAAGGATGCTCGATCTGCTGTATAGGACTCTTCGCCCTTCTAACATGACAAACTATACTGTATCACCCTGTTTCGTTGTTAAGTTCTCTTACACTGACGTTGCAGGCTCTCAAACTTCTGTCTGTGTTAGCTGTCATTCGCTGGGAGGACAAACTAGATAGGATTGAAAACATTCTCACCTCAACACTTCTTGATACTCCCGTTGAATCAAAGAGTTCAAGTGCGTCTTCTGGTGACCCACTCGCTTCAACTACTTGGGAAGAGGTAGCTTTGCGTTTATTTGTTCTCCATGCAGCAAGAAATGAAAGTGCTTACATCACTTTGTGGAACAATTGAAACAGGTTCATCCCAAGCATACACTTATTACTCCAGCTCAGTGCAAGTCACTGTGGAAACAATTCAAATCAGAAACCGAGTTCACCATTACACAAGCGGTATCGTCACAGGTGTGCATTTCATGCATCTCTTTGGGCTTTGGCCTTTCATCACTGTATGTACTACTGTTCAGAGATTTTTTGCTAGCACGATGTTTATATTTTTCGGACGCCTCTTTTGAGGAAGCATGGAATGTGTGATGCCTTTGCATTAATAAATAAAGAGCTTTAGAATGCCTCTAGAGTGTCTGTCAGACAAGCCTGCAGTTCGAAGAATTTAGTGCTCCTCTCCATAAATTGGATCACTTGTGACTCTCTGTGTTTTTCTAGTGGGCGAACTAGATTTCTATTTTCTGATGGCGCGTTCTTTTTTCTAGTGGGTGAAATAGATTCCTATTCTATTATCTTTGACTGGGACTATTTTTATATCACTCCAGCAAGCTCACAGGCGTGCCAATGGCGGAATGCCTCCTCCTTGGGCAATGGTTGCTATCGCTATTCTTGGTTTTAATGAGATCATGGCACTACTGAGGTACCTAACTCAATACCCACAGTGTTTGCAGTGGTTTCTTTGACAAACTGAAAACTACCAAGTATTAACATGGTGCCACCATTCTTTTTTCTGCTGTGCAGGAACCCCATATACCTGTTCTTGCTATTTGTGGGTTATTTAGTTGCCAAAGCTTTAGCAGCACAGCTAGATATCGGCAGAGAATTCCAAAATGGCATGGTAAGGTTTGAATAGATGTTATTAAGAAAATTATACTGTTTTTCTTGTTATACAAAGTTACTGTGAAAATAGTCTTACTAAGGGCGTAGAAAAATGTAAAAATGTCACTAGTTGCGTACTTACTGTACATCCCTTGATAATTACTTATGTTACATCAGAAAGCAACATATTGGGGTGCAAGCACGAGTTCAGACACCAGAAAACTGCATTGTCTAATATTGAGCTACTTTACAAAGTAAATAAATTAGGACAGTAGGGGATTAGGAGGCATGGCTTTCTATCTTTTGTAAAATCAGTTCCTAACATTGAACAACCTTTTCAGGGGGACAGAGGAAACCTATTCATTACTTTAACTCTGTCCATTTCGAGATAAGCTAGTGACAAATTGAACTGAGCCCCATTTATGTTACTCTGCAGGTTCCTGGGATTATTTCCGTTTCAGCGAAACTACTACCTAGTATGCATAATCTTCTAAGAAAAGTCGCAACTGGTCAGCAGCCGCAACAACAAGGGCAGCAGCAGCACCGCCCTCAGGCTGCAGAAATTCCGGAGCCCCAGCCACCGCTACTCCTGAGCCCCAATAGCTCAATGGAGAACTTCGGAGGCTACACATGCCGCTGAGCCCAGCGCGAAGATCTTTATCATCTCCGTCACACTCCTCGGCGTCGTCACCCTTGGCATCGCCTCGGAAAGTCACAGAGGAGCAGAAACCAAAACAGTAGAGCGAGAAGAGTCGAGCAGTGCTTACTCCATAGTGTGACCCTAGCAGGGGCTGGGGGTCGGGGGTTGTTAGAAACAGTTGTTCCTCGTAAATAGATACTCAGAGAGAGCGAATAATGTAGTACCCTTCTCTCTTGAAAATTTTGTAGAATGGACAAACTATTGTCAGCATATTGCTACTCCATCAGCATGTATGAGGTACAGAATCATAGAGTAAGCTACTTCTGCTAAACCTATGATATCTCAAAGACTGGAAGTATGCATCCTCGATGCAGAGGTTGAAAGATCGCGCGCCCTTAACAAACAAAAAAAAGGTGCGCACAGTTTATGCCACTGAGAATAGCATCTCCACTCACGCCCCCAATGAAAAGTCCAGAAAAGGTGCGCTAGGGTGTCTCTTCTCAGCGGCGCCCCCAATACGGCCGTATCAGTAGTTATTTTTCTTGCCAAATTCAAATACTTTGGCAAAATACAAATCTAAACATTTGTATAATTCATAGTTTTCAACACATAGAAATTAGTTTTACAACAATTAAAAATATAAACAAAATAATTCATATAATGCAAATAAAATGAAGTTCAACTAGATCGTGATGGTTTTTCATTCGAGCATCCAGAAATGCTCGGCTAGACCATTTTGCAATTGGTGATGAACAATTTCATCACTGATTTTACAGTTGCTAGATCAACAGCGGCAAGAGACCCTAGTGATTATACGGATGAGAATCATTCAACGATCTCGACGTCTACACTCGATGATCATGTTGCGCCTGATCACACAAACATTTATGACCTCCCATATCTGCTAGGTAATAGCAGTGTACCGGAAAATAGCAAAACGAGTTTGGAGCACACCAAATGCTCGCTCAATATCCTTCTCAGCACTATCTTGTTCTTTGGCAAAGGAAGATTTTTTTGTTACCTAGAGGATCGGGGATTGTCTTCACAAATGTCGACCATTTTGGATAGATGCCAATCGGCTAGGTATTGACTATTGATCTACCGGTGACCATTGATCTCATAGTTAACCACCAGAGCATGGCCTTCAAATAATCTCGCAAACACCAAAGAGCACAGTAGCACGTTGATATCATTGTTAGATCCTGCCATGCTAAACAAAAAGTGCTAAATTAACATGGTCAAAATGCCACAGCTGCAAGTATCACACTGCATTGTCCAGTATGTCCTCTATACAACCCTTGCCAAGCAAATGGGTCATTTTTCAAACTCCAATGGATGCAATCGATACTTTCAAACATCTCAGGAAATCTTCTCTGCATTTTGTGTCATGATTCGAGTTGTTTCTGCTTCATTTGGTACTCTCAAATAGGATGGTCCAAACACTGCCACCGCCCTGCAGAATTTGTACATGAATTTCATAGTTGTGGACTCAAACATGCATATGTAGTCTTCTTGTCCATCTCCAGGAGTTCCATATAAAAAGCATCCAGCAGTGCATTTCTGAATTGATGAGAAATCTGCCATTCTGTAGGTGCATTCTTTCTTCATCAAGAAGCACCTATCGTACTCCCTCACACCATTCACCCGCCGCATGAATAACTCCTTGTTCATCCTAAATAGCCGCCAAAATTTGTTTGGAGGAAATGTTGGCACATCGGCAAAATAGTCGGCGTATAGGATGCAATGACCTCCATCCTCTATCTTGGCTTGGTCTTCTTCCTCCCAAACTTCGAACCTCCGCGATTGGGAGCAGTATTAGTGGCCTCGTCCGCTTGCATTTGTAGAAGACAATCAAGGATCGTGAAATGCTCATCTTCATTGGTGGTGGCATTGTTTTCCTTCTCCGTCAACAGTTGGATCATGGACTCATCATCGATATCCATAGCCTATGGGAATTGAAACATGAAGCAATGAATCAACGAAACATTGTGGGAGGCAAAATTCTAAAAACTGAAGCCTACCAGGCAAACAAATGAACCAACTTGCGCCCAAGACAGGCGCGCGAGGTCACTGTGAGCTCTGTGCCAAGCGAGTCACCGCGAAGGCCTAGGCCCAAGACGGAGGAGGCTGCCACGAGTTGTTATGTTCCCGGTGAGTCGACGAGCGCCGGCGCGGCCTAGGCGAGCTGCTAGAGGAGCGACGGGCGACAACGAGAGTGAGCGGGGAAATGAATTGGGTGGGGGAGGAAACGGGAGGAAAAAAGGGTTTCGGTTGTGCCTGGCATATTATAAGTATTAATTATACTCAAAATTGTATGTTATTAACCAAAAAAAAATCAATCGCGTTTTGTATTTTAGGGCCAATGGAGTAGTCATAATCAAACATGGCAAGGGAGCGTGAGAGGAGGTTCCCCGCAGCAATCAAACGTCCATTGTCGAGATTCTAGAAATGATTTGCTCCCAGGACTTTTCTAGCTCCGAAAGATCATTGTACCTCGGCAAGACTAAACCAGGCAGCGGTAGTGACGGATACGGAACGCTAACCTGTTCATGGACCGACTGGCGCCCCTAGCTTAGCTAGCTAGCTGACAAACATATATTGCCGTTTCGGTGCCTAGGTGGCCGGCAGCTTCTCGTACCTAGGAAGGAGAAAAATGACAGTAAAGCCAAACATATGCATCTCCTGTTCTATGCGTTGATTGATCCGGGCCATACATATCCTATCCACTACTTTCATCGCCCTAGTTTTCAACTTTTCACAGCCCATCCGGCCGGCCGTATACAACTCGTTTTCTCCTTGCATCTCTTATCCTCACAGAACCAACCAAATAAATAGTTTCCTTTATGTTTTCCCATTTGTAGTACGAACTATATATGAGTAGCCTAATACAAATAAGAAATCCTTGCGAGATAACAAGAACGGTAAATACCTCGCTTACAAATTTATCAACACATGGTGATGTGGAAACACCGGTGTCAAACTTCTAGAGCTTTGATTATAGATATATACTTCTTTCGATAACTAGATTGGTCAACTGAAAAATTATTAATAATTTTATCATGTAAAGTTCACAAGTACTTGTTTTCGTCTGACTAAGATAGCTAGGTCCCTCTATTATTAGCTATGTCTAAATTTTGTATCTGAAAGTTATATCATCGGATATCCTTGTTTCAATATCGAAACCATCTAACTTTCATCTAGACGCAGATTACAACGGATTGGCAAAGTTGAACAACAAGAAATTGAAGAAAACCCACAAGATATGAGAATATTTTTTGAAACGTTAGTGATCTCCAACGAATCTTAAAATCGCAACACGCACAAGTGTTTTAAAATAAATTTAAGTTGGTTAAAAGTCCATTTCCACATTTTTATTTTGATCTTTTAAGCATGTTAAAAAAATTGTGGTAACTTTTGAAATTTGTTAGATCTTTATATATATTCTGGTCAATCTCCATGTGGAACATATTGTTCTATAAATTTTACTAATTAATACAGAATTGGTTTCAATTTTCAATTGGATATAAACTTATAAAAAATAAATCAAGTTTTCGTCTTTATCTTCGAATTATATGATTTTAAAAAATAAAAACATCAACATTTATGTTTTTTTCCTACTCGGCTATACCATGTGTGATAAGCTGCCATCATGTTATCATTTAAGTGTTTCCTGTTTGGACTTGGGAACAAATCCAAATAAGGGCTGAACGCCCTGCTTTTTATTGAAAGCAGAGGTTCAGGACATACACTGAACAACACGTTTGATACGGACGTGCGTGCGTATGCACTGCCGGGATCGATCGGACTCTCCGAAAACAGACCGATCGAGTAGCTTACGTGATCGGTGACCGCATTTCTTGTACTCGCTGGAGATCTCACGATCGATGAAATAATCGAGGTCTCAATCGCTTTGGTAGCTAACTTGGATACTACCTGTCGTATGTCTATGTGTACATGCATACCGGCGGCAACTGGACTGCGTCGCCACTCGCCACAACAGCATATATAACCTGCTAGCGTCGCCGCTCGCCAGTCCAGCTAACTGATTTGTTTCGATCGAGATGGGCATGGCCAAGCCGTTGCTGCTGCTGCTCATCGCAGTCCTAGTTACAGCCCGCAGCAGCTACCGCTATGCGGCGGCGGCGGCGGCAAGCGTGATCACGCACGTCAAGGGGTTCGACGGCCCTCTGCCCTTCTCCCTGGAGACGGGCTACGTGGAGGTGGACGAGGCGCACGGCGCGGAGCTCTTCTACTACTTCATCCAGTCGGAGCGCAGCCCGCGGGATGACCCGCTCATCCTCTGGATCACCGGCGGGCCCGGCTGCTCGGCCCTCTCCGGCCTCCTCTTCGAGATCGGCCCGCTCAAGTTCGACGTCGCCGGGTACGAGCCCGGCCAGGCTTTCCCGCGCCTCGTCTACTTCGAGGACTCGTGGACCAGGGCGAGCAACGTCATCTTCCTCGACGCGCCCGTGGGGACGGGCTTCTCCTACGCGCGGGAGGAGCAGGGGCTCGACGTCAGCCTCACCGGCACGGGAACGCAGCTCCGGGTGTTCCTCCAGAGGTGGATGGCCGAGCACCCCGAGTTCGCCTCCAACCCGCTCTACATCGGCGGCGACTCCTACTCCGGCTACACCGTCCCGGTCACTGCGCTCGAGATCGCCGACCAGCCCGACCAGGGTGGCCTGAACCTCGTGGGGTACCTGGTGGGCAACGCTGCCACGGACGACACGTACGACACCGGCGGCAAGGTCCCGTTCATGCACGGCATGGGGCTCATCTCCGACGAGCTCTACCAAGCGGCGCAGGGCAGCTGCGCCGGGGACTTCGTCACCACGCCCAAGACGAACGCGCAGTGCGCCAACGCGCTGCAGGACATCGACCAGGTCACCCGGGACATCAACCCGGTGCACATCCTGGAGCCCCAGTGCGGACTCGCGCTCCGGCCTCCGACAACCGAGGACGTCTTCGCCGCGGCAACAAGAAGATCGGCGCGGATGCTGGTGCAGGAGCAGGACATGCTGCGGCTCCCCGTGGAGTGCCGGGACAACGGGTATCGGCTCTCCTACACCTGGGCGGACGACGCCGAGGTGAGGGCGACGCTCGGCATCAGGCCAGGCTCCGTCGGCGCATGGAGCCGGTGCACCACGCTCACGCACTTCCGGCACGACGTGCGCAGCACCATACCGTACCACGCCAACCTCACGCGGCGCGGCTACCGGGGCCTAGTCTACAACGGCGACCACGACATGGACATGACCTTCGTCGGCACGCAGGCCTGGATCAGGACGCTCGGCTACCCCGTCGTGGCGCCGTGGAGGCCGTGGTACGCCAACCGCCAGGTCGCGGGGTTCACCACGGAGTACGCATACAACCTCACCTTCGCCACCGTCAAGGGCGGTGGACACACCGCACCTGAGTACCGTCCCAAAGAGTGCCTTGCCATGCTCGACAGATGGACCTCAACCGACGGCAAGCTCTGATCCATTACCAATTTACCATCGTTCGATCCACCTCGATGTCTAATGAATTAACTATCACTCCGAAAGTACAATACATTCATGGTGTATAGATTTAGTCAAAATCAAACCTTTACTAAGTTTCATCGAATACATAGAAAGTGATATTATCAATAAATATATACAGTAGAGAACTTGCCTGTGGCAAGATGGTTAGTAGGGTGGTTGTACCTCTAGCCCACCAGAGTTCAAACCCCAGGTTTGACGCTGGTGTTTCTCATTTAGGCGAAATATTCTTCAGTGGGAGGCGACGTTCCCGTCGACAGCGAGGCGCCCGTGGTGACTTCGTCAATCTCAAGACCATCCGCCGGCTCAGTCTCTCGGAGATGCTCATAGGGGTAGGGTGTGCGTGTGTGCGTTCATAGGGGTGAGTGTACGTGCGTGTTTGTGAGCGTCTGCGTTGTACTGTGTTTCGCAAAAAAAAAAAAAATATATATACAGTATAAAAATACGATCTGCTTCAGTGTACGTGTACCCCCTCCCCCAAATAGGTTACCGTTTCATAAACACGGACAACTGAGAATAATTGAGGCACACACGACCCTCTACAAACCCATACTTATTGTGGCATACCAAAACACATCGATAATAATCATGTATTGTGGCTATTTTTACCATTAAATTAATGGCACTGAAATATTTTGAACGAAAAACAAATATTCCGCTGACCCTCAAATTTTCCATGAAATTTCGATGAAATTATAAACCCTGACATGACATCCTTAAAACAGATATTAAGGTTGTGATAACCAAAGATCATTCCAAGACCTCTGGACTATGGTAGACCTCCACCCATTGGTAGTACATCCACCAATTTTCTAGAAGGTTGTTTCATGATCTCCTAATAAACAATAGACCATGGAGTACATATATGAAAATTGGTTTATTAGTTTTTGTTAGCACAAATCACACGTTTAGCGCCCATTTTGGCACAAAAAAAATGATTTCACTGTCATAATACAAATCGTCCATTGGAACAAAAGTTTCATGAATTTTGAAATTTTTGTAAGAATTCTAACATATAAATTAAGTAGGCACGCACCAGAGCAGAGAGATGAAAACGTGCGCTTCTTCCTCGCCCGGGCGGCGTAACCAAATGTCCGCCCTTGACGCCGACGGAGAGTTCTGAGTCGCCCTTGATGCCATGGAGGTCACATCCTCCACAACGGCTACTCCAATAGATAGGGTTGGGCCCATGACATTTGTTGGGCGTTCGATCTCGCCCAGCTATATCTCAATGCATTTTAGTGGATGGGCATGCTCTCACGTGTTAGAGTATATGTATCTATACGTATATGATACGGAGTAGTACTCCGCTCGTATAAGTACCAATCTTGTAACGCCACACGTGGGGCTTTTCCATGTTCATATAACACGCATCCGATGGCCTGAAAGGGTATGCATCGTTTTCACAAACAGTGACATGGTATCAGAGCATACCTCTTCCTAGACCTAGCCACTGAAACCCAAAACCCTAGAAACCAGCCACCGCCGCCGCAACACGACCCTCCTCCCTCCGTCGTCGAGCTCCATGGATTCCTCGTCATCAGCGACAGACCCTAGGATCCCCTCCTACACAACTCTTGACGTGTGAGAACTTCCTAGTGTGGAAAGCTCTCATCGTCCCTGGCCTGCGCGGCGCCCGGGTTCTCGCTCTGGTCAAAGGATATGAGGACACGCCGAAAGAATATCTGGAGGTTGAGGACACCAACAAGAAGAAAATCAAAGTGGAAAATCCCGACTATGTTGCCTGGTTTGCCCGCGACTAGCAGGTGTTGCGGTTCATCTTGAACTCGATGTCGCCGAATGTGCTTGCCCGTGTCATCGGGCTTGAATCCTCTGCTGAAGTGTGGGCTTCCATAAACGCTCTTGTCTCCTCCAAATCGCGGTCAAGGATTCAACAACTTCGATTAGCCCTCAATGACACAAGAAAGAATGATCTCTCTGATGCCAAATATTTTGCCAAGATGAAAACCTTTGCATCCGAACTTGCTGCTGCAGGAAAAGCACTTGATGATGATGAATTGAGTAAACCGACCAAAGTCCAAAATTTGTGTCAGACTAATTAGGCGGCTGAAAAACCATCCTAACTAGATGATACCCCGCACGTTGTTGCGGGAGATTAGTATATGGAAGTTTAAAAATGGTGACGTGCACTCTTTTGATGACAAATAATACATGGAACAGAAAAGTAAGTATTACAGTGCTGAAATATTGTTTGTGTATACCTCAAAAAAAAATTGTTTGCGTGGGCTCTTGTGAACTACGCACAGTGGCGGAGCTAGGGGGGGACCAGCAGGTGCCATGGCACCCCCTATGCATGGTTACATCAAGGGATTTTTATACATATAAGGTTAGATTAGGTATGATTTTGAAGAAAATTGTATGTTTGGTCCCCTCTAACAAAAGATTAGCATGGTTGGCCCCCCTTAATGCTCAATCCTGCTTCCGCCCCTGACTACGCATGAAGCTTCTTACACAAATAAAACAATGTGGTAACGTTTCATTACAACTCTCCAACAATAAATTTTTGATACGATGTTAGTAGACGAACTGTACCTTTCTCAAGGACACCAATTATCCAGCCACGCTAAATACTTGACCAACAGAGCCAATGGATTTACTGTTTCGTTCTCCAGTTGTTGGCAGCCGAAACAAAGCGAGAGCTATATATTCACGTGAGATTGACATCGACCAAGGAAAAAGGAAATTAGCTTGCCCATTATAAATCAACACTGCTTAAGCTATGTGGCCTGTTACAAAGCATCTTTAGATGTACAGTTAATATGACCTGTAGAAATTCTTCTTAACTCTAAATACATATAGATAAAGCATGACATGAGTATAGTAAACCTGGTATATTGTTAGGATCAACAAACAGCAGCTTGAACCATCGAAATAATTGTACCAGCCTAATAGATGGTTGTACATAGCAGCTTTGTATGCCCGCTTTAACCTTTGTTTGCAACAGTTAACATCGATCACCTGTATTGCTCTAAAGAATAGTACTGAAAACAAAAGTAGAATAGGACCAGGAATTAAGCTTCCCCATATATCTACCCGACTTAGGAAACCATCGCAGGCCTGATTCTCATCCAACATTAGAAATATCTTGCACATGACAGGTAAAGCAATGACGGAAGTACATATCAAAACCTCTCTCAGAAAGTGTCAGAAACACCGCGTACACCTTTCGTCTTTTTTCCCCTTTCCTCGTGCTACAGTTCTCGTGGGAGGCGAAAAGAGGGCGTCTAGGTTTCCGTCGTCCGCCGGCGGCCAGACCGGTGCTTCCCCACCTCTCCGGCGGCTGCTTCGGCGGCGGGAGAGTGGGGGAAGCCTGGATCTGTGCCTATGGCGTGTATATAGTAGGTCTAGGTGCCCGGCCGGTGGCGTTGTGGAGGCGGTGATGCTGCTGGTTCGGTGGTCGGTGTCGGCGCGCCTCCCCTCCTGCGACGGCGTTCTTCGGGGCCCCGCCGTGGTGCGCGCGTCTAGAGGTGGCCGGGGATCGGTGGATCTCGCGGTCTGTTCTGTCTCCGGAGGTGGTCTTCGTGCCGGAGGCGGAGGCCACGTTGTGGAGCTTTTGTCTCCTGGCTCCATCTCCGCGACGGTGAGGAGGGTGCTGGCCTCACCGTGGAGCCTGGGAGTCCTGTTTTGCAGGTGGTTCAGCACTCGTTTTCCTCCTCCTCTGTCGGTGGTTTTTGCCTCTGTTCGTCATGGTGGCGATCAGCGGTGCGGACTTTGTGTTGGTGGAGGTTGCTCGATAGTTCTGCTGCAAGTCGTCTTCTTCTGGAGCAGTGGAAGAATACGGCAGTGGTGGCGTGCGGCGTTCTCCTCTCTGGCCGGCCGAGGTGGCGAGGGGAGAGGTGGAGGTCGTAGCTTCTGCTGGTGCGTGGTTTTGGCTGCTGGGAGATGGGTGCTGCTGGAGAGGGACCTGGCCATCTCTGTCGAGGTGAGGCGCCGCTGGGCCCAGGTCCGGTGCTTGGATTGCTTGGGGTACGTCCCCGGCCGATGCTCCTTCATCGACTTCTTCTCTGGCTCCGGCGAGCTAGATTCTGTTGCGGCTCATCAAAGCCTATGGCGAGAAGCTTTCCTTGTGCCGTGGTGCGACCTTGGATGCGACGGAGGTGTCTCCGTCGATGGCTATGCTTCGAGGATTTGGAAATCCTTGGTTGTGTGGAGGAAGAAGGACCAGGATGTAAAACCTTCGGGTTCTTTGTGCTTTTCTTCTTCTTTACAAGGTCCTTTCTGTAAGGTTGTTGCAGCTGCGTCTGCGTACGTATTCGTCCAGTTTTGTACTGGTATGTGTACCTGTATGGTTGTTGATCCAGTTTAAATACTAGTATGAAAAGTCAAAAAAAAAAAAAACCTCTCTCAGCAAAATGAGTTTGCAGGGATCTGACCTGTAGCAGCACAGATACTTTGGTCCAAAAGTCTAAAAAGACTTGCTGAATACATAGATAGCAGAACATAAGGACCGTGAGATAACTGAAATTTGCACCCTGATGTCTCCTTCAATTTTCATCACACCTTGTCAGACTTATATAGATACAAAAAATCTGCACATAGGACCCTTGGAGCATTGGGGATTCGGCAAACCACTGCAATCCGAGACATGCTGAAAGTTACCACACAAATACAGAGAAGATTGAAAAAGAAAGCAAATTTGTAATGTAAGCGTGAAATAATACATCTCTCATTAACACCATATGAATGTATCTACATGAACGAAGAGAAGGGGAAGCAGGCTAATCAGGAGTGGAGGTTTTCTACGCTTGTCTGAGTTGCTGGATCCGACGGACGTTCTATGGGAGGGAAGCACAGTAGATGGGAGGGAAGCAACAGAGGATGGGCGTCGACGGCAGGGGCTTCAAAATTCTCGCGTCGAACAGACGAGTGTGCGAGATGAAGGGAGGAGCAGCTCTGGTTCTTAAAAGGGGAAAGAAAATCTATTGGCTAGCCTCTTCATGAACAACATCCGGCCATCTACTTCAACGTGTCTTAGCATTGTCTTATTCAATGTAAACATGATGTCATCCAGCTTATTCTGGCCACTTAGCCTTAATATCGGGCGAAATGTTGTTGATTAAGTAGTTCCAGCTTTTATTTTTGTCTAACTTCGTGCAAGGCTTGAGCTCAACATTTTTTTTTTTTTTTTTGAAAGCAAATATCTGGATTATATTAAGTAAGGAAACTGGAAATTACAAGAACAGTCCAGAATTTGGACAGCTGACCCGAAAATACAGAAAGAACCCACTCAAACAAGAAAAAAAAACTAGCCCCTGGGACCTTCTGCACAGAACATGGTCCGCCGCCGCTTGCACCAGTGCCTCATCCTCGCCGGAGGGAAAGAAGAAACACCTGCAGGCCGCCGCTGTGTCACCGGGATGGAACTTTAGAGGAGAAATCCTCGTTGAGGTCGCCGCATGAATCACTCGACGCGAACGCCGGGATCTTGCAGAGGTGAGGAGCGAATCGGCGGGGGCAACGCCCCGAACCACACCGGCAGTCAGGCCGAAGCCAGTGGCCAAAGCCAACTTCGGAACCTGCATAAGCACTAACAGCAAAAAAGGGATCAGCTGGAAACCCGCCTCGAACGGCCGAGGCGCCTGGACTCCTACAGCAGGACAACGAGGGCCTGGACGACCAGATCCACCGCCATCCTCCTCCACAAGCTTGCCACCGCCGACGGAGCCACCGACGACAGCACGAGGAAGAAGCTGGGAGGACAAAAGCTCGCACAACAGTGAGGCCCACCCCGTCAGGACAACACCGGCGAGACACAGGCCGGACACTCGCCGACAGAACCCAGAAAAGCTCCGTCGAGGTGGGGATCGAGTACCAGCAACCTTATTCCAGAGCTCCGCCACCGCCACCACCTCACCAGCGTCGCCCGGAAACCCTAACCTACTATCTACACGCCTAAGGCACAGATCGGAGGTCCCTCCACTCCCCCACCGCCGCACGGGCGGCCGGAAAGGGAGGAGACCGCCGATCCGGCCGTCGGCGGAGCACGGGAACTGGGAGCTCTCCCTTCGCCTTATCCGCCCGCTCTGAACTGTTCACGGGAGGGGAGGGGAGAGGTGGGGAGGTCTTCTTGTATCTGCTTCTCTCTCTTTTTCCGTCACCTACTCCACACATTCCGCCACACCTCCTACCATGTCGTCGAATGTGTAGTTCCCATGCATATCATATCATATATTGTCACAGTCATCACTACGCGCAGTAGCGGTGGAGCCCTTCGGGCAAGATAGGGCGGCCGCTCTACCTTAATGTTTTCCAAAAAAATCAAGTATGTGCTCATGCGTCGGCAGCAGATCCAGTTCGTTAGGTTCGTTCGTGGTCAGTTTATTTTCCCGAACCATCTCAAAAAAAAAGTTTTTTTTCCTGAACGTCTTTTGGAGAAGAAGGGAAGAGGTAGGCTGGCTAATGGGCTTTCTTTGGGCCAACTTGGAGGCCTGGTGCATCTAGACGTACTGGTTAGTTCTAAAAAAAAGTTCTCAAAAAACAAATCTAGACGTACTGGTTCTTGCCTAAAAAAACATCTTATTAGCTAGTGGAGCTACTGGGGCGTTCACATATGGGCCACGAAATAAAGGTTGGGGAGTGGGTGAGAGTTCAGTTATGTGATTGTCAAATCAATTTTTCCGATTTATTTTCTTTTTCTTTCCTATCAATGTGTATTTTTACCACTGTTTTTAGGTCATGTATTACGGGAATGCTCGGAGGTAAGATTTTTTGGACGTTTTAAAATGCACTTCCCATAATGAGACTAGATGCTCCCACGAGCCAAAACACCACACATTGTCATACTCTAGAAGTTATAGGAATATAACAATTGTAACTTGCAAGACACATTCCATCATGAAAATACTTTAAAGATCATGCCAATGTTAATTTCCTTCGACGCTTGTGATGTATCTCCTTTCTGAAGGCTTTCTCTCAGCGTACCTTGATGCCCTCAGGTGACCTCGAACTGCCATCATGGCATCATATAGAGTTAAGTGAATAACCTTATCTGCCAACTGCCACTTCTAGGTCAAGCACTTACCAATGCAAAGGTTGCTTGGCAAAGACTCTAGGGTCGAGATCTGCCGGCCACAGGTAAAACCCCAATACGCAAGGGACAGGAAGACCGTTCTCTCCACGCAGGGTGCTGCTACTGCCTCTGGCGACGCCCTGCGCCGTTCCAAGACATGCCCCGTGCTCCCGAGATCGACGCACAGGTGACGACACGAGGGCAGGCACATGGAGAGATTCGGCTCCATGCCAAACACCAGGTTTATGGTTTCTCGTCGCCACCACATGGTCACGCCGCCCGTTTGGCAGCTAGTAACTGAGAGAGATCTGTGTTGCTTATTAAGGACAAAAAACATGGCTTAATTAATCTTGGAATCAACCTACGCACGAGGCTAGGGTAGGTGTACATGGTATGCGGCATCCAATTTCCATTTCTGTGTTTATTGTAGCAAGCTAGATCAGGATGAAGCAGCATAGGATTCTTCAGCCAATGTTCAAGGAGACCAGGAGCAGGCAGGGGCCCAACCAGGAGATGGATGGATGGATGGATCCTGGCATTAGGATCATGGCATGATTCATTGCAAAGGGGCAGCATGGCTACAAGGGGTTTAAGACCTTGCCAAATCCAGAGTTCCAACCTGGAGTACAATTTTCTAGTAATACTAGTACTACTAGTGAACTAGGGGGGTTACTACCTAACAAGTAACCTTAAGTTAGGGCAACACTGAGATGGTGTCGTTCCCAGCAGCTAAACTTCAGTCCTAACACCTTCTTAACTAACCTGAGCTGAGCTACGAGATATCATCGCGCATTACGTTTACAAAAATGGCGACAGTAAATAACCGGGCATGCTACGTCTCCTTGAAGCTCTTGCTGAGCCAGATGGCAGTCTCCCGGGGAGATGCCTTCTCGGGGCCGAAGGGCTTGAGCAGGATGCCCAGCTCGTCGTACCGCTCCTGCTGCAGCAGCTGCGCGCTGAACTCCAGGAGCCCCTCCAGGCCTCCGCGCGCTGCTGGAACGACGTCGTGTCGAACCGCTGCAGCCTCGAGTCGTTGGAGCCGCGGCTCGACGCCGCCGTCGCGTTGCGGCCCGACGAGTCGCTCCCGTTGTCCCCATTGTTGTCCGTGCGCAGCACCTGGATGGTGCACTTGTCCTTGGTGATCGACCGGTTGTTGACGGAGGGAGGGGTGGAGCACGAGCCGTGCGCCGACGAGAGCTTGTGGATGGGGTGGAAGGGGTCCTCCGAGGAAGCCAGTGGGAACTCCGCAATCCTGTCGATTCGAGGCGCGTTCATCGAGACGTCAGGGGAGCCTAGCTGGTCCAGGATGCTGACGCTGCGCTTGATTGGTGTTGTCTCATATGTGGACAGAGGGAGGGATATTCTTCGAGCTGGAGCGCTTTTACTTAGAGATGTTATTGAGGGCAGCTGCAAATGACAAATTTGGATGCCCAGTGAAATATTAGACCATTTTTTGGCACTTTTCAAACAAATGGAGAGCAAGCTATCAGTACAGGACTATATGTGAAATACCTCAGTACGGCTTGTTCTGGTATAAGATGATTTTGGAGTTTCAAACCGGTTTCTGCCTGTGAATGTCTTGGCTGGAGTACTCTTGGGAGTCCTTAGGATGCTTGAGGTCTTTGTTATCATGGCTTTACTAGTGACCTCGTCCTCAGCCTGGCTGCTGCCAATGGATAACTCTTTGACACTCTGAGTAGTTGTATATTCTTTGATACTCCGTATAGAGCTGACAGAATTCCGCTCAGGAGATGGTTTGCTAAATGTTACAGTCCTCTGACTTCCCAAAGAGTTTCTCCTGACTATTCTTCTGCGTGCGGAATCAGCGACATCATCAGGATATGTCATCTTCTTAACTTTGTCAGTCAGACAGTCATGGATAGGAAGTATATTGCGAGTAGGACTAGATTTCAGTTGGACTTGAAACACATAAGGCTGAAGTTGTGGATGTTTGAGCAGTTCTGCAGCCTGTACAGGTCATTTAGTGGATATTTTATTTACTATCATCAGAGAACAAATTTGCATGAAAATAAATAATAGGGAAAGACTCTAGGGTATCGAGGAATTACACTTGGTCTGTGCTCTGGACTTTTCCGAAGCATGCTCTTAATAAGTCCCCGACTGCATTATTAAGGAATTAAAACTTTCATAAACATGCTCTACTTAGGTAGGATGACAGGCAAAATGGAGAGAGAAACAAAAATAACTAACTAACAAACTTACAAGGGACCAGAATATTTTGTGGGCAATGGTGATACTATTGACTTTGTGATCTTGTTAATCAGAGCTTGCATGTCCTGCAAAAACATAACGAAACCAGGCCCTCATTAGTTTCTGGGGTCTTACATGATTATTAGGACAGAGGTCGTTGTATAAATATATAATCAAATAGAGTAGAGTACCTATGCAATACAATGGGTGTCTAGTGGCAAGTGTTTCTATCCAAGTTTACTAATGTATTAGGAGGACATAAGCATCCAAGACATGCCAAATAAATCTAACTTAAAAGCAGAAAGTGTACACTAGGTAAACATAACATTGTTTTGTAGTTTTGATCATCAAGTTGCAACAATGTATGAACCATGTACATCCATGGGCATAATAAAGAAGGCAGGGTAGAGACTTACAAAAGCTCTAAATGCAGGCCTGAGAGCAGTCATTTCATATATACAACATCCTGCAAAACAACAAAAACATAAGTATTGAATCACAAGTTTCCTATCTAGGTTCAGGAAAAGTGTTTTGTCACATGTACCTAGAGACCAAATATCGGACTTGCTACCATAGGGTATATCAGCAAGAAGTTCTGGGCACATATAACTTGGTGTTCCTACCACCTGGGCCGAGGGGCAATATAGCAGTAAGAACACAATCAGCTATGTATACAAGAAAGACAAGAAATCATTTGATTACTTACGGAAGATGCCAGATCATCAGACGTCAATATCTTTGCAAGCCCAAAGTCACCTGCATTATTAGATTTGGCATTACATCATAACCAGGATTGCAGAATAAATACATAAAGTGCTGCACTTTTCTGGGACTAAGCTACGTACCAAGTCTTATAGTTTGGTCTCTGGCAATAAAAATATTGGAGCACTGAAACAAATTAGCAGCTTCAGTATATACTATTACGACACCACTGAAAGACAAATACCAATGTATGTTCCAAATGAAGCACTGTACTGACCTTCACATCTCGGTGAAGAATGTGATTTGCATGCAAGTAGTCTAGAGCCATAAGAAGCTGCACAAGCCACTTGCAAAGCTTCTGCAAATCAAAAAATAATTGAGGGTGTGTTCCTCTGCAGAACAAGCTAAGGATGCCAAAATGAAAGCAAGAAAGAACCGCACCTCCTCGGAGAAATAGGTACCATTAGCTCTTTTAATAGCGTCAGACCTGGAACAATACACATTATGTTAACTACAGGGACTTAAGTTGTGAGGCAACTATTTAAAGGACATCACGGCTTACTTACATGTCTCCTCCCTGACAGTAACCTATAACAATGCAGACATAGCAACCCTGAAAGTTTGAACGCACAGAATGATCAGAATGTATATCAAGTAAAACTGAAGAGAACTTCGTCTTCCGATTTGTCGTTTACTATTTCCTGTGCTTTTTTACCTACCTTTTCTACCCATGAATCTTTGTACTCCACAATGAACGGATTTCTCACTGTCGCAATAAGCTGCATCTGCATGAACAACATTCCCACACGACTCAGTAAAAGGACAGCACAAGACAATATATCTTGCAGGTTCAGAGATTCAGATCAGCTCATCACTAGCCAAACTATACTCAATAGCATCACCATGAGCGCAGTAATTTAATTACACAACCAATTCTTGCCCACATCTAGTCATATTTTGTACCAATAATGGCATCAATAACTAGGCCCCAAAAGAAGAAACGCGTAGCTTCTCAAGATGAAGCAGAATAGACTTTACCTCCTGGTGTGCGGACCGGCGAGTGCGGTCGGTTTGCCGCGCAAGCCGGATCTTCTTCAGCACATACCTGCACGAGACAAAGAGCTCCATAGCATCAAAATGACCGAAATAGAACCAATCCCAGAAGTAAGTAAGTGAAAGGGCAGTGGTAGTGAGCCTCACTTCTTCTTCTCCACCTTGTGCCTCACCAACAGAGCAGAGCCAAATGCTCCTTTGCCAATCTGCTCCAACACCTCGTACTGATCCATCTCTGTGGAGTCTGCAGCTCAACACACAACAAGATATGCTCTTTTGTTTTAAGTTTCCTGTGTGATAAAAACTTAAGAAAATAATCAGTACTTGTGCCAAGCTATGGTGAAGAATGTGAAACAGCAAGTGCATTGAAGTAACCCCAGTAAGTCCATTTTTTGGTTCAAGAGTGGAACAAAAAGGTAGTATTTTCTAGAGAAAACAATGCAAAATGGATGGCCAACGCAGTCCAAGAAACATTGTTGGGGAAAAGGTGAAGGGGAAAACGTGAGCTCACATGAAAACATAAGAAAAGACAAGTGATCCGAAATTACGGACGCGGAAGAAAGGGAAACACTGGGTGACAAAACCTGCCGACAGCTCCTCCTAAACTGTACTGAAAAGGAAGATGAAATAAAGGAGGAGACGGTGGAGCTCCGGGGCCGCAAAATGTCACGTCTCCTCCAGGAGCAAATCAGTATTCAAGATGAAGGGAGGAAAGAAAAAGGGATCAGCCCGCAGCAAGTCCTAGCGCTACCAACCCCGATTCAAACCACTCCAATCATTTTCCCAAACCGAATCCCAAATGCCTGCTCCATCCACGAGCACATTCGGCGAGAGCGAAATGATCCCCAAATGGCGGCGCGCAGGGCTCTCGATCTAAATCAAGGGACGAAGAACCCAATCTACCTTCTAGCTTCACACAAAAAAAGTAGAGAAAAGCAAAGAAAGAAGAGTTCAATCTAGTCCGAGCTCTGGAGCCTGAAATGCCATCTCCAAGGCCACCGGAAGGGGAGGGGGAGGGGGGCGGTGGACTTACGGGGTCACGCGCGCAGATCTTGCCGCATTTGAACGGAGACGGAGAGGGTTCGAACTTGGGGTTGAAGAGGCGGCGGCGGGGGAGGGGAGAGAGAGAAAGGTGGGGTTTTGGGTGGGGTTCAAAACTCGGCGAGAGGCCCGCCTGCTGCTTTCCGAATCCCCCACAGAGCTTATATAGCGCAAAAGATAAAGTGGAGGAGGAGAGCTGGAGGAGAGGCTCTTCTTCACCCCCGAGGAGAGAGAAGGCTAGAGGGAGAGGGGAGCAGGGCAGGAGAAGGCGATGGCAGTGGAGAAGAAGTGTGATGACTGATGAGAGAGAGATGGAGGGATGGTGTGGTCAACTTGGTGTGTTTATCTTACTTTGAAGGGCTATTATTTTATTTCTTGGATTGCATCCATGATATGATGAGAACAAAAAGGAGTCATTAGTGTGAGTGCATATACTAATGGGCTCATGGCATATTATTCTAGTCCATTTCATTTCCATTAGTGTGAGTGCATATACAAGAGGTTTGGGTGGATGGTAAATTTTCTATAAAATATATTACAAGACAGTCCTTAGGAAAATATCCTATATGATTAAGTCCTACAAATCAAAGGACCCACGTAGGAAAAAATCTAAGTATTTAGTCCTCCACAATTCTTAGTAATCCTTTCGAACCATAGGGACCCTCAAAGTCCTTTTTGGACTCAGTTTGTGTCGTGCTATTTCACAAAATATGGTAAAAGTAAATCAACCGAAGATCTTTGTTGGATGATTTGCATTATCATAATGCACCGTAGTATCAAGCCCATCCTTAACAACATATGTCTTGAGGCTTTCTTCACGGAACAACTTTAGTGCTAATATTTACTCCATCTGTATCAAAATATAAAATATAAGATGTTCTAGACATTTCAATAACGACCACATACGGATTGAAATGAGTGAACCCACAAACTAATACGCGCCTAGGTACATCCGTATCAAAAAAAATGCTAAAACATCTTATATTTATGGTAAATTTTATAAGATGAACCCAAATAGAGAATAAGTAATTGCGCACACGAATTTACCTAAATTGACACTCAATAAACAGAAAAGCATCGACTATCAACTGGATTCGGTACAATTTGAACACTGGAACAGAAGGCATCATTATACTATTTTATATTGGCTGCACCCACTCCTAATCTGCTGCGTATGATATTTTCGAAGATATGCCAAAATCTAAAACTCTTTTTTTAAGGGCAATAGAGTGCATAGGGATGGGGCTCACACTATGCAGGAAATCAATATTTCTTCCACATGCAGCCAATACTAGCACAACTTGCAGTATTATACAATTTACCATTACTACTGTGGCATCAATATTATGAAGTACACCACTATTACCTCCGTTCTAAAATTTAAGACATTTTAATAGGCTAAAATAGTCTACCAAAATATTTTATATTTTGAGACGGAGGTAGTATAAAATTTTATAATATACGCATGGAAACTCCACATTAAAGGTTAGACCAATTTCCTTTTGTAATGCACCCAAAGCATTTCAATATTTAAATGTGACCAATAATTAGACTCATAGTATGTGAGTGATGTGACAAAAAGGTAGTGAGAGGATTTCTCAGTTCCAAAGGGATTTATTAGTTTCAAGGGAGTAAAAACGTAATTTTTGAGGGTGCCTCTTTTGATCCACAACTAAAAGTCGAAACGAAAAAAACACACATAAATTGACAAGTGTTTTCTATGATTTTGTTAATCTTGATCCTAGCATACAAAATAATCTAAGGTAGCACATCATCTTCTTTTGATCAATACATCATTTGTAAAAACAATCTAAGAAATACGAAAAGCCGTAAAAAAATCCTGTGAAATCCTTAGAGTTTAAAGAGAATTGGAGACGTTCTTCCTTTACTTTCCCTTTTGCAGTCTTGCTCTCCTTCTATATGTGCTTTTGGTCGGATGCCATGACATGGATCCTTTTTCTCTGCCTGGCTAGAGGCATTGTGCCATATGCGCATGTTTTTTTGAACGGATAAGGCCCAGAAGGGCCTGGGAGCTTCATTGATAAGGCAGCATACACCAAATTACAAAGAGGACCTCTAAGAACTGTAATGATACAGAGACGCCCTCAGAGTTTGCAAACAAGACCCTAAAAGTGCAAAGAAGAACGCAATCAGGTCCTTCGTCGTCGCCGCCGATCACCTATGACCTCAAAGCATGGGCATCCACACCACCACCGGGGAACAAGCCACTTGGGGTGTCGCAGACGAGATCTCCCACGCCGAGATCGAAGATCCTCCACCCAAGGAGGAAGAAGCAGCTCTGGCCAACATACCAGAGCACGGAGTGGCTCCATTCGCCATGGATAGCATCGGCCAGAGGTGGCCGACACTTGGGAACTCCGGAAGAAGTCGATGTAGCTCCAGCAGCGCGCAACGCGTTGCGCACCACGCGGTCCGTCCAAGCACCCACGCCGAGCAGGTCCACAGCAGGCCCCTGGTCACCCTCTCCGTCACCACGACGATGAGAAGAGAGAAGGAGCAGCGGCCGGGCTGCCCAACCGAGCACCAAGGCCAACGCAGCAAAAATAGTGCTGAGCCACAACCTACCCTCGCCACCAAGGCCGTCCAGAGGAAGAAGCCCTTCACCGTTCACCACATCAAGCCCACCACCAGTTGACGCCGTAGCCGACGCGCCCTTCCATCCCCTCCCCTCGCCACCAAGGCCGGCCAGAGAGGATTTCAGAGCTAATCGAGCAGACAACACCAAGCAGCAGACGCGAGCCAGCACTTTATTCAGACGAGCAGCAGCCTCCTTCATCGCTCCTGGCTTCACCAAGAGAAGCATCAAAGCAAGGAAGAAGAACTCTAACCTCCAGATCTGGCCGCCATGACCTGGAGTTTCACTCGAATCTACCCTACACGGCATCCAGCCGAAACCTAAGATACTACTATGTGCAGGAGGACGAGCCTCCCCTCAGCCATCTCCGGCCGGCAACGCCGGCGAGAGAGGCCTCGGTTCGGGCCGAAGCACGCACGCGAGCTCTCAGCTACAGTGAAATAGGAGAGAGAAGGTGAGGATAAGAATGAGCGGTCCTGCCATATGCGCATGTATCGCCTTCTTTTGATGCATCATCTAGTGCTGATCCATAAATCTGCTCGATCACATTCACATTTGTTAGAGATCATAATTGTTATTTAGCCAGTCGCAACTTCCTTTTTCTTTCCTTAATTGGCTTCTCGGTCAGTTGCTCTTAGGCCTATGCCAATGTAAGTCTCTTAGCACGGTTTCATATGCATTTTGCTTATGTGGCATGTTAGTTAATGAAGAAAGAGAGTGTGGTTGTATCTTAGCTAGCATACAACCTTTGCACGTGGTCATAGGCAAAATATTGTGCTAGCCTAATCACATGCATGCATGAACCTAAAATCATTAAATTAGATACAACCCATAAGAAACAATGCATTGGACACGTTGTTTCTTAATTATTTATTACATCTATGATAACGTACTAAGATACAATGCATTGGCACATACCTTAGTGCTAACTACTAAAGTACCCTACCTGCATTACTCCCACGAAGAAAGATAGACAGGAGAAAGAAAGTGGTACGTGCACTACGGCTTGCAAGCAGGGGTTAAGTCGCCATCATCCCATAATTAAACAAGCGCCAAGATGGTTACTTATCTCCGTTCCGTTAGGTGCGGCTTTTTTTTTCCCTCGCACGCATGCACGTACCACCTGTCCATGCATCCAAACTCCCTTTTCCATGTTCGTGCAAGCTAGGGAAGACCTTATATTCCTTGGAGGTTTTTTTTTTTTGCGGAATGGAGGAGATATATTAAACCAGCGATCTTACAGAAAAACCCAGAAGAAACAGAAAATTACAACGAAGCCCTTCTTCTAGGTCTCGACGGGGACGCCGCAGGGGAGCCGTCGGTGACGCGCCGCTGCCGCTGCTCCGCTTCACGCCTTGGATAGGAGTCAGCCCCGAGGCAGCTGGGAAGTCGCCAATCGCCGGATCTGTCGATCCTACTCGCCGGAGCGCCGCCACCGTCGCGCTGGTCTTCAACATCTCCACCACTTTAATACTACGGATCCGCCGCACCGGATCCGGCCGGGGAACACCGAGTGCCGCCGCTCCGAAGATCAGCAACCTCGATGAAGACGACCGCCGCGCGAAGGAGCTCCGAAGACCACCCACGCGAGAGGGGAAAGCAGCCGCCACCACACTCCACACCGCCGCCATCCCCACCTCCAGGACGACGCCGGCTGATACACCCTCGAGCCCTACACTATGTACAAGCCCCGATCTACGGATTCCCCACCCTCCCGTCGCCGAGGCGACCGCCGGAGGAGGAGGGATCCGCAGATCGGAGGCGAGCGAGGTGGGACGACGGCGAAGCTTCAAGAAATCGTCTCTCTTTTACTGTAGCGGAAGAGAGGAGGCGTCCAAGTCGCAGCAAAGTATTTATTCCTTGGAGGTTTTAAGTGAACATGGCATATGTGTTGGGAAGGCCACCTTGATTTTATTCTTTTTGAGTTCGAGATGCTGATCTCTGTTGTTTGTATTCATGCGGCTATTAAATCTATCTTTTTTTTCCGGAGAAATGTGACGATTCTGTTAGGACAACTAGCTGCTTCTGAGAAAGGGAGGTCTTTACTGGCTTCACCAAAAAAAAAATCTTGCTGTCATTGTGACGTGGACGTTGTTTATTCTAGCACTTCCGATGCGATTTATTTTATCTATTATCTTGATATCTGGCATTATATTGTACTTATAAGAGAACCCGAAATTCTAGATTTTATTTTGAGAAACCCTAAGTCACAGCACACACTCGATAACTCAAACACGATAAAATCGTCATTGACACGTCTTGTTACTGACGGAGATATGGCCTATTAGAGTCTACGTTTGCTACTGTTTTTTGCGGAGAGATTCTAGATTTGTTTTAGTGATATGCAACACTCTCACTGTTGAACATGTTTTTTAGCGGAGGCAGAAACTTTGCCTTATTATATTAATTATAAAGAAGTTTTAAAAGGCACCTGAAGGTGCCACCGAATAACAATATAATGTTTACTCCCGCGACATTATTGTACTCATGTACTTGGAATCCTCTATGCACCAAGTGATCGTCTTTAATCTCGGTGATGAACTGCTGATTGCGGTCAACATGGAGCAAGTGTTGCGAAAAGTTCAGCCCAAATCTCCAAGACGCGAGCATTACAAGAGGTGTTATTGCCTTCTTCGTGGTGTCCCTAACGATGTGCAACCACTTCTCTTTCAGGATGTTAGGTAGCCCAAGCTTGTGGACGAAAATGTCGAATGGCAAGCCAAGCCACAAAGCGAGTTCCAATTGCGCAAGAAACTTTTGAACATAAGGCGAGTCGCGGACTTTGTCTTCCTTTTGCCAAAGCCCGCATTTGAGCCACCCAGGCTTCTAAAATGGTCTGCCGTCCAGAATCTATTATGAACAATTAACCACGAAGAATTTGCAAAAAAATATTCAAACGATCCGTGGAGATAGCGCGGGCGAACTGCGCCTTGTAAGCTCCTCAACGAGATAAACCTCGCGCAGGGCCACCCAAGGGAAAATAAAAGCTTGAAGACCGTGAGCCCCTCATTTAAGTTGACGTAGGCAATCTGAGCCGTTGTTTGATGGTATGTTTGAGTTATCATGATTTTTACTTCTCCCATTTCTCAACTCTTCTTATGGGAAATTACGACATTGTCACTATTTAGCCCTATATTATGCTTTAAGTTAACAAGGATTCTTACTCTACTCGATCTACGATATCTTTGCAAAAAATAATTCTCAGACTCCAAACTTTCCATATACATTCATTTCTTGCAGGAAAATAATGAAACAAACTGTATGGATCATCCTCTGCACTGTACATATAATTGTACGTACACACACAGAACAGAAGCAGGAAAATGAAATCCGACAGGGACCGGATCGGGTCTCACATGGATGGAGATGAGGGAGAGCAGTGGAATCCAATGCGCAAGCTTAGACGCGTCTGATGTGTGATCGATGATATTATTATTCACGCGCGCATGTGACTGAGGGAGGCAGGCCTCATCGACGTGAGAAAGTGACCCGTACCTTCTACCACGTCCACGCACTGAACAGTGGAGATAAGAATGTCAACTCAGGTCAGATCTATTGGGTTTGGTTGGGCTGGTTCGGAGATGGAGTAAATTGTGAGTGCATCTTGCGTTTCCACCCTTCTCTAGTTCAAATGTTTGTTTAATAACCGTCACATTTTCTTTTCCGTGATTGACTCGTTTGCCAATATCCTTTTTCCACCGTCCAACACCGAGGTGCCACTTCTAGCTAGGGATGAAAACGGAACGGAATCTTTCCGACTTTTCCGCGAAAAAACAGAAACGGAATGGAAATACGGAAACGGAAGCGGAATTTTGCAAAACGGAAACGGAAACGGAAACTTTTATGCGGAAACGGAAACGGAAACGGAACAGCGTATTCCGGCGGAATGACCACGGAAACGGAAATTCCGTTTCCGGCAATACGGAACTTTCCGTTTTTACTACGTAGTGCTTTACAAATCCAGCAGGACCAGGAATTCTAGTGGGAACATTTAGGCATAACTTAGATCTGAATAAAAAAAGATGAAAGCAACCATGTTTAGGCCCTATTTAATCATGATATATGCTTATATTTTTATTTCATCTTATAAATTTGACAAGTTTGTTGGTTTAGTAGAGTTTTCCTACATTATTGAAGGGGTCTCTTGGTTCCGGCAGACATCTGCTTTCTGTTCCGTGTCCGCACCGTATTCGGTCTGTATCTGTTTCCGACAATATTTGTTTCTGTATTTGTTTCCGGGGTTTCTGTATTCGTTTCCGCTTCCGTAAAAAAATATGAAAACAAATGTGGCACCACTCAGTTCCGTCCGTATCCGCTCCGTTTTCATCCCTACTTCTAGCCGACTCTTCACAAGTAATAACATTTCACTAGGGTTACATGTTGATACAACTATCACTCAATCAATCCATCGGGTGCCATGCCGGGGCAGCCCTACCCCTACCGTCTTCTCTCCACACTTTGTGTTATCATCATGCCCTTTGTCGGCCCTCCCCTCTCTTTGAGTTCAGTGGGCTCTAGCCAATATGTGGAATCCTAGTTGTGGCAACAGAGAGGAATTTCGTGAAACTAGAATATTCGAGCAAAGAAAAAAGTCCAAATTGAACCTTGAACGCTAAATCGAACATCCAACTTTCATTCCCCGAAATCAGCACACCGAATTTTGAAATCCCGGTCTATTTTGAACCTTCAGGCCATCTAACGTGGCAGCTCAAACCCAGGTTTGTTGACTTGGACCCACATGACAAATACATATTGGTCATATCGGAGTGCGCCGACGGTCTCGTTCGTCGCCGAAGAAATAAGAGTGTCGACGGAGCCGCGCATACATGCATCTGGGGCCGGCAACAAGCGCTAGGTTGTACAGAAGCTCCTCCCGCGACGGTGCGCACCGTGGTCACGGGCACTAGCTTCATGAGCATGCGCTCATCCTCCGGCTCGAGTGCTCCACCAGAATGATGCCTTCATTGTGGATTACCTTGTAGGTGGCGATGGTAAGCACCGCGAGCTCACACCTCTTCAGCTAGCCGAGGGCGCGTTGTACTAGACCATCCCGGCGAAATCCCTCGCCCCCGCGCCCCCACCGCTGGACGTACACGAGGGCCCCGACCACCCGTGAGCCGCGACTCCGGTTGGAAACATGATGCCGCCTGCTTGGACGTGACTTGCGGGCCAAATACAAGGTCGTAGCCGCCGGGTGCGGCCACGCGTGTGCGCTGGAACAATCCGTATGCGCCGACGAGCTACCGGTCGACATGCCGGCCATGACGCTAGACCACTACATGATGATCGAGGTGCTGGGCCAAAACATGGCTTTTGACGAGCAAGGCGGCAGGGGCTCAACACAAAGGCTCCACTCACCGCCGTCGCGGCAGCCACTTCCGAAGAGGTGTGCGCGGCCGGCTTCCGCTTGTGGTTGGTACTTGAGAAGTTGAGATTGGGAAATTTTAGAGACACTGGGGAACAGGATGGATATGACAGGTAGGTCCGCATTTTCAGCGAGACTAGACAGTTATCCCGGTCGGGATTGTTTCTTTCACAGTGTGCCAAATAGATTCAGGGTTGAGATTGGCCCGGGATTTAAAAGTTTAATGTGCTGGGGTTTAGAAGTTTGAAGTTCAATTTGGCTAAATGATGAGGTTTGGACCTCTAGGGTGGCCCGATCTTCACGGATTGACGGGGGATGTGGACGAACGCACTCAAGAACACGAAGAACACGAGGAAGAACGCCAAGAACACAAGAACACGCACAAGATACAAGAACCGTTTCCCTTACCGGTCGGTCCAACCGGCCCAATAGAATCCACACGAAGGTGGGAGATCGGCAAGAAGGGATCTTGGATGGTTGTTTCTCCAACGGTCAACCGAACCGCTCCAATAAAGTCACCCGAAGATGAAAGATTGGCGAGTAGTCAAACTACAAGTAGAGGTCTTGAATCCACGAAGGGATCTTCTCCACAAGGGGAGGAACCATCCCCGCAAGGGGAGGAAGGAGACCGTCTTGAGGTGGGGAGCCTAGCTCTACTCTAATCTCAAAACATAGTCTATCTAGATCTGAGATGGGGAACTCCTATTTATAGTGTTGACCAACAAGGGGGTAGGTGGGGGAGGTTACATGGGCCTCCAACCCGTGCAGATTCCCGCAGCGGCGGTACTACCGCTGGGTATAGCGGTAGTACCGCTGGTGCGGGCTGGGCGCCTGCTTCCCACCTCGGCGGTACCGGTTGGTACCGCTGCAGCGGTACCGCTTGGTACCGGACAAGCGCTCCGAAGCTGGTTCCAGCGGCAGCAGGGGCGGTAGCGGTGGCGGTAGCTCGGGCGGTAGTACCGCCTATCCCAGCGGTACTACCGCTGCTGGATCTTTTCTCCTCTTCCTTCTCCTCTTCCAAGCCACCGTCTTGTCGGGTCTCGTTCCTCTTACATCTTGGTCATCCTCTCGTGTATGCGTAGTCATCGTGGCGAACCTAGTATCAACAAGGTACGGAGGATGACGTAGCATACCATTCAAAAGGGTGGGAATTGAGTTATCCAAGAGGAATGAGTTCACCTTTGATGTCAATGGTGACTAGTGGTATGTTGGAGTGCTTAGGGCAGGTTGCACTACATCATCCCCCCCCCCTTTAAAAAGAGTCGTCCTCGACTCTTGCTCTTCATCATCATGGCAAGGAGGTAGATGCGTAGAGCTTGTCGTGCGGTTCACCATATAGTCGATGGAAATGATGTGGCACTTCTTCAATGTTCCTTCGCCTTTCAAGTAACCTACAAGACTCACAAGAAAGACGAAACAACACTCAAAGAGTAGCCAATTCTTGAAGGTGATCGCATGAGCGCTTATGTAGAAGGAAGTCACCTTAGCAAAATGCCGATGTGCTCTTCTTGCAAAATCTTCCGTCATAGGAATGCGTGGTTGAAGCAACTCATGGAGGCTCATCCAAAGGTACGACCTACACATCAAGACCAAACAAACCATGTGTGTGCAAGATAGAGGAGCATATCATCAATGACATGTCCATTCATGTTCATTACACCATTAGCACAACACAAATATGTGAAATTTATAGCATATGCAAGGTCAATGTGCAAGCAACTTCTTGAAATGAACTCATGACAAGACATGCACAAAATGTCATTATGGTTGCAAACAAACCATTGGAAAGAACAAGTGTTCATCATATTTGTTGCAACACATAAATCATTCATATGAAAGATGGGGAAATTTGTCTTACCATACGGGAAAGCATTATCACAAACATGTTTGCAAACAAACCAAAACCAAGAGAAATTGTTCAACTTGTTTGATGCAAAACATGGAAAGGGTATTAGAGCCGGGTTCGATCCACGACTCAAGTGTATGCTCTCAAGAGCTCTTTTTGTCAACTCATGCTCAATTGAGGTTGACATTATAGCATGAGGCTCAATGCACACGAAAAGCCAAAGAAACAAATTGTGTGCATGGTATATGAACACGTCATCCATCATGAAGTGTCTCTTCATTTGCACATCACCAAACACATCAAAATCAATTGGAAATATGATGTATGTGAATGGTCACTATGCAAAGTGAAGGATGGAACAAGGTCCATAAGAGAAAACGAAACATCTCCAAAAAGTGAGAAAGCTATGGGGGCAATCTCATTATCAAGAATTTCAACATTATTGCAAGCAACACATGTGAAAGAGAAATTGTTCGACATGTTGCAAGCCACAATGGGAGAAAAATAGAAACATTCATAACAAGGCATGCTCATGGCAAAATCATCACAAATAGGTGATTCCACATGATCAACATTGGTTTTAAACAAAGTCTCACAAGGGAATAAGAACGAATCATATGTGACCTCAAACGAATCATCCATAGCATGCAAACAATCATTGTCCATCATGTCCACTAGCGGGATCATGGTCACATCAACACCCATACCTTGATAGTCCCACTCATGTGAAGTAGGTGTTGAAGTGGTAGGGGCTTCCATGTAGCCGACTTGTTCATCTTGAAGTAGACATGGGGTGGCATCATCTTCATCCTCCATGTACATCTTCTCCATTTGAGGCATCATCAAGTCGAGGATTGGCGTCTCAACATCCATGGAACCTAGCACACAATGAGAAAACACACTAGAGGTAGAGGTTAAGTTGTTAGAAATCAAAGTGGCCTCACAAGACCTATCAACTACCTCTCTCAACTCAAGTGGTGTATCACTCATTCCCTCATAGTGAAAGCACTCAAACTCACATATGGTGGAGGCACTCAACTCACTCTCACTCTCACTCAAGTGGGCTAAGTGGCTCTCATGCTCACATGGGATTGGTACCATCTCATAACACAAGCTCATAGGGATAGGCTCGGTTTCCTCATCTCCATACGCCTCCAAGGTTAAGGGAAACTCCCATGCTCAACCTCCTCAACCATCTCGCCTCCAAAGGTCAATGCCATAGAGTAGGCATCATCACTCGACTCCTTTGCGAAAGGGAAAATCCCATGCTCCGCTTCATCACTTGACTCCCTTGCCGAAGGGAACATCCCATGCTCGGCATCATCATCACTTGACCCATGGTCAAAGGTGATAGCATTCTCCATGCTCGCCTCCTTGGTCGAAGGGAAAATCCCATGATCGACCGTCTTCTCACCATCTTGGTCTTCATTTGTGCACTCCCACATCATGTGACCTCTTCTATTGCATAGTGGGCACAAGAGATTGGGACATTCTCGTGGATCATGGTCTTGACCTTGGCAATTGTCACAAATGAGGTCTTCATCTTGCCATATGGGGGCCAATGTGGTGGTGGCACTTGGTGTAGAGGCCATATCATGAGAAGTGCTTGAGAAGGGTGCCGTCTTCTTTTCATGTCGACGTTGACGCTCTTGAGTGGTGGGGTGTCACCGAAAATCATTCGGATGCTTCTCCTCATGTTGGCGTCGTCGTGCTTGTTGCCTTGGCGACCTTTCCTGGGAGCTTCCACTAGAGCTTGGTGACATGTTCCGAAGCTTGGCGAGTGTGTCGATGTCGGCTTCAAGCTTGTTCATGTCATGAGGCTTCGTGGCATGGCTCTTGTGGCGTCTTCTTGATCTTGATGAAGAGTGTAGACGCTTGGCAAGCTTGTCGATGGCGTCCATGAGATTTTGGAACACACGGTTATTGTCGCCGAACTTGTCCAAGGGTGCATCAACCTTGTTCACTTGGTCATCTCTCATTTTGGTGTCGTTCTTGTGGCGCCTTGATGAGCTAGATGGGCCTTGACTTAGCTTGGCCTTGTCGATGCACTTCTTGGGGTGCCGCCTTTGGGTTGATGTAGAGTGTCGAGGCTTGGCACTCTTGGCGTTGTCCTTCTCGTGGCGCCTTCTTGAAGTTGAAGGAGAATGTCGAAGCTTGTCGCTCTTGGAGATGGCCTTGTCATGGCTCCTTCTTGAAATTGATGGCGAATGGCGAAGCTTGGCACTCTTGGACGCAGATGGAGCTCCATAGGGTGAACTCATGGTGGTCTTGATGGAGGGATAATAACCCGGTAGGCCCATGAAGAGGGAAACGTGATCGCCAGGAGGAGGCCCGGTCAGGCCAGTTCGCCCTCAGCACGGGCCGGGTTATGTTTCTGGGCCGGCATCTTGGCGGTGACCCGGCTAAGGAAGGCGATATTCTAGAAGGTACAAGAGGCGGTTCAGAGGCGGTTCAAGACTTGGAATACACGAAGAGCAAAGGAGCTAAGATAGGACTTGGAGTTCGGGTAGAACCCGGCTCTATTGTGTACGCGGTCAGAGGGCCCGGTATCTATATAAACCGGCCCCTGAGCCATAGCTAGCAAGACTTTCATAATCCCCAAGCTTTAGGCGAGAGAACCATCGAGAGAGACACACAAGCTTTGTAACCTAGATCGAGATCCGGCTCTGTTGTCGTAGCCGGGTTATCGAGATCGAGACCAAGATTAATAATAAGATAGCAGGAAGTAGGTCTTTATCTCCAATGGAGAGGCCGAACCTGGGTAAACCTGTGTCCCCTGCAATGCTAAACAATCTCCCAGACGCCAGTGTCGCCTTGCCCAAAAACTCAAGCTACCCCAAAGTAGCATCTGCCGTGTTATCTACCCCACGACAGTTGGCGCCGTCTGTGGGAATCGCGGCCAAAGGTGTCACCATCATGGGAGAAGCAAGGAGAGGGGTCGAAAACTTTGTTTTTGGCCAGATCACAGTCAATGAGCAAGGAGAATCCATCGTCGATGATTTTGGCTGGGGGCCGGAATCTGATCTACTTGAATCAGGTGATGTTATTCCAATTGGCAAATTTAATGTTTTTGTGGGCATGATTACAACTAGATCTGCTAGTGATGGAGATTATGAATCTGTGTCAGGAGCCGCCACAATTGTTCAATCTGATGGAGAGGAATCAGTTGGCACAGCTGAAGTTGAGAGGTCCTGAACACGCTGGAGGAACGGCTGGATGACCCGGCAGAATCCCGGGTGACGCGGTGGAACAAGCCGGGTCGGAATCAATCTTGCCCCTGTTTGAAGGCCGGTTTGGGTATGATGCAGAAGAAGAAGATGATGAGGAACAAGAGTCAAGTCCAAGCCCGGTTCGTAGGGTAGCGGTGTACACCGCGCCTTCGTCCAGCATGCAACCATCACCATCAGCTGTTGTTCCACCGGCCTTTACCCCGGGTCAACAGCAGCTGCCCCCAATTCTGGAGTTGGCAGAACAGAGAGTTGATGGAGAGCCGGCTTCGGTCTCAGAGGAAAGCGAGGGTACGGCAAGATACAGAAACAGTTTTGGGTTCCTGCATAACCGGGCCCAAGGAGAGGAAAGAAGTAACACAGCAGCTGCCCCGGCCTTGTTTAACAATGGCCTGGTCTTAGATCCATCAGCACTTACAAGGTTGGTTACTCCAGAAAACGCAGCAGTTAGAGCAATGGAATTGGATACAGCACGCCGAGCGTTGGAGCAGATGCGCAGGGACGCCGAGGCAGAGAGGCAAGAAATAGAAGCAAGAAAGAGGCAAATAGAGGATGAGGAAAATCGTCTCAATGAGATGACCAGGGCGCACCGGAGGAGGCACCAGAGCCGGCTGGCCCCTGGAGAAAACGTATAAACCCAGCAGTACTGTTTAGGACCCCAGAAGATCCAGTTGGTGTCACCCAGGTGGCTCCAGTTGTAAGGGCAGATGTAGAACCAGATAGAGGAACAGGAGCAGCTGGGGTTGCAGTGGCAACGGCGCCGGGTCTTCTCGCTGGGGTAGCCAGGGGAAATCCGGGTCTGCCGCCCAGGACACCAAGGTTTCACACGCCGGCGGGTCACTATTCAAATCCGGCGGATAACGTGTATGCAGCAACTTTGGCGCTTGATCGTATTCCATTGGGAGACACGCCAGCGGAGATTGAAGCCCGGCGCCATTGACATGTTACGCACTGCAGTTGTCCAGCAAACTCAGTATTCAAGGGAGAAAAGTGCATTGCATTCCACAACGTATCGTAGCAAGAGTCGCAATGGAGGTAACCCGCCATTGGCCGGGCCTGTAGCGGCACAGCAGCAAAACCCGCCCCAGCAAAATCAAAATCAAAACAATCAGCAGCATCAACCCGCCCCAGCAATTTCCATAGCTCAGCAGATAGTCAATAGATCACGCGCGGGGAGAAGTGCGGGCAATGCAAACCCGGTAGTACCTGCAGCAGGAGTACCACAAGGAGGACCGGGTCCTGCACCAGCCGCGTCTGCAAGCTCACCCGGTAATATCAATATTTCGGCAAGTTCTTCTAGTTTAGCCGGGCCAAAATGTCTTTCAGATTCCATTAGAGCAGAGCCTTTCCCTGAGAAGTTCAAGGAGCCAAGCAAGATATCCAATTATGAGCCCAGCATGGACCCGGCCAGCTGGTTGAGCAGTTATGAGATGGCGATGTGTATACGCAATGCCACAGAGAATGTTTGTGCCAAGTACATGTATTTGATGATGAGCGATGGAGCAGCGAAGTTGTGGTTTAAAAATCTACCAGAGAAGTCCATTAATTCCTGGGATGAGTTGAAGGCGGTTTTCACCAAGCACTTTCAGGGTACGTGCAAGCGTTTGTTTTCCATTGAGGATCTTGATCGTTGTATACAGAAAAAAGGCGAGTCAGCACGTCATTGGATGGGCCGGGTCACGGAGATCCTGCACTCTTCATCTGGTATTGAGCCCAAGGATGCAATTTCATCAATGGAGAAAACTTGTAAGTATGCACCACTTGTCCAGAAGCTGGGTCGCATGAAGGAAGGGCACCGGGTTAAGCCGGTCACCATGGCAGAGTTGATGGATGCTTGCAATAGGCATGCAGCCACTGACAAACTCAGGATGAGCCTGAGGAGGAAAGGGGAAAGCACGGCAAATAATGGTGGAAGGAACAATAATGGCTCAGGAAACAACAATAACAACAATCAGAATCAGCATAAGCGAGGTCATAATGATGGAAGTTCAGAGTTAGTAGCAAACACCAATACCGGGTTTCAGAGGCAAAGGATGGACGGGAACTACCAGGAAAACAGAGGTTATCAGGAAAATAGAGGTTACCAGGACAACAGGGGTTATCAGGGGAACAGTGGAAATCACAATAGTGGAGGTAGTTACCAGGGAACACGCCCAATGAGTACTGAGGAAGCTTTTAGGATGCCGTGTCCTCGCCATAGCAAGATGGGCAGACCATCCAATCATTCATTGGCACAGTGTGTGGATTTGAATAGGTGGAAAAATAATGAGGTGCAGAGAGCTCTGCAGGGAGCAAACAGAAGTGGAGGACCCGGCCAGGGTGGTAACCCGGCTGCGGGGCCTCTAACAGGAGCAAATGCGGTACCCACTGGAAACCCGGGTCAGGGTCAGAACCAGAACACGAGTAACCAAGGAGGATTTTCACAGCAGCCAAGGCAACTTGGTCAGTATCACATTTATACCAGTGGCACAACAAAAAGAGAGAGAAAGATAGTCAAAAGGGCGGTTAATACAGTGGCTGCTGGAATTCCAAGGTATTTGAGGTGGTCAGAGCATGCAATTACTTGGAGCAGAGCAGATCATCCAGAGGTGGTGGAGCACCCGGGCCTGCTTGCGCTAGTTGTTGCTCCTCAAGTTCATGGCTTCGAGTTGAAAAAGGTTTTGATGGACGGTGGCAGTAGCATCAATATTTTGTACTGGGACACGTTTGTGCGCATGGGTCTGAAGGAGTCACAGTTGCAGAAAACGTCAACAATTTTTCACGGTATAGTTCCGGGAAAATCAGCCACACCAGAGGGTAAAATTTCATTGGAGGTAGCTTTTGGCGAGTCTATCCATAACTTCAGATCAGAGTGGCTCACGTTTGAGGTGGTAAAGTTTCCAAGTCCATATCATGCATTGTTGGGAAGGCCGGCTTATGCCAAGTTCATGGCAAGGCCGTGTTATGTGTATCTCCAGTTGAAAATGCCGGGTCCCAATGGGATCATCACTGTTCATGGTAACAGGGAAATAGCAGCAGAGTGTGATGAAGGGGATGCAGCCCTGGCAGAGCAAACGTGTGCAAGAGAGGAGTTGAAAGCTTACAGATCAAATGTTGACCCACAGGATAACACGGCGCTCAAGAAGCCAATGACAGAAGATGATAGGGCAAAGTTTAAAGCAGCAAAGGACACAAAGATGGTGGATTTTGTGCCTGGGGATTCCTCCAAGCAGTTCGCCATAGGGACAAACTTAACTGACAAATAGGAAAGCGCGCTCATCGAGTTCATCCGTGAGAATCGGGATGTTTTTGCGTGGACACCTAGTGACATGCCAGGCATTCCAACTGAACTCGCTGAGCACCGTTTACATGTTGATCCCAAGGCTAGGCCGGTAAAACAAGGTTTGAGAAAAATGAATGCAGAAAGGAGAAAAGCAATTGGAGAGGAGATAGCCCGGCTTTGGAGGCCGGCTTTATCATGGAAGTGTTTCATCCAGAGTGGTTAGCTAACCCGGTTTTGGTTCTGAAAAAGAATAATGAGTGGAGGATGTGTATTGATTTCACGAGCTTGAACAAGCATTGTCCCAAGGATCCGTTCGCACTGCCGCGCATTGATCAAATTGTGGATGCTGTTGCAGGTAGCGAGCTCTTGTGTTTTCTGGATGCGTATTCAGGTTATCATCAGATCAAACTTAACAAGGAAGATTGGGAGAAGACGTCGTTTATCACCCCCTTTGGTGCTTTTTGTTACAAGACCATGACTTTTGGGTTGAAGAATGCAGGAGCAACTTATCAGAGGTGTATCCAGAATTGTTTTCATGATCAGATTGGGCGCAATGTGCACGCTTATGTTGATGATGTGGTTATCAAGTCAGAAAAAGCCGGGTCATTTATTAATGACCTTGCAGAGACATTCAAGAATCTGAGAGAGTACAAGATGAAGCTTAATCCTACGAAGTGTGTGTTTGGGGTTCCAGCGGGCAAGTTACTTGGTTTCATTGTGTCAGAGCGTGGAATTGAGGCAAACCCGGAAAAAATTCGTGCAATCCAGAGTTTGAAAAGGCCAGAGGAGTTGGCTGATGTTCAGAAGCTGACAGGCTGTGTGGCTGCGTTGAGCCGGTTTATTTCCCGGCTTGGAGAAAAAGCTATTCCGTTGTATAAGCTGTTGAAGAAGACAGATAACTTTGTGTGGAATCAAGAGGCAGATGAGGCCTTTGAGGCCTTGAAGAAGCAGTTGTCAGAAGCGCCAGTTTTAGCGGCGCCGGGTCCCAAGGAACCCATGCTTTTGTATGTTGCAGCCGGGCCTCAAGCTGTGAGTGCCGTGGTGGTGGTTGAGCGAAAAGAGGAAGGAAAAGAGAACCCGGTACAAAGGCCGGTCTATTATGTCAGCGAGGTCCTATCAGAAGCAAAGCAGAGATACCCACATTGGCAGAAGCTAGTGTTTGGTGTTTTCATGGCTAGTAGAAAGTTGAAGCCGTATTTCAGGAGCATCCAATTACGGTGGTCAGTTCTATTCCCTTAGCAGATATCATCAGAAACTCCGAAGCTACAGGAAGAATTGCCAAGTGGGCAATTGAAATGGGGGATTATCACATTGATTATGTGCCTCGCACAGCTATCAAGTCTCAGGCGTTGGCAGATTTTCTTAATGATTGGACACAGTTGAATGCACCACCTCTCACCCCGAGTCTCAAATCTTGGGTTATGCATTTTGACGGGTCTAAACAAGAGCAAGGTTCAGGAGCTGGAGTGGTGTTAACTTCTCCCAAAGGTGACAAGTTGAGTTATGTTTTGCAAATTCACTTTGATTGTACCAATAATGTGGCAGAGTATGAGGCCTTGTTACATGGTTTGCGTATGGCAAAGGAGATGAACATCAAGCGTATTAAGTGCTATGGGGATTCAGATCTTGTGGCGCAGCAAGTTTCAGGAACTTGGGACAGAAAAGATGCAACTATGGCGGCTTACAGGCGAGAGGTGGATAGAGTAGCTGGGTTCTTCTCAGGCTATCAGGTGGATCACATTGACCGCAGGAAAAACGATGCTGCAGATGCTTTGTCAAGACTCGGCTCACGCAGAGAGCCGGTTCCACCTAACGTTTTCTTGGACGAGCTATGGGCTCCATCAGTCAAGTCCCAGGATGAGGAAGAGTTGGTAGACCCGGATTCGCAGCTGGTGGCTGTAACCCGGGAAATTCCAGAGTGGACAGAACCGTATCTTGCATATCTTTTGAGAGGGGAGTTGCCCCAGCAGGAAGTCATAGCCCGGCAGATCGTGCGCCGGTGCAAGGCCTATGTGGTCATAGATGGTGAGTTATATAAGAGAAGTGTTTCAGGGGTATATCAGAGATGTGTGTCTGGAAAGGAGGGCCGGCAAATTTGAAGGAAATTCACGAGGGAGATTGTGGTCATCATGCTTCAACTAGGTCCTTGGTTGCAAAAGCTTTCAGGCACGGTTTCTTTTGGCTCACAGCCCAGGCAGATGCAGAGCGCTTGGTGAATAGATGTGATGGATGTCAAAGGTATGCAAGACAGATTCATGTGCCGGCTCAGGAGTTGAGAACAATACCTTTGACTTGGCCCTTTGCAGTTTGGGGGCTTGATATGGTGGGTCCTTTCAGCATGTCTCCTTGTAAGAAAACCCACCTCCTCGTTGCCATTGACAAGTTTACCAAGTGGGTTGAGGTCATGCCTGTTACAAATTGTGAGGCGGCAACAGCAGTGAAGTTTCTGAAGCAGATCATACACAGGTTTGGGTATCCCCATAGTATTATCACAGACAATGGTACTAATATGTCCTTGGGAGAGATGGCAAAGTTTTGTGGAAACAATGGTATACGTTTGGATGTTGCTTCTGTGGCTCATCCTCAGGCCAATGGGCAAGTTGAACGAGCTAACCAGGAGTTACTCAGAGGATTGAAACCACGTCTCCGGGTCCCGTGTCTCAGAGCCGCCGGAGCGTGGGTGGAGGAATTGCCATCAGTTGTTTGGGGAATCAATACAACACCAAACAGATCCACAAAGATGACCCCTTTCTTCATGGTGTATGGGGCAGAGGCAGTTTTGCCAAGTGATATTATTCATGACTCGCCTCGCGTGGCGGCTTACGTGGAGACAGAAAATGAGAAGACCCGGCAGGATTCTGTTGACCTGCTGGAGGAGAATAGAGAGCAAGCATTGGAAAGATCAGCAATTTATCAGCAAGATTTGAGGCGGTATCACAGCCGCCGGGTTAAAACTCGCACCTTCCAGGAAGGTGATCTAGTGTTGCGATGGGTGCAGTCCAAGGAAGGGATGCACAAGTTATCTCCTCCTTGGGAAGGGCCCTTCATCATAAGCAAGAAATTGAACAATGGTTCATACTATTTGGTGGACGCTAGAGAGAAATCAGAGACAGTCAATGACTCAACACACTCTACCTTTTCTATGGAAGAGCGTGAGAGGCCGTGGAACATTGCGCAGCTGCGCCCATATTATACTTAGCATGAAAAAGATGTATCAGATGTAACACACGATGTAACAGGCAGCAGGTTTCAGACGCGCTCTTTTCCTTACCAGGGTACCTAAGGGGACTGGAAGGTTTTTAATGAGGCGGCTTGCTGACCTAACCTTTTCTATCAATAAAGTGAAGGTTGAAACAGAAATTTGTCTTGTCTCAGTTGTTTCAGTTTTATAAGCCGGTTATTTTTCTTTGTTCTATATGTATTGTGGCAGTTCTGGGTCAAGCTTGGTCCTGGGGGCTTGTCATTGAGATAGCTAAAGTTATTTCCCCAGGACCCGGCTCATAAGTATCCCCGGGTTTCAGTTTTGGTTGCAGTTGTTTTTTATTTTTGAGGATGCCCAGAGAGTGCGTCCCACCAGTATTTTGGATCAATGGGGTACTGAGGCATAAGCCCTTTACTTTATAAACATTGATCCAGGTCTTGGGGGCTCTTACTGCAAAAAGTCTGTAGCTGCAATCCCAAGACCCGGCTTTTATGCCACTAGTATTCTTGGTTATCTTGCTGTGTAGCTGATGTGACTCGCACTTATATGGCCTGATTGCACACCTGGAAACTCAATCAACCATGAAGCCCATTGGGACTTGGTTTGACCCTGTTTTTCTCAGAGAAGTTGCGCCAGGATATCCATGCGAAAGCCGGCTCACAGTTAAAGAAACCAAAAGGGTCATCAAAACCACAGAAGATAAGCAATTGGATATTTCAATGTCATGTGATTCCACATAGTTTCACCAAAGTTTAAAACAAGTGCAAAAGCACACATCACAGGCATGGTATCAGAATAGCTAAGTTATTACAATAAAGTGCCCAAGGGCCGAATGATATAAGTTTTCTAGCAGAGACACAGCATCTGCATAAGTTAAGAGCCGGCTTCTGGAGCCGGGTTAGTGGAAGGAGTTGTAGCTGGGGTGCCGTCTTTGGCGCTTGCCGAGTCATCCTTGGCCGTCTCTGCTTCTGCTTCCCGGGTCTTGGGGGCTCCATCAGTGCGCCAGGTGACAAGTTGAAGGGACTGGAAGTAGTGTTCATCTTCATCTTCCACTGGTGCACGCGCTGGAGGTGGCACAGTGGGAGTTGAGGAGCTTGGCGCAGCGAAGTACTTGGAGCAGTTTTATCACCAGCAACAGATTCCTTGTAGCTCTGTAGCAGGTCGATGCGTTGAGGCTCGTCGTCCACAATTTCTTTATTCGCCTCGTTGTAGCCATACTGGATGGTGTTAAGCTTCAGATTGTTGGCAATTTGGGTAGCCACGAACCGGGTCTGCTTCATAACCCGGCTGTAGGTCTTCCTGTCAAAAGGAGTGCCATCTGCATTGTACTCAGGAAAACCCGATGCCAGAGGAGCCGGGTCAAGTTGGGGATAGTAAGCTTTAGCCAAAGCTAGGCTGCGCATGGCCCCGGCCCTGCATGCAGATTTCTTCAGCAGGTGAATCCAGCCAGGCATTGTGGACAAATGGCCCAGCACTTCAGTGTAAGTGCTGGGCGGGTTTTCCCAGTTTCTTGCAGCCTTGATGACCTCGCAACTCCCAAAGTATAATTGGCGGACCAGTGTATACATGCATTTGATTTTCTCAGTTGCGGTCTTGCGGATGTTGCCATCACGTGCACCTGCAAAAGGGAAACCAGTGTCAGGCATAGTTTACATGCCGAGCTTGGAACAGACGAAAAATTTACCGGGTTTTGAGAGTATTGTGCTTACCAACAAGGGAGGCAACCATGGCAGTAATCATCTTCTTCAGGCGGGTCAGCTCGCTGGTAGCTGTATTCAATTTCTGTTGGAGGCTGGTCAGCTGCTCTTGAAAGTTTTCTTCATGCTCTTGCATGTCCCGCTTCAAGTCTGAGTTCTCCTGAGTCAAGGCAGTTATTTTTTCTTCCAGGGCTTGAAGTTTGTTTGCCCCTTCAGCCCGGGTCTCAGTCTCAGCTTTTAAGGCTCCTTGTAGCCGGGCCACTTCTTCATTGGCTTGGTTCACATGTTCCTGTTAAAAAAAAAATGCACAGTTTAGCCTCAAGTTACTAAGGAATTATTAGCCTGGAACTTGGGGGCTACAAAGTTTCAAAAGTTTGCAACAGACAAGTAAAGCCCCAGGTTGCCGCAAGCGTGCTAACCCGGTGCTTGGGGGCTACACGGGTGAAAGTTTTAAAATTGTTCAAGTGATTAGTCCCAGGTTGCTGTGGACAGCTAACCCGGCACTTGGGGGCTACAGTGTTGAAAAGTTTTTGTAAAGGATGTTGGCGTTTCAAGCACCAAGTTTTTCAACAAGTGATAAATTTGGAGCTTGGGGGCTAGGCAGAGTATGGTTATGCAAGAAGTAAGAAGGTAAGTAAAGTTAAAAGCACACCTGGTACCGTTTCTGAAGCAGAGAGACAAGCTCAGTCTCCAAGTTCTTATGATGAGCAAGGCGAGAAAAGTATTCCTCGCACAGAGCCGGTGTGGACATGGAGTTCAGAGTCGCCAGATCCAAAGAAGCAACCGGGTCCTTGCCCTTTGCAGAGGGATCCACCTTGATTTCTGGTGCTGTGACCTTGGCAATAGCAGTGGACACGCCAGGAGCCGGGCCTTGCTTAGACCCGGTGATCTGGACTTCTGGGTCAACTTCTTTGGTTCCAGACCCATGCCCGGGTGATTGCGCGTCTGGGCTTGGTTTTGGAGCAGCTGGCGGGCTTGGTGGTGTGGCTATCACGTTCTCTGCGCCAGATTCTTCTTCTGGGCTTGCTCTCAACATGTACTTCCATTTGGGAAGGTTCAGCTGTAGCAGGTGGAGGAGAGGCAGCTGGAGAAGATTCCGGGTCTTCCTCCACAATAGCTTTGGCACTGAAGCGAAAAGAGGTGAATTTAGTTACAGAAAAGATTAAAGTGTTGAAAAATGAAAAGAAAGGAGAGTAATCCTAACCCGGTATTGATGAGGAAATCCTCGGGCGTGCTAGCCGCGTCCGAGGAAGAATCTGATACACGAGAACGTTTAGGAACCCGGATTTTGCCAGCCAAAGGTACTTTTTGCTGGGCGTCTTCTGGATCGATTTGGCCCAGCTTGATAAAGAACATGGAGGGATACCTGTGCTCAAAGTGACATGGCTTGCAGAGGACCGGGTCCGCGGTTTCTTGTTGGCTTCAGCTTCTTTCTCAAGTTCCTTTTCCTGTGTTGGTATTTGAGTTTGAGATGAGTTCATCATGCAAGTTGAGGAACGAGAAAATGGCACCTTTGCAATTGCAGCCGGGTCCTCTTTTGAGGAGTTGGTGCAACAGCTTGTGGACCCGGCAATACGTCCGGAGCCGGGTCATTGGGGCCTGGAATGAGAAGAGCCGGGTTATCAGTAGAAGTGTCCTTTTTGGGGACTTCGTTGTTAATCAGCTCGAGGAAGAGCCGGCCTATGGAGTCTGGCTCACCTTCTTCTTCTTCTTCTTCTTGGTCGTCACTTTCTGTGTCCTCTTCAGCAGAGGATGTAGGGGTGTAATCTGCACTCCACCATTTGGAGTCCTGGAAAAAGAAATATCAGTAACAGTTTGCAAGAAGTACCGGGTTACAGTTTACAGAAACAAGTAAGGGCAAGTTTTTTACCGTAGGAGGCTTGTTTTTGGCACTGTACGGGGCGAGCCCGTTCATAGCAATATCAGTCTTCTTTTCGCCAAGGAGCCTCTTGGCGTTCTTCACGATTTGGTCATCCAGCAGAGTGATCTCTGAATAACGCATATGTCCGTGGTCTCTTCTGTGTATTCATGGAAGAGCCGGGTCCTGATGCTGAGGGGCTGGATGAACCAGCCGATCCAGCACTTGACCAGGTCAGTCCCCCTGAGTCCATGTGCGAGCAGGGCTTTGGCCCGGCGGAGCGTGGGCTCGAGCTTGACCCGGTCTGCGTCTTGGCGTAGCTGTTCATCTTTGCTTCGTAGGTCATGCCCGAGTTCCGAAAAGCCGGGTAACGAGCATCATCTGACTCGGGTGAAGTGTCTTTGAAATAGAAATATGTGTTTGCCATCCCTTTGGATGGCTGGCAAGAGCAAGAGCCGGGAAATCACATTCCCTCCGGCGCTGGATCGCCACTCCACCGTAAGGGCCAAGGTTGTCTTTGCGGGATGGGTTGCAGTAGAAAAATTCTAGGAAAAGTTCAAGGCTGGGGGCTATTTGTAAGTAATCCTCGCAGAAAACTACAAAGTTGCTAATGTTGAGAATGGAGTTGGGGCCTATGTCTTGTGGCCTAAGACCGTAGTATTTTAAGACCCGGCGAAAGAACAGGGAACCCGGCGGGCGGAAACCGCGCAGGACATGATCTAAGAAGGCTACCACTTCACCTTCCTTGGGGTTTGGGCGGATCTCCTCTCCAGGGGCGCGCCACTGGATCTCGTTCTGAGCCGGGAGTTCGCCCCGGTTCACGAAGACTGAAGGGTGGTCTTGGTCGCACTGGACCTTGTCCAGTTTACTGGAGCAGCAGCGCCCGCGGCCCCAGATCCACCAGCAGAGGACCCAATGGGTTTCTTTGCAAGTTTCTTTGCGGCCTTGGGTCCTCCAGCAAGTTTCTTTTCCTTCACCATGGCCAAGGTGCCTAAACAGTAACAATGGCGAAGAACAGTAAAGACGCTAAGAATCCAAGTTCCAGATGCGATGCGGAGAAAGAAATACGGGTTGAATCTAGGTGAAATAAAGGCTGGAATCGGATGCGCAGTACGGAAGCAGGGATAAATTGGATTACCTTGGGGATTAATCGAGATCGGAGGGCTTGATCGGAGATTGGAGTTCCGGCGGTTGCGGCGGCTGTGACGCGAGCGTGAGGTAGGAGATGAAGATGAGGGGATGAGAAATGACCGCGGTGGGTGTTGGCCTGGTATTTATGGTCACGGTGAAAACCCTAGGGGTATTACGGTAAAAATGAGTGGATAAGATAAGTATCTCCTCCGGGAAGTCAACGACAAGCAGACAGGACAAAAGGAATATTCTTTGACTCCAGTTATGACTAGCAAGTGGTCCAGTTGAGTTGGGATATTCGCTAAGTGTTGGGTGAGAGACCCGGAGACATATGACCTATATGAGAAAGCCGGGTTACGGTATGACCCGCCAAGAAGAGCTGGCCCAGTTGAGCAGAAAGATAAAATAGTGCATTATATGTATTTGTTGTTTTTGTATTTCAGGTGGTTAACCCGGCAAGCCAGGGTACCAGCATTGATCAAGGAAGCGACACAAAGTTGGAAGCAAAGCATGGCAACCTGGTTACCTGGTTAACCTGGGGGCTACTGATGGAGGGATAATAACCCGGTAGGCCCATGAAGAGGGAAACGTGATCCCCGGGAGGGAGGCCCGGTTAGGCCAGTTCGCCCTCAGCACGGGCCGGGTTATGTTTCTGGGCCGGCATCTTGGCGGTGACCCGGCTAAGGATGGCGATATTCTAGAAGGTACAAGAGGCGGTTCTAGAGGCGGTTCAAGACTTGGAATACACGAAGAGCAAAGGAGCTAAGATAGGACTTGGAGTTCGGGTAGAACCCGGCTCAATTGTGTACGCGGTTAGAGGGCCCGGTATCTATATAAACCAGCTCATGAGCCGTAGCTAGCAAGACTTTCAGAATCCCCAAGCTTTAGGCGAGAGAACCCTTGAGAGAGACACACAAGCTTTGTAACCTAGATCGAGATCCGGCTCTGTTGTCGTAGCCGGGTTATCGAGATCGAGACCAAGATTAATAATAAGATAGCAGGAAGTAGGTCTTTATCTCCAATGGAGAGGCCGAACCTGGGTAAACCTGTGTCCCCTGCAATGCTAAACAATCTCCCAGACGCCAGTGTCGCCTTGCCCAAAAACTCAAGCTACCCCAAAGTAGCATCTGCCGTGTTATCTACCCCACGACAGGTCTTCTTGTCGGAGCACCGTCTTGAGCTTGAATCATAGAAGTAGGTTGTGCCATGACGCTTGGTGGTGCCGCTCTTGAACATGGTGGTCATGGGGGACCTCTCCTCTTGCATGTTGTCGAAGTCGCCGCACATGCTACAAGAGTAGTAGTCGTAGACGTTCTCCACCATGTCATCGGAGTGGTAGTCGTAGTAGTGGCGCTCCACCATGTCGTTGTTGTCAAAGTTGGTACCATGTGATGAGGCATGTGAAGACACTTGCGCCTCATTGTCGTTGGAGCTCATGTAGTCGGAGTCGTGGTAGATTCGCACGTACTTGGAGTCGATACAATTTGATGAAGGTTGCCCGACGTCATGGTACCGCTCCTTGTCGTGTACGCTCGAATAGTCGGAGTTGTAGTCGGAGTAGTTGTAGCGGAAGTCTTGGTGATGATCCATCATGTCATGGGGGTCATTGTCGGTGTAGTTGTCGTAGTAGTCCCCCATGTCCTCAAAGTTTGAGGCATCATAGTTGTTGTGGCTCATCATGTACTCATTGTCATCTTGGCCTCCATAGTGGCATTCACTCTCCCTAGACATGTTAACTCACAAGACAAGTGTATATATGTGGAGTGTAAAGGAACTAGAACACAACCTCTCACCTTGTAGATAGTATTGGACGTCGTGGACAACCAAGGGAAACGATCACAAAGTAAAATGCTTGGGTTCAAGTATCCAAAGCAAACTCCAAAACACACACGGCTTAAAAGTTGGTAGGAAGGTATGGTAAGTGGGAAGCAAATTGAACCAACCGGAAACCAAGATATTGTCAAAGCAAGTAGAGAACCACGATGATCACAAAGCAAAACAAGTCAATCTCAAAAGATAGGAAACACACGCGCGGAGAGATAAATGGGACTCGTGCAACCAAGAAGTGAGCTAATGAACCATATGATCCTAGCGAAGACTATAAGCTCGTGTTGCACAAGTACAAGGAGAGCCACTAGCTCGATTGCAAATTATTGGTGGGCTACAAGATTTGCACAACAATGCACCACCTACTAGATGTTCATCGAGCTTGCGCTTTCCTACAAGATATGGCAAGTGGTGTTTCTTCTTTTCTTTTCTCTTCTTTTGATTTGGCACTTTTTGCTTCTTTTCTCTTTTCTCTTTTGCTCACTCACTTCTTTTTATGCCAACAACAAGATATATGATATATGAAAACTAGCGCATGCAATTTTGCTCGGAAACTACACGGTGCAAATGTGCAAAGCCCAAGCAATCATCAAGAGCTAGCCTCAATAGGACAAGATAAACACAATGGTATGATGGCTATCAAAGGAATGGCAAGGGGTGAAGGTTGGCAATGTTATACCTTTCGTCGATGTTCTTCACCCGTTGATGTAGAAGCTTCGTGCTTGCCCACGAATTTTGGTGGTGGTAGATGATGGATCTTCCGCAATGGTGATAAAGGCCTTGATCGTAGCTTCGAAATGAGCCGAAGAACACAAAAAACGGAGTCCGAAATCAAAAGATATGGCCAAAACAATTTTCAGAATTTTCAGATTTTCAGGCGGTACCGCTTAACCCAGCGGTAGTACCGCTGGTGGTACCGCTCGAGCGGTCCGAAGGGCAGTTTTGGCGGTACCACCGGCGGTACTACCGCCGGGGGTCGCTGGACACGCCCGAGAACGCGATTTTTCGCGATTTTGGCGGAAAAACTCGCCGAAAAACACCGAATCGAAGGGGCAAATGATAGAATTAGGCCATGGGAACGCAAAGGAAGTTAGATCAACTCGTATAGCAATAGATCTATGGATCAAAACTTGCAAAAACGCACTCAAATCTCAGATCGATCCAAAAGCAAATTGGGGCTATTTTTGGTGGAAATTTTCGAATTTCTCAAAATCAAAGAAAATTTTGGGGATTTGTGGGGGAAACAAAGTCAAATCCGTGGCAACCATGCTCTGATACCAAATGATGAGGTTTGGACCTCTAGGGTGGCCCGATCTTCACGGATTGACGGGGGATGTGGACGAACGCACTCAAGAACACGAAGAACACGAGGAAGAACGCCAAGAACACAAGAACACGCACAAGATACAAGAACCGTTTCCCTTACCGGTCGGTCCAACCGGCCCAATAGAATCCACACGAAGGTGGGAGATCGGCAAGAAGGGATCTTGGATGGTTGTTTCTCCAACGGTCAACCGAACCGCTCCAATAAAGTCACCCGAAGATGAAAGATTGGCGAGTAGTCAAACTACAAGTAGATGTCTTGAATCCACGAAGGGATCTTCTCCACAAGGGGAGGAACCATCCCCGCAAGGGGAGGAAGGAGACCGTCTTGAGGTGGGGAGCCTAGCTCTACTCTAATCTCAAAACATAGTCTATCTAGATCTGAGATGGGGAACTCCTATTTATAGTGTTGACCAACAAGGGGGTAGGTGGGGGAGGTTACATGGGCCTCCAACCCGTGCAGATTCCCGCAGCGGCGGTACTACCGCTGGGTATAGCGGTAGTACCGCTGGTGCGGGCTGGGCACCTGCTTCCCACCTCGGCGGTACCGGTTGGTACCGCTGCAGCGGTACCGCTTGGTACCGGACAAGCGCTCCGAAGCTGGTTCCAGCGGCAGCAGGGGCGGTAGCGGTGGCGGTAGCTTCTCGGGCGGTAGTACCGCCTATCCCAGCGGTACTACCGCTGCCTGGATCTTTTCTCCTCTTCCCTCTCCTCTTCCAAGCCACCGTCTTGTCGGGTCTCGTTCCTCTTACATCTTGGTCATCCTCTCGTGTATGCGTAGTCATCGTGGCGAACCTAGTATCAACAAGGTACGGAGGATGACGTAGCATACCATTCAAAAGGGTGGGAATTGAGTTATCCAAGAGGAATGAGTTCACCTTTGATGTCAATGGTGACTGGTGGTATGTTGGAGTGCTTAGGGCAGGTTGCACTACATCACTAAGCCTTATAATCTCAAGGTTTGATTTGGACTTTTTTTTTAGCGAATCACAAGGTCAAGCAAATCGAGCAATAGTCCCAAGATTTGTAGTGTACCATTACTTAGCAAATCGTGCGTTTCTATCATAGTGATATGTAAGAAACTTAACTGAATGATTTTCGTTCGGCAGTTGTACATTTTGGCTGTGACAAACCTTTGCACTATAGCAGGGATGGAAGTTCGGAATGTTTGCAAAAGAAAAATAACAGTAGAAAGGGAATGTTTGCAAAGAAGCCCTTTACCTTTTTTGACTTTACCCGTTTTCATTGAGCAGGCCGGCCGGATTCGCACTTCACGGAAGCCGAGTAGCTAAAGAATGATTACATTGATTCTCAAGGTTTGACTGAACCACTGTGCTGGTCGGTCGCTTTACCTCCCCTGTTTTGTACGGCTAGTAATTTGATGATAGACAGATGGGATATAAACCCAGAGTCACGGGCACTACTGTTTCACTGCCACGTGGGTCCAACCAAAAACCTTGTGCCGTTCGCTTCACTCTTGAGTCTTGACGCATACAAGCCTTGCATTTTAAGAAGAAACAAAGTGTGAGATATATCTGGTGGATAAATCGATGACCCCGAGCTATTGTTAATCTGCAAGCAAAGCCGTTGATTTCTAATAGTACCTGCATAGGGCCATGTTTGCAAGGAAGTGAAGGGGTGGAGTTTTTTTTTTTTGCCTCCCGAGGTCCGGTATTCCTCCAAATTAAAAAATCGAAAATAATATGTATGCACTTTTGCGCGGGTCACATACTCACATCACGCGTCCGTGGCCTACATCCATAAATAAATCTGTCAGCCGGTTAGCTTGGCTCGTACACAGCACAGTACGCGCGCCCGTGTCGCCTGCGTATGAATGCACAATGCGTCTTCTTTCATGGAGTACGTGTTATCATTTAACTTGGCCTCTAGTACATATGCAGAACGAAGCAGAGCGATCTCATCCGATGGATGGACGATTTGGATACTTGCAATTCGTAGCATACGCATATGCACCTTTGCTCAGCTCACGCCGCTCGCCACACGTGCGTAGCTACACCCATAAATCCATCGGTTAGATTGTTCGTTTGGCGCGTGCTTTGACTGAATGACTCTGCTGGTCGTTAGCTTAACTTCTTTGCCTTGGCTTTCATAGATAGTAGATCACAGATGATTCGCTAAAAAGCAGTAGAACTCCGATCATAGATCGAATGGTTGTCCGGACGGGCGATTTGGGCACCGTCCGGACGAGTAGCCGGCAATAGACGACGCCACTCTCCACTCGCGGTGTCCAAACAAACAATTGAAAACTTAAAATTCGATCCTAATGGATGGTACCTTGCTCAATTGAAGCTTATGGGAAAGCTGGATTGAATTCAAATTTTAGGAAATTAAAGAAATCTAAACCTAAACTAATCTAATGGTAGCAGCGGTAGTGGCCGAACACGCTGTACTCCTCCTCGGCCTTGACGACACCGCCGTTGGGCCCTGTTCTGCCGCCGTCTTCGTCGTCCTCCTCCTTGACGCCGCTCCCCGTGCCGGAAGCCTGCAGCGACATCAACTCGAGGAGGCGCGCCGCATGGCATTAGCGCCGTTGCCCTCGAAAAGACGCGCCGCATTGACGCCGCCGTGCAGACGTGGCCGGCAGCGAAGCGACGCCTCACTGCACCGAGCGGCTAGGAAACCGAGGAGATTAAATCGGTTTGACCTTGGACCATCGTCGGTCGAAGGCGTTGTGTCAATAACACGGTTGGCCCGCGCATCGGAGTCCAACGTGGCGTCCCGCGCGGCTTCGTCCAGCGCAGCCCAGCGGCTCCCCACGGGAAGGGCGTGGGTTGGTTGTGTCGGACCAAAGTTTGGGCCGCGTCGGACCAAAACTGTATTTGGGCTCCGCGAGTGGGAGAGAATTTTGGTCCGGCGCGCCGGCGCCGCGAGTGGAGATGCTCTTAGAAGGGTCATCATACATCCAGCTCAGCAGAGTTTAAGCTCTAGACTTGATGATGGTGTTTCTTACTAAAGGCAGAATATTTTTCAGTGGGAGCCGTTCCGATAGATGGCGAAACAAGCTCAGTTTTTCAGATGTACTCATAAGGGTAGGATGTGCGTTTGTACGTTATAGGGATGAATATACGTGCGTGTATGTGAGCGTCTGCGTCTGTACCGTGTTTTGCAGAAAAAAGTTCAGGCAAAAATTCACTTTGCTTCCCAGGTGTGTGCACGAAAAATATAAATTTCAAATGCGAAAAAAAAATCCAAAATGGTTTCGCACATATATCTCCATATTATACCAACATGGGCTCCGTGGAGCTGTGCCTCCTCCTCGCACTGCTCCTCCCAGCTGCAGAGAGCTACCACAGTGCCTCGCTCCTCGTGGCACTATGTCATAGATGATGTTAAGTGATAGTTTCGTGATGTTCCATCATGTTTATTCGTGATTTATTTGGATTGTTAGGAGTTTATGTTGTATTGAATTGAAAATTTGACAAAAAACAACCCGAAGGGGGCTCCAATTTTAAAAGACCACCATAACTGTGTTTTGTGACATAAAACCACCGGTTCCCTGTAACAATATTTTTTAATAATAGACCACCCTGGTCAACCACGCTAATGAGGATTATGACATGGGGGTCCCATTGTCAGCTTGATGTGGCAAGCGGCAAGTCAATCATGCCGACCAGACGGCCCGTTAATTAGACAGCATTCCTTTCCTTTTTTTGTTCGGGTTCCTTCGTGTTCATTTCATTTAGATTCTCTTATAGCCCACGAGGACGCAAGTTCCCAAAGAGCCGAACTCCCGACAAGTTCGCACATGTAGGCGACCTCGCCATCCACGAAGTCGGAGACCGCACCACAACAACCCATCTCCGACCGCGTCAGCGCGCTCCAGGACTCCACGCTCCACCGCTTTAGGCATCCTGGTCATCGGGATCTGAGGAGCGGCAACATCGTGGGTAGGAGATCAACGCGATAGTACCTCGCTGAACTTCGGGAAGAAGAGGATAGGGATGATGGCACATAGCACTTCAGAACGATTTCTTCAGCGATAATGCTCCTTCAAGTGCGGTTATTCCAACGTGGCAAACGAGGGACCCGAGCAGGAAAATTTTGCATCGACTACGGTTCGGACACGCCACCTTAGGAGAAGAAGAGAGATCTTACTTGCGGGACCCACATGTACCTCATTTATGGTTAACACGTTCAACGCTCGCATGGTTTTCGCACTGTTACCTTGCAATTTGTAGCATACGCATATGCACTTTTGCTCAGGTCACGGCACTCGCCACACGTTCGTAGCTCACAATCTTTCACTTCCACGAAGCCTCGTGAAGAGCACAAAAACCGATACACAAAAGTAATGGCAAGAACACAAGAAATGCTCAAGTCCTTCACTCTCAAATTTCAACACAGCAACAAATGCTAATGGGGGAATAAGAGAGGAAGAACAAAGAAGAGAACCACACAAGAACTTCAAGATGTAGATCCACTAGTTCCCCTCACTTAGAGAAGAGATGGATTGGTGGAAATATAGATCTAGATCTTCTCTCTCTTTTCTCTCAAAGATATGCGAGAATCATGAGAGAAATTAGGAGAGGGGCAAGCTTTTCAAGGTCAACAATGGAGGTGAGAGAGGGGGAAATTTTGTGCTTGGAAGAGCTAGTCCCATTGGAAAAGAAGGGGGCTTTTTTATAGGCCCCCAGAAAAAGAGCCGTTGCACCCAGAGAAAAGAGGATATTCCTGTTCAATTTGGGATAGGATAATCCGGTTCATAGGATATTCCGGTCTAGTTTGGAAATATCCGGTACCAAATATCCGGTTCACACCAGAAGGCTGCGCGTTCTGATCCTTAGCAGTTTTCAGCTCGAGCAAACTTGGGCTGGATATTCCGGTCCAAAACAAACCCGGAATATCCGGTTTTATGAAAACTGACAGAAACAACAAAACGAAAACTGCAATAACTTTTTCATCTGGACTCCGATTTCGATGATCTTGGGATCGTTGGAATCGTAACGAAAAGCCCTTCAAGATTGTGCAGAGAAACATCATAGTCCATCACGTGAGGAGGAAGCCACAAGAAGAGAGTTTGACCTCTCTTAGAAAAGACAAACCGATAAAACCTCCAACATAAAAAACGCAACAAGATATGCATATGAAATCCGTTTTTGATGAACTATAGCTTGGTATGGAGATGAACACAAGTTCTAAATTCTCATATGAATAAAAGCTAAATAAGAACCAAGAAAGATGATATGACAACTATGCAAAGGTTTGATCTCTCCACAAAGATGCGATCAAGTTACTCACTTGAGAGCCCCTCTTGATAGTACGTCGTCTATCCTATAACCCGATCTCTCACAACACCACGAGACCGGTAAAATAGAAACCATATCAAGATCATACATTTGCCTTGCGCATTCCACTTGAGCTAGATGATGACGATCTTGACTCTCTCAAGTTAGAACACCTTCTTGATTGTGCTTGCTAGCACATGCTTGATGAAGACTTCTCCAAATACTCCCACATACACCATTATCGGAGAGCCTCGCTTAGCTCCGTCTTCATGTATCCACTTGCACTTTATCTTCTTCTCTTGATATAGATGATGGCTTGGAGACAAACATGAATGTTCACTCAATCTTCTTTTCCAAACCATGCTTGCAATAAGCTCAACTCTAGATGACCATTCTTCATATAAACCTATTGGATAGAACCTCGGTCATCATATAATCTTCTAGAGTCCAACACATGAATTCCAATCTTCTTCATGGACAAGATCAATAAAGATATCTCAATGCAAACATTAGTCCATAGAGATTGTCATTAATTATTAAAACCACACACGAGGGCACATGCACTTTCACAAATTCCCAAAGAGCCGAACCCTCGACAAGTTCGCACATGTAGGCGACCTTGCCATCCAGGAAGTCGGAGAGCGCACCGCAAGAACCCATCTCCGACCGCGTCAGCGCGCTCCGGGACTCCACGTTCCACCGCTCTCGGTATCCTAGCCATCGGGATCTGAAGAGCGGCAACATCGTGGGTAGGAGATCAGCGCGATAGTACCTCGCCGATTTTCGGGAAGAGGAGGACAGGGATGATGGCACATAGCACTTCAGAATGATTTCTTCAGCGATAATGCTCATTCAAGTGCGGTTATTCCAAAGTGGCAAACGAGGGACCCGAGCAGGACAATTTTGTATCGACTACGGTTCGGTTCAGACACATCACCTTAGGGGAAGAAGAGAGATATTACTTGTGGGACCCACGTGTACCTCGCCTTATGGTTAACGCGTTGTTAATGGTCATCTGGTTCGGACTGTTACCTTGTGCCTCGTCAGCACGACATCGGTCCCACCGGCCAAAATCATCGTTAGCATGGCTTAGTAGCAAGGTTAGTGCTTTATGAAAAAATATTACGCATGACCGGTGTTTTTGCCACAAAACACAAATTTTTGTGGCCTTGTGAAATTGGAGCCACAATTGTGATTTTTTTTTGTAATTTTCTGTGTTGATTTCGAAGAAGGAAAAGTAAATTACGAATTTAAAATTTCATCGAATCGTGTGCATGCGCGGTAGTAGAATTTAGAGTTAAAACAAACATGCCCTTAGTAGCAGGGCGAGTGCTTTCTGAAAAGATGTATGTTGGGCCGGCAGTTTTTTCTTTTTGCCACAAAATACAATTGCGGTGGCCTTCTGAAATTGGAGTCACAATTGTGGTGTTTTTTTGTTATGAATTTCTCAATTAAATTGGTAGGCAAACATTAATTATAAATGTAAAATGTGATCGAATCGAGTGTAGTGGAGGTTGGAGTTACATAGAGTTCATATAGACGAAATAAAAGAAAAGTGGGAGAAGACGAGATACATTATACGTGGGCTTCTGTTTTAGGGCATCTGACGAGGCAAACAAACATGAAAAATTTAGCGACAGTCACAAAACAATGGCCGGTGACATCGTTTGCAAGGAAGTGACACTCAGCTGCTGAAGAGCACCACACGTCGTAATAACTATGCGCAAAAAGAAGAGAAAATTTCCCCTTTCGCACATCGCAGCATATGCATAATGCACTTTCGCACAGGTCACGTCACGCGTCCGTAGAGTACGTCCATAAATCCATCGGCTAGTTGGTTTGGCTCAGGAGAACTTGCCTGTGGCAAGATGGTTAGGTGGATGGTTGTATCCCCAGCCCACCAGAGTTCAAACCCCAGGTTTGACGCTGGTGTTTCTCATTTAAGGCGGAATATTCTTCAGTGGGAGGCGACGTTCCCGTCGACAGCGAGGCGCCCGTGGTGACTTCGTCAATCTCAAGACTCGACCCGCCGGCTCAGTCTCTCGGAGGTGCTCATAGGGGTAGGGTGTGCGTGCGTGCGTTCATAGGGGTGAGTGTGTGCGCGTGTTTATGAGCGCTTACGTTGTACTGTGTTTCGCAAAAAAAAATAGTTGGTTTGGCTCAGCACACAGTAGGCGCGTGCGTATGAATAATGCGTCTACGTTTTATTTACCTCTTCTTTCCCGAGCTCTAGTGATCTCGCTCATTTCAAAAAAATAAAAAACCATATTTAAAAGTTTCAAAAAATCATGCATGTTCCTACTGATATTTCTTACAAACGTGTAAAATCTCAATGCAAAATAATTTACGATTTGAGCTACACAAAAAAGAGAAATATGCAGATATGAGAATAGTGAATAATATAAAGTTTCAAAATTTCAACTTTTGTCTTTTTTGTGTAGATCAAATCATAAAGTATTTTGCATTGATATTTTGCAAGATTATATGACATATCAGTAGGAACATGCATGATTTTTTTCAGATTTTTTTTGAAACTTTTAAATATATTTTTTAATTTTTTGAAATGGACAGGATCACTGGAGCTCGGGAGCATAAACGACTTTCCGCTTCTTTCACTTTTTATGTAGGAGTTGCAGACTGAGCTGAAGAGAGCGATCTCATCCATTACTACAGCGAAAGCTCCCGTAGCTTGGGCTGCAGCTACAGCCTACAGCCGCTGCGTCTGCACTGCACCGGTCGCGTGTGACGGTGTAAATACCACCTCGCCGCTCGTCAATTAATACTAGCATCATACTCCACTTAATACTGCTGTGAGCTTGCTTGCTCACATGCTCCTTGCTTGCTTGCGTTACTACAGTCTACAGCCGTACATCGTTTCCCCTGCCGGAAACAAGCGGCCACCGAAAGCAGAAGCACGTCGCCTTCCAACGCCTGCGCCATACAGTGCAGCTCAGACTTATTTCCATTTCATGGTTGCTGGAATAATTGATCACACATTATATTGGAGTATATTAATTTTATTTTGATCGGATATCATCATCATTATCATAATATTATTGTTGTATGGTTGCTGGAAATCCAGAGAGATCCACCGGGCTATAACAATGCAGGTCGACCAGATTTATTATTCTACTTTTAGATTAAAAAAAAAGCATAGTTCATACGCTAAATGCCAATACATAGCATTTCCGATGCTAATCATTGCCGTTGTGCACTACTAGAATCAGGAGATGCACTATACTATCTGATTTCGGGAAGAGAAAAGATGAAGATATCATACAGCACAATACAATAAGATCACGGGTTTAGTTAGGCCGATGCAGCTACGTACGGCTGTGTGTAGACTCTTTATATCACATCATGAGCCTGAAAAGCGACCGATGGCGATAGATCACTTGCCATGTTTCTAGGGCACAATCATTATTATCCATGTATAGATTGTCAGGAGAAAACAAGTACATGGATGAAAACAATACTTTCTTTTTTCTCCGCGTACAACTAAATTGTCCAGGAGAGAATTTCGGTATGCTTCATCCCAACAGTGTGGGGCCAGCCACACACATAATAACACAATAAAATCAGGGCAAAAGCATCTAAAATATACTGGAAGAATTTTTTTCACGAAAGAAATAAGTGCGACCACCATAACTCCACCAAAGCTTGTTGTATACACCGTAAGAACAAACAGTCAAAACCACAGAGCAACAGAGCTGGAGTGCCTGAGTGCACACAACACCAATACAGGATCAGTTAACAAAATTTGGCATCTGGTTCTTCTTCCTCTGAGAAAACATACGCCCCCTTTTCAACCGTAAACCACCAGGAGGAATATCGAGCATGATGCGATCAAGGGTAGAATCACGGAGACATCCACTGCACATACATACGACGTTCAAGCGGCTTCGGTCTCTTTGAATATACGAGGAATGATTTCGTGGATGGTAATGTCCACGGGCTCAGGGCTCCTGCATGCAAAAGTGTTAAAGGGGAGACACGGTACACTATAAAAGCTTGTGATTACCATAATGAGCAGGGAAGAGTGGTGGCTATCCAACAGCAACCCCAAAGGCATGAGCGAAGGGTGTAAAAGTACTATTTGGCGGTGCAACAGATGCATCTGATAAGGTTGTAAAAGGTGTTGAGCGGCACAGGATGGCACCAACAACTGGTATACACAACGAACATGCTGTAGAGTTCAGCGTAACGGGATACATGGCAGCTTAAAGGGGAGACTAGTACTTTCCTTTTTGCTATTTACAGATGCCAGCGGAACTCTAAAAAGACACACACATGAGCGCATTTAGCTGTTGTAAAAGGTGCCGAACATCACAAGATAGTGCCAACAACTGCTGCATACTGTAGAGTTAAGCATAACGGGATACATGGCAGCTTAAAGGGAAGGCTAGTGCTTTCCTTTTTGGTATTTGAAGTCTAGATACCGGTGGAACTCTAAAAGAAGATCCACATGAGTGCATTAGGTTCACACAGTGGATTATTTCGTTGTCCGAGTCTTGTCAACGAAATTAATAATACAGTGGTACGCATAAAAATGAATGACTGGTGTGTTGACTAACCAATTTTGTGAATAGCCAGAACCGGTTATTCTAAACTTAAAGAGGAATCAAGTATCAGCAACACATTAGCACAAGTAACAACATTAATAAAAGCCTGGAATAAGTGATAGCAGCAGGGTACAATAGACAACTATTTGGATTTTAACTTGAGAACTTACGAATTGGCAAGTCCCAGGTAAATGTACATAAAAAGATCTCGTGTGAAAGGGAGAATTACCTGCACAGTGTCCGCCCTTTTTCTGATGTGCTAGGAACAAACCATATCTTCCGTAAAATTGGTGATTCAAATTGTACAAAGAACCCATCGCTCTGGTCAAGCTTCCATTTTCTTGATCCTTGCCCTTTCCACACCTGTATATGATGGGACATATTATCCTTGTCCATTCTGGCACCAACTAAACTATGTATGACATATAAATAAAATATCACAAATGAGACGGACTCATTTGTCAAAAAAAAAAAACTACCAGTACAAAGGATGGAACAAACAAAATATGGAAAACACAGATCACATCAACACACAAAAGAGGTGAATCGAACCTGTGGGTAGGAGATGATGCTCTTAGGTGCTATCATACAAGCAGCCTTCGAAAAAGATTCCACCGTGTACTGCCGCAAATACTCAAAGCAACTGCTATGGGTGTCGGGTGACTCAAAGGCCTAAGAAAAAGAGGGAACAGCAAACGGAAATATAAAACTAAAACCAGATCCCAAGTACTAAAAAATCTCAAGATTTGGCCATTGTCAGTGCACTGTACAAGTTTATGTGAGGCAGGAGGACAAAGCATCCTTTTGTAAAAACAGCATAATACCTTCTCGATGTTAACCACTGGGGCATATTTTTCAGTATCAGTCTTCTGATCATCGAGAAGAAAATTGACCCTTGCATCCACTTTTCCAGTGTCGTGCCAAACCTTTACCGCTGATTCGATCACACTGATAACAAATGAGGAGATATTTTGTGCCAATTCTGCATCTCCAAACTTTGCAGCCTGAAATGAAAGTACATAGATGATGAGACATACATGATGAAACATACTCTGTCTAGAACAACAAAAAAAAGCTTCGTATTTTGTCAACAGTCAAACTCAAAATACGCAAGACTTATGCGCTCACTGTAGTCTACATTCTACAAAGGTGCGTCTGTATACACATTTGCATTTAAAAAAATTGCTCGATTAAACGAATGCATATGAATTATCAACGTAAAAGTGCCAACATATAAATTTGAAAAATAAGGGAAAAAAGATTCTTCATGGAATCCCTTGCTGGTACTTCTTATTACCTCCTGTTTCCACACTTTTATACAGGTATCAGTGGCATTCTGGGTGAAATGTGATGCAACATACACTGGAAACAGGTGCGCCCCAAAAGTTCATTATGCCACACAAGGCTGTAATCATTAAAACTCACCAGCTCAGTTTTCAGTGACCCCAAGTTCTTCCCAACGTCAATATTGGAACGCATGTTCTCCACATCAACAGCTCGTTTCTGTTCCCTTGCTAATTGAGTAAGCCTCTTGATTTTTCTTGAGACTTCCATATTTTGTGGATTGTGCTCCAAGGCTATTTGAAAAGCAGATATTGCCTGCACCAGAACATAATACAAGTGCATCAGACATAATCTTGGTTTTATGGACACACAACAAATAAATGGTTCATCCCAAGATAAATAACATAGGATTCGAACTCACATATGGAGAACTCAGTCAGATCAAAGGAGAACTCGAGTCATATTTTAAACAATTTAGCCAGACAATACAAGCACAATATGTGGATGGATGAAAGTAGGATCAAAGAAGGAAGGCCATTGTAAACAGAATAAATTTCTGACCCAGATTGTTTCTTCCATCATTTATCCCGTTCTCTACAATGAACATCAACTGAGTAGTCATCTGATCTACATCTTCAGATATTTACTGCTGATATTATGATTTGTGAGCAGGATTGTTCTCAACTTGATCGAACATAGTAGACATGGCCACATGGACACTTGGTCAAAGCTTTACATTTTTTACAACAGAAAAAGGAAAGAAAGGGCAGGGTGGAATGTCTGTCCCAAATGATCAAAGGTAACAAGGTATTTGGTTTTTACTCTAACCTCCTCATATTGCTCCATGGCCTCCAAAACACATCCTTTCCTGAAATAACCCTATATTACGAAAGAAGATAGGCTGTGAAATCTGATAGCAGAATAAATGACAGCGGAGTCTAAGTTGACATTTATATACCTTCTCCCACTGTGGCTTGAGTTTTATTGTAGTGTCAGCATCAGCAAGTGCCTTATTCAGCTTAACCAGCTGCAGAAATGCAGCAGCTCGGTTGCTGGCAGGGATTTTAGTAAAAAAGGGTAATCAGAATTTCTCAACAGCATAAAGATAGAACATCAGTACATAACATAAATTATAGGATAGGTACTCTTAAGTTGCCATTGCCAAATCTTGTCATCTTTAAGAACACATTACAAGCAAACGAGGCTTCCCGTTTAATTATTATATCCTATAACGTGTCTATATTCAAATTCCCCTTCTCAAACAGCATTTACCAAATGTATTTTTTGGGCACATCACATGATTGGTGTTTTCCTTAATCTATATGCGACAACAGATCCTATTCCTCCTCCCACAATGCAGATTCGTTGCCCACCCCCCATGTTTGGATGGTTTAAGATTTAGTCTCTCACCTGAGGGCCGAGGTGCTAGGTGCTATCTGTATAATCAGTTAATTGGGATGTCTAATTGTACTACGGGTTCATTCTGACCACGTGCCTCTTATAGCAATACTAGTTCAGAGTATGTGTTTATGATAGAATTAACAACATTGACGCCACCATGATCAAGACCAGTCAAGATTTACCCTAATCAGGACCCAGCATATGAAGTAAGGAGTCTTTTCATGATTATTCAGAACGCAAATCCTTTATCTGTTTGGAGCAGACAGGACTAGTAATAGAGGGTTCTGATACATTAAGGAATACTAGTAGCAACTAGAACTATATCCTCCTGAGCCAATGACAATCAGTGGATTGTCTCTTCCTTGGCATGGATAAAGGGTGCTTTGGAGGCTGTTCACCTTGTCATGTGTACACTAAACCCCGCCACATGCTAAAGCCCAGCAACCAAATATGCTGCACCAATGTGCCAGCATATTACTGCAAAAGATATCCAGGAACCACACAAGCCTAATTTTCAATGACATCCGAAACAACACAGTGGCAGGCTTAGCTACTTATGTAGTCTCAACACCTATGCAGTCATTTAAGCCTGAAAGCTCACAATTCACATCACATCCCTAAACATCCTATAACCGTTCCGACAGAGACAAATCAACGCCGCAGACTTGCAATGATCATCTCACCGCTTAGAATACAGACTTAGCGTAATCAAGAAATCGCTCACAAGCACTCACTATGCCATAGGCACGAATTCGATCTTTCCACCAGGGAAACGCTAGGGGCACCATTTCACAGCACAAACCAAATCAGAGCACTAGGGCTTCGCGCATTCGACGAGGGGAGAGGGGCGGAGGAGGTACCTGTAGAGGGCGGCGTTGTCGGGGTCGAGCTTGATGGCCTGCGTGTAGAGCGCGGCGGCCTTGAGGTAGCTCCCCGCCTTGAACTGCTCGTTCCCCTGGTCCTTGAGCGCCGCCGCTCGTCCTCCGCCGTCCGCCATCGCCGCCGCCGCCGAGGGTTGGAGGGGTTAGGGTTTTTGGCGAGGCTGGGATCTCGACCGCCGTCGCGTTCCGCCGGGAACGTTACAGAAGATTCCAGTTCACGCGATTGAGTGGGCTACCAGTAATTGGGCCTCCATCTTGGGCCGGGCCTCCGGTCGAAGTCGCTCCCACCTCGATCAAATTCAAAACCCGCCTCCGATCAAGAACCCTAGACGCCGCTCCCCATCCTTTCATTCCTGCAGACGATAGGGGTCGTCTTCGCCGCAATTTTGGACCCGGTGGGCACGATCATGCGGCTGCGGGTTGAATACCTAGAAGCAGATGATTGGGAGCGGGACACGATCATGCGGGTTGAAGACCTAGAAGCAGATGATAGGGATTATTTTACGGCCTCATCGAGGAGATGGAGGAAGAGTAGAAGAACGGCACAGCTACATACGAGATGCCGCATCCACATATCGTCAAGTTCCATGGTAAAAACAGTTTATTTAGCATCCTTCCTTTGTTCGTTCGTTATTTCTCAAAATCGTAGATGCGATTTGTGTGCGAGATTTCTTGATCAAGCGCACGCCACCGTATCTATCTATACTCATGATGCTTTCTTGTTTTTGTACTTTTTTGGAAGATCTCTTGGAGACGTTATGGGGATGGGACAGGCTGCTACCAATCGGGGATTCGGTGTCGTGGTCACACTATGGCGCCTACCTTAAAGAGTACTACCGTCAGAATGCTGATGCAACTACCAGCATAGGCTGCATAGCTCCTCTCGCTCAGACTGTAAGTAAACCTCACGGCCGTTTGCCGAACCATCCATTATATTATGCTTCTATTTCGGCTGTACTATTTGCTAAAGTAAATTTTGACGACTGTCTGACTGATGGTTTCAAGCAGTGTGTCAACAGTGAGGAGCAACTTGTGTCTGAGTTGAAGATGCGGATGAAATCTGAATTCTTGCCGATGAAGAAATCAATCGTTCTAAGTTGCCTCATCCACGAGCGTGTACTTACATTAATCCGCACAGGTTGCAGCTTTTCTCATGTTCTCGGTGCCGCTTTGTTGGTATGTTCCTCACCTTGCCGTAACACACCAGCCATTTTCTTGTTAAGTTTACTAGCATGACAATTAGCTGAAATCGAACCAATTTCATCTATGTCCGGTTATCAGTGTCTCATAGAAAGCTAGTTCTACTTATTGTTACTGATCTCGATATTCAGAAAACTACTACTTTATACTTTGGGCAGTTGTGCAAACTACAACTTCATTCATAGTGTAATCACCGACAACCTCAATATGACGTGCGTTGCAAATTAATTGCATGGATTGAGTTCTCCTTTTTTGGCTACATGGTTTTCTTTTATTGAAGCTGATATACTGAAATTGGTGCTTCCATCTATCTGACAGTCGGTTTTATTTTAGTCAAACATTGCTAAAGTATTTGCTGTACTGTGTGGGAGTACCAATCTCAAAGCAGCCCGACGAGATCTTCTCTATCTCTATCTCTATCTCTACTTATATATATATTATATATATATATATACTACTCCCTCCGTTCGAAAAAGGATGTCTTGGATCTGTCCAAATTCGGATGTATGTAGACATGTTTGGACAAATGGAAGACATCTATTTCCGAACGGAGGGAAATATATATATATAGGAAAATGGTTCTGTACTCCTAGGCGTATGTACTCTCACGTTCAATATACCACATAGGTGAATCATATATACCTCTTTATCATTTTTAATATACTTCATTATATTATTTAAAACCCTCGTACGTCAAAACCCTTCGTCCCTTCGCCCAATGCTCGCCCGCGCCGACAGGGCCAACGAAATTCACGCGACCACCCCAAAGCGGCCAAGCCCCCAAGCCCCATGCTCACGCCCTTTTCCCCATACACACCGGACACAGCCACCTCCCCAAAATTCGCCATCGCGACATCGCCGCTCCACCCCGCCGGAAAACACGGCCTCCATCGCCGACCGCCACAGCTCAGTCCTCCCCTCTCGACGCCCTCCCTTTCTCCCCGCAGCAGCGGTGGTCGCGGAGGAAGTGGGCTGGGTCGGGTAAAGACGGCGGCTCCCTGGGTCTACGATCAGGTGGAGGACCGCTCCACGCCTCCCGATCTCTCTCCATCTGCATCCTGCGTGCGTGCTGACTATCCAGCCCGAGCAGATGCCATGCGCAAGAGCTAGCGGAGGAGATCGGCAGCGGGTGCAGCCGACCTTGGTTAGCCTCTATCTCAGATTCGTTTTCTTTTTTGCACATGCGGTAGTTAAGCTGAATGCTAGCAGGAGACGACGACTGTGAGCACCATGATCATGCACGGCACGCCGAAGCCAAGGCCACAGCTGACGTTGTCCTCGACGTAAATCATGACCGCGATGGTGATGTTCGCGCTCGCGACAACGACTCGCTCAGGTCCGTCGAGTCGAACTGGTCGGCGCCGAAGGCCTGCACGCTAACCTGTTTAGCTAAATGTTTGACGCTCCTGGTACTCTTAATCCTTTTGACGAGTAAGGAAAATACTACTCCTCACATTTATTAGTCTTTTTCAGTCTAACTTTAAACATGGTGGTTTTGTGAGATGATTGATAGTAAGGCTGTATCAAAGTTACTGAGACATAGCTTCTGAATCCGGAAGTCACCGGTCCATCTGTACAATACTGCACATGTAAGCACAATATAACCTCTAGATTATCTTTTGTCTATGTTTTGAGCAATTAAACTTCATAGAGTCTATGTGAAATGGAACCGGGACGTGGCCCTTTTCCTCTAAAAAAGTTAGGCTTCATAGAGAGACATTCTTGACTAACCAAATACACACTCTCTTAGCTTTATATTGGATATTCTACCGCTTATCTTAGTTGATGCAATATCCACTAGACAGGTACTCATCAATTGATCCCCTTATGTTCTTGCTTATGGCTACAATTTGGATCTCATCTTTTTAACTAATGGTTGTTCTCTTGGATCTCCTACAAAGAGTGTCCCTGAGGCATCGTTAGGTGACATGTTGCTGGAGGGATACTACTTCTACTTCCTGGTTTGTATGATAAGTGGTAATGCAGGCTATGCTCATCATGTATCTTCAGAGTTTACTTTTGTTGAACCATCTAACGCTAATTAATGTTCCTTTTTCCAGCCAACCTTGAGGCCTCCACATAAGTAATTAATAGCGAAAAGTTGGTCACATAATTCCAACCACGATTCGTGGCTGAAATAGTTTGCCTAAACAGGTAACGGCAATGCTACATTCATATTTGCAACTTGTAATATTGGCTTTGAAAATGGTTTGCCTAAACAGGTAACGGCAATGCTACATTCATATTTGCAACTTGTAATATTGGCTTTGAAGCAAAATTTGCTCATATAGCCGGTCAGTTACATGGCTGAACATGTTGGAACTTATTATATGGAGGGTATATCAGTTGATAATGACTGAACATGGTGAATTGGCACCAGACAGAGACAGGTTATGGCATGCGGTGGTCGGTGGATAGGATCATGTCATGGACTGATGCCAAGCGATGAGCATGCTACAGCGATAGCCTGATTATTGTCTGGGGACGGAGCACCCGTTGTATGTAATTCAGAAAAATTAAGTCATACCAATATTCATCCGTGTACTATGCGACATGGGCAAATGATAAGTTTTGCGACTTTGCGGGAAAAAAAATTGGCTCTAGAAAAAAAAATGATTTTTGAACACCCTGGGATGTGCCATACATTGGATAGAGTGAGAAAAACACACATGTCGTTTCATTCATGAAATTTCGCACGTACATTCAAAAGACATGGTCATTGACGAGTCACTTTGGTTGCATTTTCACCTCACTAAAGCATGTGTATTTCACGAATAGGCATTGTGTAACCAGATCTTGCATAATTTTGCTAATTCTATTGTAGTATTTGGGAATAAATATCAGAGAAAAGAAATATTCATTTCTAGACAGGAAAAATTCGAATTGGCCAATTGTCAATGCCGTTAAACACATGACCAATTATGTGAAAAAGAGTAACGATGTTGGACATCTCAAACCATTTATTTGATACCATGAATAGTTGTCATTTACAACTTACACGAGCATATTCATGACTTAACCTAAGTACAATGTTTACACAACCAGTTTGTCAAGTATTTACAGTACACACCTGAAGAAATTTCTCATGGAAGCTCTTTGCAAGCTAGACTGTAGGTTAGTGAGTATTAAAAAAACTCTCGTTTAATCTTTTGACATACCACAAATCTATACTAAATGTACATTCTGTACAAGGCGTGTTGCACCGACGATTTGTTTGTAAATTTTTAAGAGATCAATTTATTATCTGTGTATTTAGGTGTAAATTTGTTTGGTGCCAATTTTCTATACCGCAGCTTTCGTTCAGTTTGACCCTCCACTGATTCAATCAACTAGGCAAGTAATTATTCAATCGGTCATCTTAAGTTTTATTCATTTTTCACACTAGCATTCGATCACCATAGTTTACATGTTTTTCTTTATCCTAGCATAAATCACATCGTAACTTATATACCTTTTTATCCGAACACGGAAAACACACACATGGGGGCACAACGACAAGGCTCACAGGTGCGAGAGGTAAATTATCACCCGTAGCAACGCACGGGCATTTGGCTAGTTATCCCCAATTTACTGTCGCGTTCTTCTCCAATCGCTCGCTCCTGGCCGTGGACTTCCCTTCCTGTTGCCTCTCCTCGACGCCGTCGCTTGCGGATGCACCAGAGAGCTCGTGGCTCTCCCTCAGCGTCCACAACCACGTTCCACAGCGCTCGCTGCTCTCCCCCCGCGTACACAACCATGCCTCTCGTCGCCCCCGACGCTGTCGCGAACCACCGGTCTTCCGCCATGGCCATCCGGCTCAACGCCGTCGCTCGGGCGGCTCCGCCAGCGAGCTCCCGGCTCTCCCTGGCGTCCAAGACCACGCTCCACAGCGCTCGCTGCTCTCCGCCGGTGTACATGACCACAAGCCTCGTCGCCCGATGGCGTAACTCCACTTCGTGTTCCGTCGTGTCAGCCGCCTCAACGCCGTCGGTCGAGGCTCCGCCGGTGGTCCGCGCCATCGGCTTGCCCAAGATATCTCTGGCCAAGGTACTAGTCTGACTGATTGTGCGACCGAACTCGGGATATGCTGGTCGGACTGCTTTGAGATTGGTACTGCCAGGTGTCGTTCGGAGGAATTGGTCCAGCCATCAGGGGCGTACGACCCAGGTCGTATAAGATTTTCTTCCGAGTAGCTGCATGATAGTAGGTTTGTCCCGTTTCTTCAATTCTTATCGTTTATCTTATCCATGTGGGTAGCTTCGACTTGCACTATTCAACTTTGTGCATATGAGATAAGTAAAATAGTTGAAACCCCTTTGGGTACATTATAGGAGGAACTTGGCGGCTTTGTGTTTTTCGAAGGATAAATTGGCACCCAAATTTGCCTTATTTTTGGATTTTTTTTGCTTGACTTATTTATTGTCATTGTACTAATGCAAAACGATGGTTTCAAGTGTATTGCGAAGGAGGCCGACCTGACGTGTCAGTTGCTGAGGTGTGGCGCTGATCCCCTTGATGATTACTTGATCAACCAGGGCAGAGAGGTACGCATGTGTGCCTTGAGCCTTATGAACTGCACTTCGGACAAGTATGTTGCTGCCTCCGCTGTCATGTTGGTAAGTGTCTGCCTTAAAAAATCCACCTCGGACTACCATCCATCAATCTGTCAAATTGATGATCACCTATGAGTCTTAGTCCCCTTTTGTAAAACTTAATATTATCATACATTCATTTGGCCTTATGAGCCGCACTTTGCACAATTTTGCTTTTATGGGCACTAACTGCAAACTGATGTGTGGTTCAATTTAAGGGTATGTCAAAGGAGGCCGAAATGTTGTGTGAGTGGATGAGTAAAAATAACAAGCCTATTGATTTCTTTGCGGATGACTTACCTGCTGAGATTTCGGACAGCCACGTGGTCCGGTACCGAACTTTGAATTTTATGGTCGACATACTAGAAGAGTCTTCTGCTGCTGGGCGCAAGATTGACAAGGAAGGACCTGCGAGTAGAAATGGTCTTGGTGGTGATGGGAATGGCCTTACTGCTGATGAAGCAGAGCACACCGCAGGGTATGGATGTTCCATTCGTTTTTTATTCTTTCTTGATGCAGATATATGCGGTATTAAGAGAATTATTTTTTTACTTGCTAGTAGAAATGGTACTGGTGGTGATGGGAATGGCATTACTGCTGATGGAGCAGCAAACACCACAGGGTATTGATGTTCCATTCGTTTTTTATTCTTTCTCGATGCAGCTATTTGTGGTATTAAGAGAATTAGTTTGTTACCTGCTTGTAGAAATGGTCCTGGTGGTGATGGGAATGGCCTTACTGCTGATGAAGCAGAGCACACCACAGGGTATGGATGTTCCATTCGTTTTTTATTCTTTCTTGATGCAGATATGTGCGGTATTAAGAGAATTAGTTTATTACCTGCTAGTAGAAATGGTTCTGGTGGTGACGGGAATAGCATTACTGCTGCTGGAGCAGCAAACACCACAGGGTATGGATGTTCCATCGTTTTTATTCTTGATGCAGCTATATGTGGTATTAAAAGAATTAGTTTGTTACCTGCTTGTAGAAATGGTCCTGGTGGTGATGGGAATGGCATTACTGCTGATGGAGCGGCAAACACCACACGGTATGGGTGTTTCATTCGTTTTAATTCCTTCTTGATCAGCTATATGTGGTATTGAGAGAATTAGTTTGTTATTTATTGATGATAAGCATTGTGATACTATACAATTTCACTGTACTATCACCAGGGGTGGCATTTCAGATGTATTGAATTCTCAGTATAAGAAAAAGATTATATGTGGTGAAGATCATTTGGAGAAACTATGGGGGCGGAAAAGGCTGCTACCACTGTCTGGTTCTGTTAAGTGGGACGACTGTCGCAGCTATCTTGAGGAGTATTACAAACACAATGCTTCTGAGTTTGTTGCTGGTGCTCTTACTGATCAAAATCCTGATGATTCGAAAATTGCCAATAATGCTTACATGGTTGCTGCTCTTGCCAAATCTGTAAGTAACCCTCTTACTTCTTTACTAAACCATCGATTACATAACTGAAACTGTTTGCACCAACATATTTTAAACTCATAATTATTTCTAGTGTCTCAAGATGGGGGAGGAACTCCTGTCCGAGTGGAAGACTCGAGTGAAACGTAGTCTGGATGCCATCTTACCAATCAGCAATATAATTCAGAGTAGCCTTATAAAGGAGCTAGCACTTTCAATCTGCAGCACAGGGTGTGAATTATTTGCTCCTTCTGATGTTGCTTTTGTGGTATGTGCCTACCTTGCCCGAACAGACCAATAAAAACATCTTTTTTGTACTGTACCACTGGTATTCTATTCCTGTTTGAATCCTAGTGATTGAATGTGCTGCTGAATCTAGTGACTAAATAAGCGTAAATGAGGCAAGAAAATGAAAAACCTTTTTCATCTCACTGTCCTGTTACCATTAAGACGTACGAACTACTCCTACTCATTGTCACAAAATCATCTGCTCTCTTTCGGCAGCTGCAACAAAAAAAAAACTGGTACAACTTTGATAACCAGAGGTAAGAATTAATTGCACGTTTCAAGGTTTTCAGTCTTGGCTCCTCACTTCTGTTCTATATAGTAGTTGAAATCATATGCCTATTTTGATGGCCAATCTATACTGAGTTCTTTTGCAAGTTGACAAGAAGCATATCCAGTAATACACCATTAACCGGTAATCTTGATCTGCTGCTTTTAAACAATGGTTAGTTGGTTACAGTTGAAGGCTTGACTGTGAGGTTTCATGTGGCAAACATAAACATTATATTGACTAGCGTGGTGTAGGAGTAATTGCGAAAGATTATGTCCTTATGAACGCTGGTTTTACATGCTTAATGTTTCACTTGTCCGAGTAGATAGCTTGGACTAGTTTCTGTTCAACTCAGCTCATTCATACACCTTCAGTAAAGCAGTACTTCTTTGGGTAGAATATAGGGTATTTCGTTTGATTCTTTCTATGATCTCTTGACTGATGGAAAACTTTCGTTTCAAGTGTATCACCAAGGAGGCTGACCTGATGTGTGAGCTGCTGAAGCATGGCGCTAAGCCTTTTGATGACATCATCCAGCAGAGCAACGTTATCCGTTATTGTGCCTTCGGCCTTGCGAACCTCAAAGGACAACAATCTATTTCAGCTGCTGCTGCAATGGTGGTACGTGCCTCCCTGCATGCTGCTCTTGCCAAAATGTGCTGAATTTTAACACGCACTCCCTCTGTTCGAATGATTAGGCGTATTTTGTTTCGTTAAGACAAGACTTTGACCCTTAATTACTCTTCTAATATGTGATTTATGTGATAAAAAATCATTGCCATAAAAAAGTACTCCCTCCGGTATAGTTTATAAGGCCTGCACGTAGTTTAAGTTATTAGCATTTCTTTTCTGTAAATGACCTACTCATATTGGCACTGGTTACAAAATGGTGAATGTCTTGGATTCAAGGGTATGGCAAATGAGGCCAAAAAGATGTGTGATTGGATCAAGAGAGAGGAGAAGCTTATCACCTTCGGCTTGTCTGAGCCTCATGATCTTGAGGGTTGCTGCTTGATCCGGATGAAAGCCTTGGATGTTATGACAAGCATACTGCATCGGTCTTCCTTTCCCTGTCCCAAGGTTAGTGCAAAATACGTTTTCTCTTGATGGTGATATATAAGTGCACATAATTGTAGGTCTTTCTTACCAAGCAAAATACTCACCATAGCAGTGACTAGCTAGCACATGATGCTTTTTTGTTTTCATTTCTGGACATTCGTTATTGTATTTGTACGGTGCACATACTAGTCATGTTTTTGTTTTGCACTATTTTCTTTTCTGGTATCTTAGAAACATGTATCGATTTCTCATTGTCTCCTCACTTGGAAGTATAAATATGGCGAGGGGTAATGGCAAGATCAATATATGGACATCATATGTTCCTTTTTATTTTTATTTTCCCACTTGGCCCTACTGTCTAGTTTCTTACTAGTTGGTTAGAAAAATTACAGTTAACATTTTAATGGCAAAACAAATTCATTTCCCTACTGTTCCTGGCAATTTCAATCTTATCGTGACTCTTTTTTGCCCGGCCACATGAAAATTTGTCTAATTGATTCATGCTATTCTTTCCACAGACGAGGGATGATGATGCAAATGGCATTTGACTAAGCAAATGATGGGGCGGTACTGCTTGCTTCGGAGATCTGCCTTTGGCCTATCACTGCTGGGTTATGTGAATATGTGGTGGTACTGCTTGCTTGTATATTTCCTACCGGGCCGAACTGTGCTACCGTAGTATCCTCTTCAGTCGTTGGCAGGTGGCTCCGTGCCGGTGACTCAAAGGAAGGGTGTATATAATGTAGATTTATATTCATTATTTACTCACTCACTCATTCAGGGAAGGAAATCATCTAGCTACTGGAGGATGGGGTGACACTTTTAAAATTCACACAAACATCGTTCCCATTCATCGTGCCTTCTTCCGTCAAAGGCAGGCTGCTAAATTGCCGATCTAGGGTTTAAGACCGGAGACAAATCGTGCGTGTTTACAGGCGGCGGGATGTGATAACTGATAAGTCTGTTTGTTTTTTCAGTGACGGGGTGTGATGGGAATTAGGGGGAATCATGAAAAGTCCTCGATCGTTTTTTTACATGGATCTGTACCAGTAGGCCTACAGGAAAATCGTTCTTTGCCGTGTGTGCAAAATGAAAGATGAATAGAACTATTCTTATTGATTGATTTGGTGCAGCGTACATGGCTTTATATATTGGTCCAAACCGACTTAGGCTAGGTATTACAAACCGACTAGACTATAGGAAACGTGTGATCCAAGGAATAGTCTAACATCCCCTGCAGTATCAACGGAAGGCTCGACGACGTTGAGACTGAAACGGGTGTCTTGAAATGGCGTAGTAGCAAGTCTTTTGGTGAAGATATCAGCAAATTGAGCCGTAGTAGGAACATGAAGCACCCGAACTTGTCCAAGAGCCACCTTCTCACGAACAAAGTGGATATCAATCTCAATGTGTTTGGTCCGTCAATGTTGAACAGGATTCCCAGACATGTAAACAGCGGAGATATTATCACAATATACAATAGTAGCTTGCTCAATCGGTCGGTGCAGCTCCGAGAGCAACTGACGGAGCCAGATAGTATCAGCAACAACATGTGCCACAGCACGGTACTTAGCTTCAGCGGACGAGCGGGAGACCATAACCTGTCTTTTCGAGGACCAAGAAATCAAATTGTTACTGAGAAAAACACAAAATCCAGATGTGGATCTTCGAGTGTCTGGACAACCAGCCCAGTCTGCATCAGAGTATGCGGTGAGAGAATTAGTGAAAGATCGGTATGGCCACCTAGAGAGGGGGGGGGGGGGGGTGAATATGTGCTACTCAATTTTTAGCTCTTTTTCGAATTTAGGCTTGACACAAAGGTAAATTCTCTAGATATGCAATTACGATGAATTTACCTATATGACAAGTTAACACTAGACTAAGCACGATACACGTAAGAGCTAGCGAGTAAGGAGTAACCGAATGGGAAGCATGCGGAGACAAGGATGTATTCCCGACTTCCTCCTTTTTAGGGGAGTACGTCTCGTTGGAGGGGTGTGAGTTTCAAACTCAAACGCCACAAATGGCCTCACCCTATTCTCCGATAAACCTTGTCCAAAAGCTCGGTTCATCTTCCACTATCGAAATCCTTCAAGGCGGAATCCGGAGCCCTTACAACAAACTTGAGGCTCACCCACAAAAGGATTGGGGGCTCCCAAGCACCACAACACCTGCTACACAAAAGTAACAAGCAAGTAAGTACAACAAGATGGCTAGGTTCTCCTAGTGGAAACCCTAGGCTCGAATCCCTCAAGTGAATGAGGGGGAAATGAAGAACGCTTTGGTGAAGTAGTAGATCTGGGCCTTCTCCTTCAATGCTCCAAAGATCAACGAGTTTGGGTGGAGCGATTGGGAGATCTAGTGATTCTTGAGCTTGCAATAATGGTGGACTTCAATTCTGGGCGAGCTACTTGTCCCAAGGTAGGTGGAGGAGCATTTATAGCTCCTCCTAAAAAGTAGTCGTTGAAGGGAAACTGGGAGGCCGGCCTGGGAGCCGGCCTGACCGACCTGGGGGCCGGCCTCACGCACTGCTGCAGGAATCCCAGAGAAGCCGGCCTGGGGCCTGGCCTGGCCGGCCTGGGGGCCGGCTGCCCAGCCGAGCCAGCCGTCCTGGGGGCTGGCTTCCCAGGGTTTCACCACCACGGCGATTTCGGACGATTTCTTTCTTCTTTTTGTATTCTTATAAATCTTAATATTTCCTGAAAGCACTTAGCAACACATTAAAATATCACCGGTGTTGTTATCTAACACACAAAACTCAGAGGGGTAAATAAATATCCTTTCAATCTCCCCCTTTTTGGTGCTAGATGACAACACTAGGATTTACAATAGAAACCACACTATATCACGTTCTTAACAAGGAAAGGGCTCACCCTAAATGTGTGCATATAATTTGTTTGCCTTAGAATGCAAATAAACACATAAGAAGGGAAGCAATCCCAACAAGAAATAATCAACATGATAGGTACAACAAATTCGCACAAAATGAGACATATCCAACTAGGTTGAGATTTTGAGATGATCATACCTTGTGCCAAAATATGTAGACAATTATATCAATGCACAATATCATGAAGTCTCAACCATAGATAAACCCGAATACCGAAATCCATAGTCTCATACAATAATTTAACCATCTCATACAATAGTGATAACCAAGTTCCACGAACATAAACCAAATAGAGTTCAACTAAAAACGATAGCAATGCAAATAAAAACACAAATGGATGCAATGCATGGATGCAAATCCCCGGATGATATCGCTCTCCCCCTTTGGCATCAAGACACCAAAAAGGAGAAAGTAAAGTGAAAGCCCATGAGATCACTCGTCTTCATACTCGTCCTCATCATCTTCACCATCATCATCCGCATTGTTGCCACCAAAAGCTTGACCGGAGCTTGATGCACCATGAGAGTCCGACCAATAGGGAGCAAGAGAGGAAGCATCGTCGCCGAACCAATAGGTGTACTTGGAATTGTAAGTATTCTCCGAGACCTTGGCTGAGCTTGAGCAAGAAGGCAAGGGAAACTCAAGTTTCTTCATAATCTCTCTTTGATTGCAGTTATAAGACTTTTGCTTGCGATATGCCTTGAAGTCCTTGGCTTGCTTGTCCGCTAAGAAGCAATTCATTTTCTTGAAAGCAGCCATGATGCCGTGCTTCTTCTTAGAGGCCTCAACATGAGCTTCTCCCTCATCACGAGCATCTGCCTCAACAGGAGCTTGAGGAGCGACTGATCGAGCACGCTTCTCTTGAGTAGGGATGACGGCATCCGGGGGCGAGATGGCAAAGCATGCAGTGTAGGCATAAACAAGGCATGTACATAGGCATTGAGCGAGGTCTGAACCAACTTGAGTTCAAAGAGCTTCTGAAGGTACGAACCATAAATTGGAACCTTGGACTCAAGTACCACGGATTGCATCTCTTGCCACATGTAATCAAGAACATCTATTTTCTTCTTCCTCTCCTTGAGGGTGACAATGTGGTGAAGAAGATTGACCATGTACATGCGAGCCATACCCTTTTCCCCAAACTTGACGGCAATAGTGTTCCGGAGGATGAAATAAGTGGCTTTCCAAAAAGGAGTCATATAAGAGGTCTTGGGGATTTTTCCAATAGTGCCCGACTCGGGGGGATAGCAATGATGGATCCCGGGAGTGGCTTTCATGAGATTTTGCATGTGAATACGAACATAAGCCATGGGACAAAGAGCTAGCTCCTATATGCCAAAGAGAGCACCAACTTCAGCAAGAGAAGCTTCACATTTGATACCGACACTCATCCATGTCATAGTCCTCGTTTCTTCCCTGGAGAAATAGACTGTGGCATAGAATTCTTGAAGCAACTCAGGAGCATAAGGGGTATTCACCAGCATGAGATTAGTAATACTATGAAAATCCATAACCTCCATCACCCCCGGCCATAATTCTCTTGCACTATCCACATTGAAGTAAAAAGTGGGAACATGAGAGTTCTTCAATGGACTAATTAGTTGTTCAAACACTTGATGATGCATCTTGCAATAGAACCGGCAATCACTCATGCAAGTAGGCTTGCCAAGCGGTCATTCACAAACTCATCACTAGTTATTTTGACCCAAGTTGAACGAACTGGTTCCTCTGGATTGACAGGGGGAGGACCTTTCTTCTTGGAGATTACCTTGAGTTTCTTGGCCTTGGGGTTGGCGGAGGAAGAGGAGTAAGAGGACTCCCGTAGATTATCCTTGCCCTTGAACCTTGAGAGAGGGGAATCATCTAGGTCTTCAAGGCCATCATAAGCCGAATCATCATCCATCTTGCTCGAGATTCACCGAGAGAAATCCAATCTTGAGAGGCACCAATCAATGGAGGAGAACTCCCCCAAACTTCCACCAATGGAGAAATCACTTGGATGGGAAGGTGGATCTTGTAGGGGGCTTGCAGATCTGAGGGAGGAGGAGGAGTGGAGGGCGGCTCTAATGGCAGGGTGGTGGAGGAGGAGCTCGGGAGGGGCATCCATGGAGAAGGAGGTCGTGGGGGAGAGGAGGAAGAAGTGGGGGACGTGCGGTTTGATCCCCTCCCCCCGATCTAGTTGCCCCGAGAGCCCGGCCTGGGAGCCGGCCGGGCCGGCCTGGAGGCCGGGCTCCGACCCGAGACCGCCGGCCTGGAGACCGGGCACCCGCCCGATGGAGCAATATTGAGTGACACGGGGAGATGCAAACATGATGATTTCTTCACACTTCCAATGGAGATAAAACCAAGAAAACCCAAATAACAACATTGGAAGTGATTCGAAAGCGAGAAGAAACAACAAGTATGCAATAAAAACTCCAATAAGACCCAACTCTTCATAAAGAAGAGGGCGGTGGCCTAGGCCACCATGTATGAGTGTGTGGTGTGACACCGCGAAGATGTATCTTGGGTTCACGACCACAACTCATCATTTAAGCTCACAATTCAACAAATGAACATAGAGAAGCAAAATGAGGTCTTGCTATCGGCATAATGGGGGGAGGGATAGTCCAATGGATTAGGACCGCACTCCCCCTATGTCCATGCCTACACCTAAACACAATAGATAGTCAAGACATAGGTGTGTATGCAAAATAGTCAAGCCAAGCTCCTTGAATCCACGATATTTAGCTCATTCCTCAAATAGGTGAATCTTGCTTCATCAAGAGGCTTCGTGAATATATCGGCAAGTTGATCTCTTGTGGGAACATGGCTTAGCTCAATATCACCTCGGGCAACATGATCTCGAATGAAATGATGACGAATCTCAATATGCTTGGTTCTTGAATGTTGCACCGGGTTGTGGGCAATCTCGATAGCACTTGTATTGTCACATAAAAGAGGCACTTTGTCACAATTGACACCGTATTCCTTTAAAGTTTGCCTCATCCATAACAATTGGGTGCATGCACTTGCGGCCACCACATACTCGGCTTCGGCGGTGGAGAGAGATATACAATTTTGCTTCTTGGAAGACCAACTCACCAAGGAACCACCAAGAAATTGGCAAGCCCCGGAAGTTGACTTCCTATCATCATGATCACCGGCCCAATCCGAGTCCGTGTACCCACAAAGAGAGAAAACCTTGTCCTTAGGGTACCACAACCAAACTTTGGGGTATGAATCAAATATCGAAGGATTCTTTTGACCGCCACCATGTGGCTTTCTTTAGGAGCGGCTTGGTACCTTGCACACACCCCTACACTCAACACAATATCGGGTCTAGATGCACAAAGATAGAGCAAAGAACCAATCATGGAACGGTATACCTTTTGATCGACATCTATACCCTTTGGGTTAAGTTGTAGATGAACCTTTGTGTCCATTGGGTGCGCTTCTCCTTGACACCAACATATCAAACTTTGAGCATGTCTTGGATATATTTAGTTTGAGAGATGAAAGTCCCTCCCTCAATTGCTTGATCTCAAAACCAAGGAAGAACTTCAACTCTCCCATCATGGACATCTCAAACCTATCGGTCATAAGCTTTGAAAATTCATCATTGAAAGCTTTGTTAGTTGAGCCAAAGATAATATCGTCCACATAGACTTGGCATATGAAAAGCTCCCCCTCTTGGTAAAGAGAGTGGGATCGATTTGCCCAACCTCAAATCCACGGTCTACTAGAAGCTCTCTAAGGTGCTCATACCACGCACGTGGAGCTTGTTTAAGTCCATAGAGCGCCTTATCGAGCTTGTAGACATGGTTAGGGAGTTTGGGATCCTCAAAACCCGGTGGTTGCTTAACATATACTAATTCTTTAAGTGGACCATTTAGAAAAGCACTTTTCACATCCATTTGTTGCAAGATAAAATTATGATGAGATGCATATGCAAGGAGGATACGGATGGACTCAAGGCGAGCCACGGGAGCATAGGTCTCTCCAAAATCAATGCCTTCAACTTGAGAGTACCCTTGAGCCACCAATCTTGCCTTGTTCCTCACCACCATGCCATGTTCATCTTGCTTGTTCTTGAATATCCACTTAGTGCCTATAACATTGCGGCACTCCTTTGGCTTCTCAACTAGCTTCCACACTTGTTGCGCTTGAAGTTATTGAGCTCTTCATGCATTGCATTCAACCAATCCGGATCTTCAATAGCTTCAAAGACTTTCTTTGGTTCCACATGGATATGTGCGCTTGATGTTCACTAAAGTTTGCACATTGTCTTCTAGTCACAACCTTGCTCTTCAAATCACCAATAATATTTTCCAACGCTTCATGGACTTGACGACGGGTTCGATATCCTCAAGAGCTAGGAGGTATCTCTTGATCATCTTGATCATTTGTGTCCCCGTCTTGACCGGAATGATGACCTTGGTCTTCAATGTGCACACCTTCATCACTAGAAGGAGAGGATGGACCTTGGTCTTGATCATGGCTAGCATCAATAATTGGAGAACTTGGTTCTTGCGTAGCAACTTGATCAACTTGAGGAGGGTCTTGAACTTGTTCTTGGCTTGGTGCATCATTTGCTCCATCGGATGGTGCGGTTTCCACTTGTGATGATGAATGCTCCACATGGGTGGAGCTTGGTCCTTCTTGAGGCGCCTCATGGTGGATCTCGATTGGGCGAAAGAATCCCACGCCCATTCGCCTTATTGCATCTTGAGGTTCCTCATCATCTACATCACGAACATGAAATTGCGCCACTTGGGAGCCGTCATTCTCATCGAACTCCACACTACAAGATTCTACAATGGTCCCGAAGGACTTGTCGTAGATTCTATAAGTGTGGGATTCGGCACCGTAACCAACAAAAGTACCCTCTAAAGCCTTAGACTCAAATTTAGATAAACGATAACCTTTGATCTTATAGAAACACTTACAACCGAACACCCGGTAGTAGGAAATATTGGGCTTGTTGCCGGTAAGCATTTCATATGGAGTGAGTTTCTTGCCCGTGCGGAAGTAGAGGCGGTTGATGAGTGACATGCCGTGGAGATGGCCTCGGCCCACAAGAAAAGTGGGGTCTTGAACTCCGCCAACATAGACCTTGCCATATCCATAAGGGTCCGGTTCTTCCTCTCGGCTACACCATTTTGTTGAGGGGTATACGCAGCGGAATATTGATGACGAATTCCCTCTTCACTAAGAAACTCATTTAGGGTGTAGTTCTTGAACTCGGAGCCATTGTCACTTCTAATGGCCAATATAGGGACATTGTGTTGACGTTGAACTTCATTGGAGAAGTCAATGACGGCTTGTTGGGTCTCACTCTTCGACTTGAAGAAATAAACCCATGTGAATCTTGAATAGTCATCAACAATCACCAAACAATACTTCTTCCCACCAAGACTGGTTGAGGCACGGCACCAAATAGATCAACATGAAGAAGTTCCAATATCCTTGTTGATGAAATGATGGTCTTGCTTGGGTGGGGAGAATCATGCATCTTTCCTTCAACACAAGCCCTACAAAGACGATCTCTAGAAAAAGAAACATTCTCTTTTAGTCCAAGAATGTGGCCACCCTTGTGAAGACTTTGCAAAGTTCTCATATTGACATGGGACAAGCGGCGATGCCACAACCACCCCACGTCGGCCTTTCCGAAAAGGCACATTGCTTGAGTGTTGGTAGACTCCGAAAAGTCCACCACAAACAACTCATGTTCAACATACCCAACGAAAGCGACCTTTAGAGTCTTGCTCCACATGAGTACCACAATATCAAGATCAAAATGGACGGCAAAGCCCATCTTGTTAAGTGCACGAACGGACATTAAATTGTAACCAAGGGACTCGACAAGCATGACGTTCACAAGGGTGATATCCCTTGCTACTACCACCTTGCCGAGGCCCGATACCTTAGCTTTAGACTTGTCTCCATATGTGACGGTTGATGATTATCATTTGGTCTCATCTCCGTCATAAGCTCCTTGCTTCCGGTCATATGACTTGTACATCCACTATCAATCACCCATTTCGACCCACCGGAAGCATAGTCCTACAAGAAATCATTGCTTGGTTTTAGGTACCCATCTTGCAATGGGTCCTCTTTTGTTAGCAACAAGGGTCTTAGGAACCCAAATAGAGTAAGCAATGAAACCATCATAAGGACCAACATATTTAGCATAACATCCCCATAATAATCAACATAAAGAATATAGTTGGGGTTAGCATGTCCCGCAAAGTCACTACGAGGAGTGTTGCCCCTTGTGGCATCACCACTCGCAATGGTAGTCTTCTTTGCTTGTGCGGGCTTGGCCTTCTTCTTGTTCTTCTTCTTCTTCTTGGCAACATAACCAAGACCCTCTTTCCCAATGTGTGGCTTTTGCATTTGCAAAAGATCATCAAGAGGCTTGCTTTGGGAATAGAGGCCTTGGCAAGTTCACCTTCAACCTAGCATTTTCCTCAATGACATTTGCATGATCACAAGAAGTAGTAGAGGAACTAGGAACATTAGTTTTAGATGATTGAATTTGAAGTTGTTCAAAAGACTTGGTGAGAATAGAGTGTTCACTCTCCAAGGCCTTGTGAGCCTTGGTGACTTCTCTAGTCCTCGGTTAGTCTATCATGACCAACACCAAATTCAACCTTTTCTTTCTTGTAAAGCTTATATTTTGCAATTGCATGGTCACGTTCTTTAATGATTTGAGAAAAGATTGCATTTTGTGACTCATCAAGATTTTCAAGTTTCTCTTCAAGAGAAACACGAAGCTCATGCTCTTCCTCAAGAGCCACGGTGAGAGCAATATCATTAGCATACTCTCTTTCAAGTCTCTCCTTCTCATCAAGCTCCTCTTGAATCCGCCCATAATCGCTCATAGAGCTTCAAAGCGTTTCTTGGCTTCACCTTGCAAGTTAGTCATGAAACGATCCAAAGCAACATTTTCTTCCTTTACTCTAAGACTCATAAGATCATCCATTTCATTTATAGTCTTGGAGGGGAAGGAGATGATACCTCGGTGGCCTTGGCCATGAGACACTTGGCGGATTGGATGGGACATTCTCATTGGGGATTCGAAAGGGATGAGATGTTGATGAAGTAATGGCAATAGCGGCCACTTCACTTGTGGTTTCTTCTTCATCACTCTCACCCCCGGACATGTACTCCTCTCTTGTCACCAATACCATTCTTGAAGGAGGCTTCTTGTTGGGAAGGTTCTTCTTGAAGAAAGGTTTCTTGCTAGGGGACTTTGAGGCATTCTTGAGAACAAGCCTTCCTCCATGTTCTTCACGGTTCTCATAGGGACATGGCAACATAGTGATATCTATCTTGGCAATTGAAGCAAGTCTTCATCTTTGGGTTGCCCTCCTTGTAACCACTAGATTTGAACTTTTGCTCCACTTGAGCTTTAGCTTTGGATGGGTTCTTCCAAAAGGTCCTTGCCGCAAGAGCCACATAGTCCCTATGAGCAATCTTGAGTTCTTCGGGGTCCATGGAGGACACATCTTCACAATCTTGATCTTCATTGTGTTCAACCACCTTGGCCTTCAAAGCAAGTGAAGCTCCTTGTTGCATTCCAATAGCTCGGGCACGAGAGTCTTGTGCAATTTTGGCTTGGACTTTGAAAGATTGCATCTCTTGCATGACTTCATTGGAGGTCAATTGTGGATAGTTGTGCCTTCCTTGGAGACTCTTCAAGTCGGCCGATTCAAAGGGCAAGAGAGCATTCACATACTTCCTCTTGATCCAATCATCATTCACATGGGTCCACCAAGAGCTTTATAGGCATTGGCAAGGGACTTGAGTCTTCGATACATTTGCTCATGGTCTTCTCCATCTTCCATGAAGAACCCTTCGGCCTTGTTGCTCATTTCCTCAAACCGGTTTCTCTTCATGCTTTCATTTCCAACGAACACCTCAACAAGACAAGCCCAAGCTTCTTTGGCGGTGGTGCAATGCTCGATGTGAGACATATCATCATCTCCCACGGCATCTCGGATCAAGTCAAGAGCGGTGGCATTTAGTTGACAATCAACTATCTCTTCTTGTCTTGTTGGATTCATCCACGGCTTGATATCCTTGCTCAATGATCCTCCAAAGCTCGATAGATGCACTGTTCACATAAGATCTCATAGAAGATTGCCATTTAGTAAACAAAGATGCATTTAGCTTAGGTGGGTTTCCCCTTAGGTGAAGGAGGATGAGGGATAGGTAGGTCGGGAGAGTATGGAAAGGAACGGCACCATATACTCCCGAACCATTAGGTTGTTTAGTTGGGTGTCAATTTTATCTTGTTCAACCCCCTTCTTCTTCCCACCAACCTCTTCATTCTCGGGTTTGTCAACCTCCGAAGAAAGAGCGGTGGGTGGAGGTGAGATATCCTTAGCTTCCATGAGTTTCAAGATCATCTCTTGCAACTTGTCCATTTTAGTTTCCATAGAGGACTTCAAGGTATTGAAGTCCTCCACGGAAACCGAAGTGGACTCGGAGGGAAGATCGGGAATCTCAACTCCATGCTCATCGATGGTCATACTTCTCTTAGGCGGTTAAGCCCGAATAAAGAGCCGAGGCTCTGATACCAATTGAAAGGATCGGTATGGCCACCTAGAGGGGGGGGGTGAATAGGTGCTACTCAATTTTTAGCTCTTTTTCGAATTTAGGCTTGACACAAAGGTAAATTCTCTAGATATGCAACTACGGTGAATTTACCTATATGACAAGTTAACACTAGACTAAGCACGATACAAGTAAGAGCTAGCGAGTAAGGAGTAACCGAACGGGAAGCACGCGGAGACAAGGATGTATTCCCGAGTTCCTCCTTTTTAGGGGAGTACGTCTCGTTGGAGGGGTGTGAGTTTCAAACTCAAACGCCACAAATGGCCTCACCCTATTCTCCGATGAACCTTGCCCAAAAGCTCGGTTCACCTTCCACTATCGGAATCCTTCAAGGCGGAATCCGGAGCCCTTACAACAAACTTGAGGCTCAACCCACAAAAGGATTGGGGGCTCCCAAGCACCACAACACCTGCTACACAAAAGTAACAAGCAAGTAAGTACAACAAGATGCCTAGGTTTTCCTAGTGGAAACCCTAGGCTCAAATCCCTCAAGTGAATGAGGGGGAAATGAAGAACGCTTTGGTGAAGTAGTAGATCCGGGCCTTCTCCTTCAATCCTCCAAAGATCAACGAGTTTGGGTGGAGGGATTGGGAGATCTAGTGATTCTTGAGCTTGCAATAATGGTGGACTTCAATTCTGGGCGAGCTACTTGTCCCAAGGTAGGTGGAGGAGCATTTATAGCTCCTCCTAAAAAGTAGTCGTTGAAGGGAAACTGGGAGGCCGGCCTGGGGTCGGGCGAGCGGCGGAGGGCTCGCGGGCTGGGCGTCGGCGAGCGGCGGAGGGCTCGCGGGGCTGGGCGTCGGCCCTCGCCTTCACGCCCTCGCTCCCTGCTCCCTCGCCGTCGTCGCACTCTGCAGCGTGGTTCGACGGCTTCCTCGCCACCGCCGCCCTACCGCGCACAGGTGTCGGGATTCCCTCGCCGTCGTAGCAGATTCCCGATGCGGCCGCGATGAGGCAAAGCGGGCCAAGCAGCGGCGGGTTCATGGAGAGCAGCGAGCAAGCGGGGACCCCGGTGGAGGCGATGAGTTCGCGCGCAGGTCGCCGGTGGGGCACGCGTTGAACTCCTCGGGGGACGAAGCCGGCGACGCTGTCGGGACGGTCGGGACGTTCTGGGACGATAGCGGCGTGCTCCTGGCTCGCCTCGGCGTGAAAAATGGTGTTTCTAAAAATAATTTGAAAACTCAGTTTGGCAACATTGTTTCACATACCAAGACACACACATGTGCCAAATATTGGCACTTTATCACAAACTATGCCACAGACAGCCATATCTTGATCATTTGGTTTGAAACCTATACATGTTCATACATGATGACATTTTTGTGAAGGATTTCTTTGAAAAGTTTGTCAAAACATAAGTCTATCTTTTTTCCTATCACCAGTACACATAAAGGACTCAATGCCAAAGGATTTCCTTTTTAAGTTTATCTTCAGTTTCTTTGGGATTTTGTAGAAAGAAAGGTCAAAATAGCCAGCATGACTATTCAATGAAAGGGGTCAATTTTTTAAAAATTATCGATAATTCTGTGATATAATCACTACTTGTGTAACTTAAAATTATTTTAAAAAAAATTCATAGCAAACTATCAGACACTTGTTTGAATTACTTTCAGAAAATCGGCATAAAGTCATTTAAATAGGCGAAATTACGAAGAAAGCGATAAAATTCCTAATAGTTTGGGATTATCCATACAATATGGACTACTTTGTGTGAAGAAATGGATTGGTTTCATTTTACACCAAATATTTTGTACTTGCTTCACGGAAAAAGTCATTTTTGGCACTATTTCTAAAAGTAATTTGAAAACTCAGTTTGACAACATTTTTTCCCATACCAATACACACATCTGTGTCAAATATGGATACTTTATCACTAACTATGCAACAGAACGGCCGTACCTTAATCATTTGGCTTGAAATTTATACATGTTTATACATGACATTTTGTGAAGGATTTTTTTTTGAAAAGTTTGTCAAAACTCAAGTCTATCATTTTTCCTATCAACTAGTACACAAAAAAGCATGCCAAATGATTTTCTTTTTTGAGTTTATCTTCATTTTCTTTGAGTTTTTGAAAAAAAGGTCAAAATGGCCAACATGGATATTCATTGAAAGGGGTCGATTTTTTCAAACTATCGATGATTCTTAATCAGTTACTTGTGTAACTTAAAATTATTTTTTGAAAAAATTCAGAGCAAACTATCACACACTTATAGTTCAAATTTGTATTACGTTTGGAAAATCGGCATCAAGTAATTTAAATAGGAGAAATTAGGTAAAAAGCGAGAAAATTCCTAATATTTTGGGATTATCCATCAAATATGGACTACTTTACGTGAAAATTAGATTGGTGCTATTTTGCATCAATTAGTTTGTAATTGCTTCACAAAATAATGTAGAATTGCTCGTTCGCCGTGTACCTTGCCAATACACACGGCAATGACATGTTTGCCGTGTGTTTTTCACCAACACACGGCAAAGGTCTTTGCCGTGTGTTTTTCCATGCACCCAGCAAAGTACTGCCGTCATAACGGCTCCGTGAAGCATGGGGAGGACGTACACGTACCGCAACTTTTACCGTGTTGTCTTCTTTACCGTGTGTTTTTTCTTAGACTTTGCCGTGTCATTTTCTTTGCCGTGTGTTTTTCTTAGACTTTGCCGTGTCATTTTCTTTGACGTGTGTTTTTCGCGGACGATGTCGTGCACTCAAACTTTGTCGTGTGTTTTGCGGGGCAAACTCGACAAAGTCTTTCTTTACCGTGTTCCACAACTTTTTACAGACGGCAAAGACCAGCCTACACGGCAGCGCTGGTTTTTCCCGTAGTGAGGAATCTAAAAAGTCACAAAGGCAAGGACGAAAGAAGAGTCACATAGTAGAAAGATAAAAAGAAAGAAAAGTAAGTAATTCTTCGGAACCCCCAAAGGGAGCCTGAGCCTGAGGGAGGATGTTATTTTGAAAAATTTAAAAACTAGATTTCAAATTTTCAAAAAACGCCGGAAAAATATATGGATCTAGTCAAATATGTACGTATTAGCTTGCAAATTTTTAATGTGAAACACCTTATATTTGGACATTAGTCATTTTTCCTGAGGATAGAATATATATGAATTCTCGCATTGAAAATTTACACACGGGTGTAATAAATCATTGCTTACATCCTGATATTTTTCTGAAGTATTTTGAAACTTTAAATTTAATTTTCTGAAAATTTTAAAACGGGCTACCTAGAGCTCCCATTTCGCCGCACTCCCAGTCTGGCCCGTAAAAAAGATCCGAGGAGGCCGTAGTGCTTTGAGCGCCGTATTGTTTTTTTTTTTTTGAAACTCTTTGAGCGCCGTATTGACCCAATCCAAACTGCCATCTATTCTCAACCGACGTTGCATTGCATGTCGGTCTCCAAAACAGAAACGAAACCGACCTTGTACTTTTATCCGAATCCAAATCCAAACAAAATCCATATATACACGAGGCCTAGCAGTAGCAGTAGCAGGCACGAAATCTGCAGGAACAATCTGTACGTACGTGTTATATGCGGGGCTTTGATTCCGCGACGATGATGGCCGGGCCGAACAAGAAGCCGCGGCAGTCCGGCGCCGGCCTGGCGGGGCTCGCCGCGCGCCTCACCAAGCGTCTCGCCGACCAGAACCCCAGTGCAAACCTCGTCTTCTCGCCGCTGTCCATCTACGCCGCCGTTGCGCTCCTGGCTCCCGGCGCCCGGGGTGACACCCTGGACGAGATCCTCCGCCTACTCGGCGCGGGCTCCCGCGACGAGCTCGCCGAATCCATATCTACCATGGTGGCCGACGCGCTGAAGGACCGGTCCGATTCCGGCGGGCCGAGCGTCGCGTTCGCGTGCGGCGTGTGGAACGAAAGGACGCGTCCGCTGAAGTCGGCGTACCGCGATGCCGTCGTCGGCACGTACAGGGCGGAGACGCGCGCCTTGGACATCCGCGGGAACGCGGAGGACGCGGCGGAGCAGATCAACGCCTGGGTCGCGGACGTCACGAGGAATCTCATCAAGGATGTCGTCCGCCCTAACGACTTGCGCCGGGAGATGGACGTCGTGCTCGCCAACGCCATATACTTCAAAGGCAAGTGGGACCTGCCGTTCTACGAGCGGAACACAATGGACAGGCCGTTCCACCGGCTCGACGGCGCCGTTGTCGACGTGCCCTTCATGCACAACTCGAGCCGCCACTTCGTCGCCGTGCACGACGGGTTCAAGGTGCTCAAGCTGCAGTACAAGATGCAACAACAACAAGACTATCGTCCTGGCTGGACGCCCAATTTCAAGGAAGACACGCAGTACTCCATGTGCATCTTCCTACCAGAGGCGAACGACGGCCTGCGGGCCCTCCTCGACGAGATAACCTCCCGGCCGAGCTTCGTGCAGGAGCACCTGCCATGGAGCCAGGTCAAGGTCCGCGATTTCGGGGTTCCCAAGTTCAAGCTTGAGTTCATGACGAAGGTCGGTCAAATCCTCATAAACTTGGGGCTCGTGCTGCCGTTCGGCATGGGTTCTGACCTGTCGGACATGATGGAGGCCGACGGCACCGGCTTGCCTTTGGTCGTTCAAGACGTCTTCCACAAGGTTGTCATCGAGGTCAACGAGGAAGGCACAGTGGCTGCGGCGCTCACCATGATGCTGGCGTTTCCTGGATGTGCGCCCATGATGTTGCAGGAGCCGACGGTGGATTTCGTCGCCGACCATCCTTTTGCGTATTTCATAGTCGAGGAGTCTTCCGGCGCGATCCTCTTTGCAGGGCATGTCGTGGACCCGAGCAATGGCGCCGGCCCGGCGCGGACAGGACGACCGGGAGCAGGGGTAGAAATTAGTGAGCAGCGGTACCATGCGGCTAGAGGGTACGAGCTGCCGCCGGTGACCAGAAACCCGGCGACGCGCTTCGATCAAGTAGGGCCGACAAGGAATACCAGCTCCACTGGCCTGGCAAAGCTAGCTGCCGGGCTCGCGAGGCGCCTCGCCGAGGAGAGCGCAGACAGCAACCTCATCTTCTCACCACTGTCCATCTACACCGCGCTTGCGCTCGTGGCCGTCGGCGCCCGGGCCGCGACACTGGACGAGATCCTCCGCGTGCTCGGGGCTGAGTCACGCCTCGAGCTCGACGAATTGGTCACGCTCACGGCGGCCGACTTGCTCCAGGACCGGTCTGCATCCGGCGGGCCCAGCATGGCGTTCGCGTGCGGCGTGTGGAGCGACCTGACGCGGCCCCTGAAGTCAGCCTTCCGCGAGGACGTCGTGGACACCTACAAAGCCGAGGCGAGCACCGTCGACTTCCGCCGCGCGCCGGAGGAAGCGCGGGGCCAGATCAACGCGTGGGCGGCGCAGACGACGGGGAACCTGATCGACTCTGTTTTCCCTCCGGGATCGATAAAGCCGGCGACGACCCGCGTCGTGCTCGGCAACGCCGTATACTTCAAGGGCAGATGGGAGGACCAGCCGTTCGACGGGAGGAACACCGTGCGCAAGCCCTTCCACCGGCCCGACGGCAGCCACGTCGACGTTCCCTTCATGGAGAGCCATGCGAACCAGTTTGTCGCCGTGCACGACGGGTTCAAGGTGCTCAAACTCCGGTACAGGATGGCGGCGCGAGACCATGACGGCACTACCAGTATGGCACCAGCGGCGCCCCCTGTTGATTTTGATCCCCACACGTACAATCGTGTTCCTCAGTCCGGTGAACACGGTGGCCATGGTATCCCTCCTCAGTCTGCTGATTTTGATATTCTTCGTGCGAGTGCTGCCCAAGCTGTTGCTGCGTACAGACCCTTTCAGCCAAGGCAGATGTCCGATGCACCGTTCTTTAGGAGCTGGTACGGTGGGCATGGCCATGGCGGGTTAGCCCCTAGGCCGGGCCATCATCCAGGATTTTTCGTTCCTCCTCCTCCGCCGCCGCCGTTCGTCCACTATTCTCCGTATCCTATGCCATATCCTCAATTTGCATCTAGCCATGGTGCGTTCAATGGCGCTGGTCCGTATGGCTATCCAATGCCTAATAATGTCGCTGGGCCGGTGAACCACACGAACGCGTTTGTTCCTCACAGCTACGCTCCTGAACCGTGGACAAGTGGCGACTCTGACCTGTCGCAGTTCTCGATGTGCATCTTCCTCCCGGACGACCACGACGGCCTTCGGGGCCTGCTCGACAAGATCGCGTCCAGTCCCGGATTCCTGCACGACCACCTGCCGGAGCGGCGAGTCCACGTCCGCAAGTTCCGGGTGCCCAAGTTCAAGCTCTCCTTCCACAGCAGCGTCGTCGACGTCCTCAAGAAGCTGGGTCTCGAGCTGCCGTTCTGCGAGCGGGCCGATCTGTCCGACATGGTGGAGGACGACGGCTCTGGACTGCCGATACTGGTGGACGACGTCATCCACAGGGCGGTCATCGAGGTGAACGAGGAAGGAACCGAAGCGGCAGCCGTCACCATGGGTATCTCCCCTGAACAGTTTTACTTGCGTCGTCGGCCGCCACCTCCACGACTGGACTTCGTCGCCGACCATCCTTTCGCGTTCTACATAGTGGAGGAGGCCACCGGTGCGGTTGTCTTCGCGGGGCATGTCCTCGACCCCTCCAAGGAGGAGTAATAGCTGTTGTGGTCAACCAACACGTTTTACAACACGCCGTTTATTTAGCAGTTGCCTATGAATTTTAGCTCAGGTTGAGAGCTTTCTCATATGAATTCTTCGTAATCCAAAGCAGAACTCTTTGGCGCTTTGGTACTTGTCGATTTCGTATCAATACCTGTTCCAGTTTGACTCACGCCAACTCACGCCGATCGTGCTTTTAGCATGTTCTTTTTTATGTGGCATATATCACCAAAAGCTAAGTCAGCGATTCCGAGCCCGTCTATTGATTGGTTAGGAGCTCCCAGTTATCGACCTCGGCGAGCGCATTCCGCATCCCATGCACGCACGCCGTTCTGGGCCGCGGCCCACGAGTCGTCTTCTTCTTCCCCGATCCCCTCAGCTTCTGTCGATCCCCCGCCGCCGCCACCGGCTTAACCGTCTGCTCCCGCTCCCGTGCTCGGCGCCGCTACCACGCTGCCTCCGTGCCCCACTCTGCTCGAGCCGCCGGTCTGCCGCCCCCGACCGGCCGTCCCTCTACCCCCCCCCCCCCCCCCTCACCCCCCTCCCACCCACCCACCCCACCACACACACACCCACCTTCTTCTCTCGCGCCGGCCACCCCGCACATGCACCACCCCCTCCTCGTTTAGGTGCTCCCTAACCTCCACCTGCGCCGCCACGGCTCACCGTCTACGGTGAGGTCCATTCCTCGCATGTCCAGCGAAGTCGTGGCCAGCGGCTCGAGCCGCACCCCCACCTCGCCTTGCTTCGTCTTCCTCGTCTTCTGTTGTTATTTCACTTGCCCGATCCGTCTCTTCGCTTGCACTAACGGGCTAGGCCCATCCGCGAGAGGGGGTGCGCGGGAGCGATTGCGCTCCGACCTACATGGTAACTGGGAATTGGGAGCTCCTATATGGCGTTTAAAGCGTCCGATCGTGTCGCAACGCTGAAGCGACGCCCCACATCGGCCAGCCCAGTTAGGTCGCCACCTAATGCTCTAGTTTTTTTTTGCTCCTGTTTTTTCCCTGCTATTCTTATAGAAAAATAGTGAAATCAAAAAAATTCTCTGATTTAAAAATAGTCACACACGAATTTTGAAAAACTTGGTGAAATTTTAAAAAATGAACCATTTTCAAAATGATTTCAAAAAATGAACCATTTTAAGAAATGAACCATTTTCAAAGTGAACCATTTTAAAAATGAACGTTTTTAAAAGTGTGAACATTTTCCAAAATATGAACCATTTTCAAAATGAACCATATAAAAAGTGAACAATTTTAAATCTGAACCATTTTAAAAAATAAACATTTTTAAAATCTGAACATTTTAACAATTGAACTTTTTTAAAATATGAACATTTTTCGAAATCTAAACAACTTAAAAAAATGAATGATTTTCAAAAAAAAATCATAAATATGAAAAAAATTATGAATTTAAAAAGAGTAAAAAGGAAAACCAAAAAAAAAACAAAACATATAAAATGGACAGGAAACCACAAAAAACCAGTAAATGAAAAAAAACAAGAACTTTATAGAATATTCCCCAAACCAGAAAAAAATCCGAAAAATAATGGGCCAGTCCAATAAGTGGTTTCAAGTGCAGATTTCTGTAGGGAGGGGGTACACGTTGCAGGCTCTAACCGACGCAACGAGCGTCGGTTAGGTTTTCCCCTGGGAATTGCCGGATTAGGGACATGGTACGTGGAAAACATCTTTGGCTCCCGACCTTCAGTGCTCCTGCGACTTTAAAAAAATTCAAAAAATATTTTTAAAATTTAAAAAAAAATCTGAAAATAATCATACATGTTCTCAATGATGTGTACTAGAAGGGTGCAAAATCTCAATGCAAAAATATTTATATTATAGCCTACACAAAAATGACAAAATTTGTAGATTTGAAACTTTGCATTGTTAACTTTAATCAGATCTGTGAATTTGTTATTTTTGTGTAGGTCGAAATATAAAGTATTTCGCACTGTAATTTTGCACGTCTATAGGATAGATCATGGAGAACATGCATAATTATTTCAGATTTTTTTGAAATATTTAAATATAGTTTCTGATTTTTTTTAAGTGGCAGGAGCACTGAATCTCGGGTGCTAGAAGTCTCCACTAGTACGCGAAAAACTGAACAAAATCATGCATGTTCTCAATGATGCGTACTAGAAGCGTGCAAAATCTCAATGCAAAAATATTTATATTATAGTCTACACAAAAATGACAAAATTTGTAGATTTGAAACTTTGCATTGTTAACTTTAATTAGATCTTTGTGTAGGTCGAAATATAAAGTATTTCTCAGTGTAATTTTGCACGTCTATAGGATAGATCATGTAGAACATGCATGATTATTTCCAGATTTTTTTGAAACATTTAAATATAGTTTCTGAATTTTTTGAAGTGGCAGGAGCACTGAATCTCGGGTGCAAGAAATCTCCACCAGTACGCGGAAAACTGAAAAAAAAAAAATCATGCATGTTCTCAATGATGCGTACTAGAAGGGTGCAAAATCTCAATGCAAAATATTTATATTATAGTCTACACAAAAATGGCAAAATTTGTAGATTTGAAACTTTGCATTGTTAACTTTAATCGGATCTGTGAATTTGTTATTTTTGTGTAGGTCGAAATATAAAGTAGTTTGCACTGTAATTTTGCACGTCTATAGGATAGATCATGGAGAACATGCATGATTGTTTTCCAATTTTTTTGAAACATTTAAATATAGTTTCTGAATTTTTTGAAGTGGCAGGAGCACTGGATCTCGGGTGCAAGAAATCTCCACCATGGTACGTCGTTTGTCTGGGCCCTCGCACTTCCTCAATGAGTGAGTACTCCCGGCTGGTAGTGGAATCAGCCCATTTGAGGCCTGCTTCGATTTTTAAACGAATATAACAGTGTAATAATCGTCCATTCGAGCGACTAACAAAACATTCCCAGAATCAGAAAATACAAGTAACATAATTAAGTTTAAATAGTTAATCTATAGCAAAACTTTGATTTGTGGTCTTACTAGGACGATGAAACTAAGTTATTTTCAACAAAATATCTCTGAAATCTCTTGCTCTAAACCCCCAGACTCGTACAAAACTTATAAGAGATGATGCAAGAGCTAGAACAACTCTGTTCCTGAAGGAGCAAAGCTTTGCATCGTGCAAACAACCTGAACCATAGTCCCAAATTCACAAGCAAGACAATTTGAGGTTCATGACAAGATGGAGTGTTCCGATGTTTGCTTTCCGATCGGACCCCGATAGATAGTATTTACCCATTCTTAATGGCAAAACTATTATAGATGCAGCAATCAATCACTTCACAGTAAGCGAAGAACAATAACCGATCAACTGAAATGAAGAACAGCGACATGATTTCGGAAGAGCAGAAAATTTTACGATGAAATTAACAGTTTACCATCATTTTACCACGGCTACCATTTACATCCTTACTTAAGATAATGAAGAAACTAAGCACGGGAAGTTCACATAATTATTTACCTAGAGCAGCAGCATAAAAACAGGAGCAAAGCTTGCTGCTGCAGCATTTTCTGAAGAAAACTAGGTAAAAAAAACTTAGACAGTATCTTCGCCTTCCTCTAGCACTGGGAGAAGAGAAGTCAGTCGTCGATGGCCTTGGCCCTCATGCAGCAGGAGGGCCCGCGCTTGGTCCGGCGGTGGCTGCCGTCGCTGCCACGCCGTTTCCCGTAGAGGTACTCCACGAGCTGCACCCTGGACCGCCGCTGCACGGTCTTCGAAGCACGCCGGCTGGCGCGCTCCTCCTCGTGCTTGAGCAGGACCTGCTGGAACTTCTGCATCTCCATCTCCAGCCGGCCCACCTTCTCGGACATCTTGCGCACCCGCTCCAGGATCTTGCGCTGGCTCCTGCTCCGCAGGTCCACGCTCCCACCATCTAGCCCGTCAGCGGAGGTGAACTCCTCGGCCTTGGTCAGGAGCTTGCTGTTGGTGTCGATGAGCTGTGTGATAGCTTCCTCGGACTCGACCATCTGCGCCCTGACACTCTCCAGTTCGCTCTCCCCAGACGACTCCACACTCGCTCTCAGCTCCTGGAGGATGGACTGGAGGTCCCTCAGCCTCTGCGCATCCGACGAGAGCCTCTCGATGACCTTCTTCTTCCACTCACGGTGCGGTTCCGTGGTTGGGACAGACCTCGGTACCACCTCTTGCTTGTCGACACCGAGATCCTTCACGAGCATCAGCTCGGTGGAAGACCGTTTACCCTTGTTGTCCTTCTCGGAGGACGCCTCGCTCTGTGGCGGTCGAAGATCATCGTGCCTACCGCTGCTGCTGTTCGTCCTGACCACGCTCCACAGCGCAAGCATCTTATCATCAGCTTGCTGCGCTGTGACCTTCTTCTTGAGGCGGTGTGATGCCACAGCTCGACGGCTAGGAGTCTGGACGAGGTCAAGCTGTATGTCCTTGAGCATCCGCTCATAATTCACGTCGCTCGTGTCGCTGTCCAAGATGTCCTTGAGCTTGAGCATTTCAATCTGCTTCCTCGCGTCCTGGAGATTGCTGCTGAAATCAAGCCTTTCTTGCTCCAGAACAACTCCAGTGTCTGTAACCACCTCCTGGAGTGCTTTGATTGTTCCATGCAATTTCTGCAGTTCCATGTCTTTCACCAGTTTTTGGTCATCACTTGGTTTCACAACAATCTTTGACAGCAGTGGTGACGGCAGAAATTCCTAGCAAAACAAGCAAGTGAAATGAGTCACATTTGAGTAAAACAAATCACACATGGTGAATAATAAACACACACTATATTGTACTACAACACAAATATCAGATTTCTCAAGTATAATATGGATTCTTTAGTCACATTTGAGTAGGAACTATATACAAAATATTGGCATTCTTTCTTCGACTGAAGAAGGTAAGGGGAAATATGTTTAGCCAAAAAAAATCGAATAAACTGTCGTCATACTTCAACATGAACATATATAGGAAGAAGCAAATAGAGCATTAAACAGGCAATGCGTAGTTGTGTACCTCCTTCCTGAGTTTGCTCGACGGTACGCAATCCTTGGCCAGCGACAGGGTTTGTCTCTCTAAGGCATCGACTTCAGTTTGCAATGCGCCTAGCACTGTGAAGTCTCCATTCAGGTCAACCTTCAGCCTCCTGTTCTCGATCTCAACAGCACTTAGCTTGTCCTTCAGCGCATCCACGTAAGAATTTCTCCGACTGATCTCCTCCTTCAACACCTCCTTCTGCACTATTTCACTTATCTCACAGCTCTCACATGTTACAATGAGCTCAAGGACTTTCTCCTTAAAGAGAGCTGCATTGGCAGTCGCAATCTGCATGTTGGCCAGCAATTTCGATATCTCTGCATCGCAAGACCTGACATCAATCACTGGCTGTTCGTTGTTCCTAAGCAGTTGCATTTCACTCTGCAGCTTGTAAAGCTCCTCCCTTAACATTTCGTTTGATTTTTCAAGCCCAGCATTGTCGACTTCTTTGCGCTGTTCCATGTTCACCGCACTCTCCTGTTGGCTCTTCCTGCCAGATTTCAGTAGCTTGGTATCTCTTCGCATACTAGTACGTCTTCTTGCAGAACCAGTCTCTGGACTAGAGCCATCACAGATGCTTATAGTTCTACTGAGCTCCTTCTCAAGGTAGTTATTCTCAAGTTGTAGATCTCCAAGCTTCTTGTTCATCAATCTGATTTCCTGATAGAGCTCATTGCCTGCCGCATGGAGAGACCCGAAATCATCATGCAAAGATTGCAATTCCATGTCCTCTCATCGTGAAGGCTTCTGAAAACAACACCAAGGATATCTGTCCTGACTGCTTCACCAATTAGAGTACTGAAATCATCTTCAAACGACTTCTCTTTCTTTCTTGAGTCATAAAGTTTGCCTGCCAGTGAGGAGTTCTCTTCTATCAGCTTAATAATCTCAGCTTGCAATGACTGTCGTGACTCTTGCAGCTCTGAGAGTTGTCGAACCAAAAACTTCGACTCTGCTTTCATCTCATCCACTTTGCGGTTACGGGCCTCCATGTCCTTGCGTAACTCGCAGCTGATCTTTATGAGGTCATGCCTTTCACTCTGCAGTTGTAGCAGCTCCTCACTCTTCGCTTGCCACTCTTGCCTCAGAACACTCCTTTCTGACCTCAGATCGGCCACCTCTCGTCCAAAGTGCTCCAGAAGTGTGACAACAAGCGACTTCTCGAGGATCTGGTTCTGCTTCACATCCTGGGCATCAGAAATAGTATTCAGCAAGCACTTGATCTCATGCAAGATGAGCTGCACAACTATGTCAAGCTTCATCAGATCCAAGGATCCATATTTCGCATCAAACTGTAGTACTTCCATCACAGAACCAATCCCTTCAGTAAGCTTTGGTTGTTTTGTGACAAACAGGCCAATTTCTCCTCAAGAACCTTGTGCGACTCCTGTTTCTTCTGCAGTTGCCCTGATACATCAGAATTTGCTTCTGCCATATCACCTAAGCACCTTTGCAAGATGAAAGACTCGATATGACCTTCAAGAATCTTGTGCTCTTGCTCTTGAAGCTGGTTCTCCTTGCACCGTCCATCTTCTAGCAGTAGGGCTATCTGCTTCTGTATAGCACTGAACTGAACCTTGTCTGAGTGGGTGAGTTCTTTGCTCTTCTCCCTCTCTAGCCTTAACAGTTCCTGTAGCTTGACTACTTCAGTACGGACCTTGTTTTTCTCCTGCTGGAGATCCAAGTGTCGCCCTTCTAACTCTGTGTATTGGGTTTCCAAATCAAGTAGAGCACCATTGATGCTATCCACCTGACACAACATTAAAGAATCAAGTTACATCATTTTTAACCTACAATGAATTAACAAAGTAATAAATATTTCAGTCATCGTACCTCATGCACAAGTGTTCTCTTGTCAGAACGAAGTAAAGAATTCTGATTGCGGAGTGCCTGTGCAGACTCTTCCAAATCTTTCAGTTTCCTTCTATGGCTCTCAAGCTCAGTACTGTTTTCAGATAATAAACTTTCCAAGAACACGTTCTTCTCTGATAGCTTCTCCATGGTATGAGAAATACCCTCAATCCGCGCAATGAACATGGCACGCTCAGACTGGTGGCCACTAACCTTGGAGCTGAGGTGCTGGCAAGACTCTTCCAGTGCAAGCTTGTTCTCTCTCAGTCCTGCAACCTCAGTAGTAGCAGCTGACAAAGATCTCTCCAATTGAGTATTTTTCTCCAACGTTCTCTCCAGCTGCATCAGATTCTCAACATACAGTGCTTTCACACCATCGTGGTTTTTGATGGTCTCTTTTAGCTCAACATTTCCATCCCTCATCTCTTGAGCCAGTGCTTGGAGTGATTCCACGTTGAAATTAACCACTTGAATTTGTTCCTTGATCGAGAAGTGCTTCCTCTCGACATCACCCCTGTCATTCTTTATGTGTAAAAGTTCATGCTGAAGTACCTTCTTTTCCTCCACATGCCGAGACACCTCTTCCTCAAGTCGCCGCTGTGCATTCTTCAAGGAAATTATCTCATTCTGCAAACGAACTATCACAGATGTAGAGGAGTGGTTTTGATCATCCAGCTTGCGGTTCTCTTCTCGAATCTTCTCCAATTCTTTATGAAGCATAAGTTTGCTTGCTTCAATGTCCTTAAACTTGCTTGTTTCATCATGCTTTTCAAGTGACAAAAGTCTTAGCTTCTCCTGTACTTGGGACAATTGCTTCTCTAAAGACATCCGTGCCATTTCTGCTTGCATGCTTTTGAGTTGCTCTTCTTGTATAGAGATGCTAAGCTTTTCCAACTCAATGTGTTTCTCATTAACCTCCTCATGCTTCTCTTTTGAAGCACACTTCAGTTTATCTAGCTCCAAATGCAAATCCTGGTTAGCCCTCTCAAGCTGAAGGCACTGTTCCTCTGCAGTGCTCAAATTCTGCAGTCCGTTTTGCATCTCCTCTTTCAGCCTCTTGAATTCCTCCTGGGTATGAAATATTTCAGACTTGAGGTTCTGTAACCTGTCACCGGACTGCTGGCACTGTGAAACCGCAGCTTCCCTCTCTGATTCTTGTTGTGCAAGGGCCTTCTTGAGGCAAAGAACTTCCGATTCAGCGCTTTCACTCTTTTCTAACACTGACGAAATCTTCTTCTTAAGATCTTGATTTTCCTGTGACAAGCTTGAAATTTCTTTCTGTAGCTTCTCGTGGTCCTGGTCATCTGCAATACGAGTGTGTGAGTTTTATCTGAATTATATTTGGATATGGTACTTGGAGAAAGTGAGTTTGTACAGCATACCTTTGCTACGTTTTTTCAAATCACCAGAGCCGATGAAAGAGCGGAAAAATGGTGTCATATCACCACGATTGTCAGAGTCAGTTTCAGAAGATGTAGTTTCAGATGGCAGGTCATCATCCAAATCTGATAGATACTCGTCGGGAAATACTTCTGCCATTTTTCGATGAGCCTGCCGGAGCTCCCCAGCTGCATGATCATATCTTTCAGCTAAAGCTCGGTAAGCACGGTATAACTCCTCGAGCAAGGACATCAGCTCTGGGCGCCTTTTATAGTACATTTCTGCTCTTCTTGCAAACGAGTCAGCATCCTCATCAATGATCTTGATCATAACTTTGATTTTGCTATCCGTATCTGCGTAAATACACATTAATCAACACTAGTTCAGTAAAGAGAAATAGTGTGCCTAACACGATAATTAAACTATTAACCATCATGGTATATTTCACATATCAGAAACTTTGAATTTTGCATGTTTTCTGCCGCAAAAAATTCAGAATGATCCCAAAGAACTCACGGCAACACCGCAATCAACACTGACAAGGCACTTACTTGGTCTAGTTTTTTTAGGAAGTACCGAAATAGATCCAAGTATACAGAAAAAATGTAGATGGTTTAAAAACAATAAACTATCAATGTTCAGCTTTACATATGTTTTTTACAACATTTTTGTTTTACATCAAATTAGCAGCGATGTGGTGCCAACGTAAGAACTGTGTCCCATGTGAGAGAAGCATCAGATGGTTAACCATCAGGTAAAAAATGCACCTAGTAGGATCATATGGCAACCTAGCATCCAGTCATTGGCTTGAGGATTCACCAATATAACCAACTATAGAATACCAATATAGTGGATCTCAAATGTCTGAAAAAAAATTGATGCCACCTAGCTGAAATTCATATTCTCCATCGGCACCATACTAATCCAGATCCATATTGATGGTACGTCAATTTAACTTATATTCCAGGGTATATGATTCCACGAGAATTTACGACGTACCTGACTAAAAAAACCTAATCCGACAGAGCAACATGTGACTCTTTACAAAGATTGTCCACACATTGAACTTGTTCATGTGCTTTTCCTCAATAAATTTGCTGACTTTTAACAAAAGAGACATGAGGAGAGGGCCCATTTCCGTACCCAATATTATGACAGGCAGAGCTTTCAACTAAATCTGTACTTTACCTTTAAAGCATTCCGCACAGTTTACATCCTTGAGAATACACAACACACTGCTAAGATAATGGCAACTAGTGCTAACATGGTAACGCAAGGAAATGCTTGGGTTTATAACAGATTAACAGTTACATCAACCAACGCAAAAGACGGAGAGGGTTGATGATTCCACAGCGCAGTTGTTTCTAGTTTGAATGGATAGAGGACTAATGATAACATCCCAGCTAATGCATACGAAGATCTTAATAAGACGGCCATAGTGACCCAACATATTTTACCTGAGAGGTTTTCTTGGAGCCATTTCGAGTTCTTGGGGCAGATATGGCTATCCCACCACCAGGAGTACTTGCGCATCGGATTGTTCGGCGACATCCTCCTCGCCATCAAATCCGACAAAGAGAACAGCACTCCTTGGATTCTCAAGAGAACTTGTAGCGAAATTCAAATAGGAACCAAGCCTACATGAAGATCTATTGCAGGGGGACTACCTGCAGCACACCAGAAACAATGAAAATTAGCATCCTGTCCAGAAAATTTGCCACGTCGAGATTGAAATGAAATCAGAACGAATCAAAATTTAAAAAATGGATCAGATTACGCTAGGAGACCAAGAGAGATTCTAGAGATGAGAGTTGCAGTGGGAGGTGAGGGTGACTGTATTGTCCTATATATAGGCATCTCAAAAACAAACCAAGACCAGCAACGGCGCACACAACGGTCAAAAATTAAGATTAGGCAAACATTAAGGCGTTAAGTTATTTCCTAATAATTATCTTTCTGAAACGGTCAAGTTGTTATCTTTACGTTAACTGTGGGGAAAAGGTTGTCAATTCAGTGGAGGCGATGAAAAATCAGAGGCATCTGCAACAGCTGTAACACCCAAATCCGCAGAAGAACCTCCCTCAAGTCCCCAAATTCAGTGGTGACAGGAACAAAATTATGCATCCTCAAGCAATGCCCAAAGGAAGAGATTAAGAAAAGGGAGGGGGCATGGAAATTAGGAGAACAAGACAGGAAGAGCCGAAACAAAAATATAGGGCAAAGGATGGCCAGAATCAGAAGCCTGACCTCAAGAATGGCTAGAATCCCAGTTCACGCACGAAAAGCAAAGGAAACGTCTTTATAATGGAGGTGAATCCCACAGCTGTGCACAGAAATGCTAGATGAAAGGAAGAGGATGGCAGCGAGGGGAGAACCCAAGCAGCACAAATACAGGCGGGCATGGCCATCTCACCAACATAAAAAGGAGAAATGCAAGACACCCACGCCGCCGCCGGAAAGAGGGGAAATCACAGCAATTCACGGGCTCACCACAGATTGAAATCACGCGAGCGGCGGCATTAAATCAGCAGCGCAATCTCTGGGACGGACGAACCAGGAATCATATCATATCAAATCAGCAGCACCATCAAAGGAGAAGAAGAGGAAGGAGGAAGAGAACTTGCCTGTGGCAAGATGGTTAGGAGGGTGGTTGTACCCCCAGCCCACCAGAGTTCAAACCCCAGGTTTGACGCTGGTGTTTCTCATTTAAGGCGGAATATTCTTCAGTGGGAGGCGACGTTCCCGTCGACAGCGAGGCGCCTGTGGTGACTTCGTCAATCTCAAGACCCAATCCGCCGGCTCAGTCTCTCGGAGGTGCTCCTAGGGGTAGGGTGTGCGTGTGTGCGTTCATAGGGGTGAGTGTATACGCGTGTATGTGAGCGTCTGCGTTGTACTGTGTTTAGCAAAAAAAAAAGAAGAGGAAGGAGGAATCCCAAGATTTTTTTTCCAAAACTGCGCAAGATTTATAGGATGGGGTCCAGGAAATTACCAAGAAGAGAGGAGAAATCGCCGCGTTTCCTAAAGAGGCGGAAGGAAAGCAAGGTCCTCGCGTCACATCCTGAAGAAGGCCACCAAGAGAGAAAGAGACATTTGCATCCTGAAGCACCAACCCCAGTGACCGAAGCCGCAGTTTCTTTGGCAGGAAAAGATGGGCAGTCGCGTGGGAGGAAGATCTTTTTAGAAGGCAAGAACACGAGGGACACGGGAAGCGAAATGGCCTGGCCAAGAAACGGAAACGGCAGGCAGCAGGGCGGCGGCTAACAATAGCAGCAAGAACAGCGCACAAAAACAACGAGGAAAAAAATCGCAGCCATTTTTCCGGCACAATCTCCACATTCGCAGACGCCATTGTCGGCTACAATCACGCGGCGCCCAAATCAAGCGAGTATCTATACACACACATACCTTGAGCAGAACAGCAGAGGATCTTGGGGACGGAATGGTGGATCTTTCCTCCCAGCCCTCAGTGCGAACCCTGGAAAGAGATCCAGCTACTGCTCCCCATCCCACCCCCTAGGCCAGCATCATCACCCTACACATGAACAACGACGTACACCCGAGGAGAGAAGGCGGAGTGAGGAGAGAAGGGAGTGTGTGTTTCTTGGAGGTCTCCTGGGCAGGACTGAATGCAATCATAGAGGACCAGAGGAGCAGCACTGTGGGGGAGGAAAGAGGGGCAGTGATGGGCATATTAATTGTTTGCTTAATGTTCACAAAAATTAAAGGTAAAGGACAAAGATTAGGGCACATTAGTAAGCATAAGTACAGTTTTTGGGAGGAACAATTTGCTTATTTTGGTGGAGAAGAACATGATGTCAGGAACAGTGTGTGTATCTGTGCCTACTCTGCCTCACATGTTATCTACCCACTTTGTTATTACTTTTTTTTTACCGGATCCTAGTGGAGAAGTCAAGGACAGAGATCAGTCAAAGAACATTGGAGGAATTTTTTTTTTTTTTTTTTGAGAAGGAAGAACAAGTTCATATAACAAAGGTCAACATTACAACACCAACAAGCCTTCCCACACCACATCGATCAGGAAACGAGCAAAGAAACAACAAAACGGGAGCAGCAAACCGAACAAAACCTACACCTAAGCTCCAAGGTAGCATCATTTGGGGAACCAGAGGAGACACCCGTCGCGCACAAGGCCGACGGGATGAAGAACGATGAACGAGCATGGCCGGGGACGCACCCCGCACTCCTTGGAACCGAGCTCCACCGCTTTCAGACGGCGTCGACACCGAGAAGCAGCCGAAACTCCCACCATCTTCCGCGTCCCGAACTCCCGAGCTGCTGCATCCTGCAAGACCCAATCTGGGCCGAGACGGATCAAGCCACTGCCAGCCGCCGTCCAGCACCACGCAGGACGAATTCGACCGCAATCGCCCAGATCCGCGCCTCCCCGAGCTTAAAGAAGATGCCGACGCCAGATCAGAGCTCCTCTGCCTCCCTCCTCCATGGAATACCAGCAGAGACACCCGCCGGCCACCTTGCGCCGTCGCTCGTCCACGACCAAGGCCAGCATCAGCAGACGGCTGCCGAAGAACGCCGCTCCTCCAATCCCCTCCCCCATCTCCTTGATGGCTCTGAAAGGACCCAAGAGCAGCAGCACCCGACGAACCAACACAGCAGCACACCTCCAGATCGAGATGTGTTGCCCAAAAGGCGAGCTTATTCAAGGAGACGTCGGCAGCGTAGCTCTTCTCCGCCTCCGGCTCCATCCAGAGGAGCACCACGGTGAAGAGGAGAGCCACCGAGCGCCGGAAGCGGCCCGCAAACTCCGGCGACGCGCTCCACACTACCGGCATAAAGCCAAACACTAGCATACAGCCAACCTCACAACTACGGCTAAATCTACCTAAAACTACTCTATACAGAGAGGGGAGCCACCCCAGCCCGTCTCTACACCATCCTGCGCAAGCGCCGGCGGCGAGAGAGGCCGGATCTGGAGATCCTCGGCGGACTCTCAAGAGGGTGGAGAAAGGAGAGAGGGGAAAGAAAAGGAGAAAGATTTTCTTGTGCAGCGGTGGTGGTGTGTGAAAAAATTACTTTCTTTGCTGTCCACTTACTCATGTTATTTCTTACCGTTGTGGTTAATTCTTGCGAGAATGTTGCGAGCGTCCGTTGGTGGACTACTTCTGAATTTCTTTTCTCCATTTATTTTTAGCCGAAACATGGTAGCTGCAAGCTAGTTTTTTTTTGTTGAACAAACTAGCTGCAAGCTTATCTATTGCTTTTACTGACGGTAAATCCTTCAAAGGGAGAAAAGGGTAGATGCAAGCTTGATGATACGAGCACTATTCAGTACGCATTTCATTTATGTCATGTGTACTGTACCATGTCAACAGGCCATTAAGTTTCATGTAAACATGATTAATGTTTTTTGTGACATGTCTAATCTAATCTAGTTATGAGCTAGACTTCTTGGTCCCAGCAAAGCTTAATATAACACATAGACCATTTATGTGAAGTCAGAGGATCGATTCATTGTCTCAACGTCATGACAAAATTGATCAAAAAGTGTATGTAGAAAAGTCAGTTTAGGTACTGATATACATTTCTCAACATATACACAGATGTATTCTACCGCGTGTCTTCATTTCTCTGAGTAGTTTGTATTTAGTTTCTTGTATAGGATTTATCTTTTCATCCCTAATACAACTCTCTAGCATGTTTATACTGACAAAAAGGATTCAAGAACTGTGGCCATTTTGATTAGAGCATCTCCAACAGACGCGCTAAAGGGAGGGCGCGCTGGAAATAACTGCCGTTTAGAGCGCGAAGGACCAAAATTGGATCGCGCGCCATAAAAATGGACCAGCGCGCTGCACAAAGCGGCATCGCACGCTTCGTATCTTGTGCGCGGCGTACAGCGCGCTGGGCAATCTGGAGTCTACGCGCGAAGAACAACTGCCACCGGAAGTTTCCCCCGCGCGCAGGGAACCGCTGCCGCCGGCCTTCTCCTCGCCGCCGCCGCCCTTCTGCTCGCCGCCCACAACCCTGCAGCTCGCCGCCGCGTCGGAATAGCCCGCCGGAATCGACCGCTGTCGTCCTCCTCGCCTTGCGCCCGCGGCCGCCGTCCGGGTCGCCGTGCTGGTCGAGAAGGGGCTCCAGCGCCCACGGCGAACAAGGAAGCAGGGGCTGGTCGAGCAGCATCCGCGCTGCGGCTGCCACCGCCACGGCGTCAGCCAGGAAGAGGACGGCGACGAGGAGGCCTGCATGGCGGACGCGAGATTGATGGCGGCGGCGTCCCGGCGTCCATCGTCCCGCAGCTTGAGCAGGTGGCGGAAGCGGAGGTTGCAGGAGCCGGCCGGCGAGGCAACAGCAGACGCGGATGGAGACGAGAAGCTAGCTAGCTTTGGGGGCTTGATTGCGCTTTTCATTTTTGCCTCAGGGTCCTGATTGTGAGTTAGTTGGATCTATTTGTAAAAGCTAGGGACCTGTTTTGTTATACTACTGTAGGCTGCGCACTGTATTTTAGTGCGTCTGTTGGAGACGTTTTTTGCGTAGGCTGCGCGCTATATTTTAGTTCGTCTGTTGGAGACGTTTCGACCGTGGCGCGCTAAAACTGCGCGTACCTAACCAACACCCCCTAATCATTCTTAAGAACACCAGTTTTATAATAAGCATGAGTAATAAGTACTACAGTAGTAGTGGTCTAGTGGAGGCTAGGCATGAGAGAGAAAATATATCCTTATTAAATTTGTTAATTAATAGTGAAATAATTAAACAAGCACCTCGGCTACTGCAGGCAGATTTCGAGTAGTAGTACATTGGTCTTTGCTGTCTTGTTTGTCTTCTTTTTCTACGCTTTGGCCACACACAGTTGATGGTTGTTGTCTACCTTCGCATTGGTTTTATTTTTTCTAGAAGAAGGCACCTTCCATTCTACACATGCCATTGGAGATTGGACCACACAGCTAATTTTGTATTGTTTTTTTATAACAAAATAACAAGTCCGAGGGGGGGGGAGCCACCCCGGCTTGTCATTAAGTTAGAAGTGTGACTCGAACCCGCGACCTGGCGCTTGGCGCTTCAGCCTGGCGACCATCTGGCCACGGAAGAGTTCACTTTGTTGTTATGTTTCATCACAATGTTATGCTTTAAGGAAGAACTCCGTATGGGGCAGTGTTACAGCGTGGTTCAACACAGCATCATTGGCTAGCCCGATGTGCAGCTAGGGATCCTTATTTTTTCTGTTACAAAGCTAACTGTTCACAAAGTGATAATATAATCACCTAATTGTTTAGTGGTCATTTTTTCGCTCACTATTTTTTTACTAAATAAAGAGGCAAAGCTCAATCATGTAGTAAATTATTTAGACGGTTGATTATCGTAATCTTGTTTGCCCAACTAGATTTGGCTATTTTAGCGTTTATTTGCCCCGTTTTTTATCACTTTTGTGGCTATGTTTCAGCCACATGTTATAAAATAGGCAAACAAAACAGTTTCTCATGCTATGTTTTTTTAATAATGAGCCAAAATCATCCGTTTAGTTCAAAAAAAATTGCGTAGCGTGAAAACCACCACTATAATTTATAGCCTCCACACTTCTACCACTTAGACGTGTGTCTTCTGTTAGCATTATACAATAGAACGCCGTCTAAAACTATTTATTATGTTATATGTGTGTAGGGCATGGATTGGTTCACTGCTATACGACACGCATGCTCAAATTGAACAACATAATTATGCGATGTTATTCAGAACATAGGTACATATTGCCGCAATTATTTTTAAGTTCGCAGTAATATCAAAAGATTCAAATGCATTTGACCATTTGAGAATTGTGCAAAAACTAAAATTTGAGGCACTGAGCAAACTGCTACAATACAAGTATGTAACTTTTTTCCTGAGCAGTTATGTAGTAATTTGATATGCAGACATGATATATTTTTTTTCCAAATGCTGATCTTCTAATCATTCTCTGTGGGTTCATATGCACATGTTCTAATTAATCTTCTCTACGACTATCATGCGATTAATTATGTTAAGTATTCACTATCCAAAAATTGTAAAGTATTGCACTATACTTATGCTTTTTTAATTAAACATCACCATAAATTTTGCTAGTTTTATGTGTTTCCAACCAACAAGCTAGTATGTTTTTCCTGTTTAGAGCAACTCTAGCAGATACTCAAAAAAACTCGTACTCGGACGACAAGTACACTCAAAAATGCTTTTTGACTACATTCGACTCAAACATGTTTTTGCATACACCATGGAACAAATACTTAAAAACCCATACACTAATACATTTTTTCCAATTTTGACTTTTTAATGCATATGAACAACACTTGAACTTTAATTTACATGTATATGAACCAGATTTTCAGTACCAAACATGGAGCAAGTTCACAAATCAAATTTCTCGATGATTATCAATGAAGATCACACTGCACCGGCGTTTCCCACCACCGAAGTTGGTATGACCACTGTTGTCCGCACCATTGTCGTTGTCGTTCCTGAAGACGGTCGAAGCTCCTCCTCCAATCATCTCACCCCAACTCATTCTTGATTGCAAAACTTTCGGTCTTTCTAATCTGCCATTTTTTCCTTGCCCTCATATCCATCGCATTTGGATACATCATCATGATCTGGTTCTACTCAATAATGATCTCTTCCATCATCCGGTTCTCCTTGCGAAGAAGCCTACGCTCCTAAAAGTTCAACTTGTGCATCTCCTCGGCTAACTTCTTGTCTTCATTTTCTTTAAATTGATGGCACCTTGCCATATCCTATTTCTTCTTATTGACCAACTCTACATTAACTTGCATATGTTGCCGCCATCTCCTTCCTTGCCTTCATCAACTCATCGATCTTCTTCCTCATGCTCATGATCTCTGCCATTTTCTTCACATTCTCCTTAGACTTCTTCCATCCATCCAAACTTCCTTTGCTTGTTTCTAGTGTTGGGATCCACCTTCCTTCATCATCACCATCATCTTCGTTGTCGTACTCATCATCAAAATCACATACTAGACTAGTTACTTGTTCTTGGTTTTTCAGGTGGATGAGATTAGCATCTTCCAATAATATTGGAGCCCGAATGGTTCGACCATGGAAACAAACATTTACTGTACCTTTCTTGTGTAATGTGGCTCTGCATTGACAAACTTGCAAGAAGAGAGGTGTGAGCACATTCATACGAGACACATTCACAAAAAATTGGGACAAATTGACATAAGCATCGAATAGTCATCAATGGTGATACCAGTTAGAGAAGCATTCCTCACTTGCTCCAAACATCTACTCCACTGGCTAAAAGAAGTTTTGATGATATTATATCGGCCTTGTAGAAATCTCGTTGAGCGAGAAGATGTTCGACATACAATAATGGAACAAGTCGTCAGTGTGTTGACAATGTTGTTTTTGTTTGATCATTCCCGCTAACAGAGCATCACACTCTCACATGCCCTCACCAAAGCCACATACTCATCATTTGTGTAATTCACCTGACTCTTCCCTCTTTCTCATCTCTTGTCTGAGAAGCATCAAACAGATCCTCAACATATATCGAGTTATCATACTCGTCCATATGATCAAATTGATCAATTGGCACATCAAGGTTGAACTCGGAATCTTCCATCATGCTCACATATGAATTAGGTATAGAATGCAAGTGGAAACTACCCAATGTGATAAATAAAAATAACTAAGCATATAACTAATTTGAGACACATATGAATTCGGTATAGAATGCAAGTGGAATCTTCAAAAGTTTGAGGCAAAAATGTTGTGGGTGTCAGAGCCGGTCATGATCCAATCGCAGCAGCAGACGCCGAAGGGGGTACTCTCGTCGGTGAAACAATAGGCGGAGGTTCGTGTCCCACCGACTTCTTCCTTTTTGGTGGGCCATATGCGGCCAACTTTGTATGTCGGTCGACACCGATGGAGAAGCCTGTATGCTTGCCCCGACGCGGTAGGGAGTTCGGCGGACCCGACCGAGCTGTCCCCAACCCCGCAACGCCGTGCTTGCCCTGCTAGTGGAACGCAGTCAGGGCGGCGAGAGGGGAGGGGGGGGGAAGCGTGGTTTCCGCTAGCCTTATTCTGGCGGAGTGATCTCGTAATCAACAGCGGGCGGCGCGGTGACGTCCATGGCACGCACGGGTGGCGGGGCATGGTTGGACGACGCGGAGGGTGGGAGCGCTGAAACTTCCCTCCACCAAGCGCTTGCACGTTTTGCGTATGCGCAGAAAACAAAGAGTCATTCATGCGTGTACTTAAAACACTTTTAGTTCATCGTGTTTTACCATATCTATTCGGGTATCCCAAAACGCTAAAACGGAGTTTTCTTTTGTATGGCCTAATTTTTAGTATCTGCTAGAGATGTTCTTAGTAGGAATATATTTGCACATCACGAAAGGTGATTGTAATTGGTGTCTTTAAACACTTAAATTACATGGTGTGTCACCAAGAAATAATGGGTGTATACGTGGAGATAATGGAGTGTGTAGTACAACACATGATCGACATGATAGAGACACTATTCTCAGATTCTTTTGGTTTCTAATTAAATTGATGCAACGGTGAACGTTCAAGGTTGATGAGTTTTAAATCATGGAGAATCCTTAAACCTAAAGAATGAGATAAGTGTATATTTCTTGCTGGGAATGGATGATTTGAATACAAATAGCACACTTACGCGAAACAAGCAATACAATTTTGCGCTAAGTTTCACAATTTTTTTCTCTCCCAAAAATAGTGTTGAGAAATAGTGCGGTTATAGAATGACAACTTTCTTGCTTTTTACAAGACTGAAAACCATATATACGGCCAGTACGAAAGAATGGATGGTTTTTCATTGTGCGCGTCAATCTTTAATCTGGAACAAAAGTAGAGTGGGGATTGCTTCAGTTGGGGACTGTCGGCTTGACTTTGCCGAGAGCTGAGCTAGTAGCTAGCTTAGTTAGTGTTTCTTGGGTGTACAGTCAAAGTCATAGCATTCACCTGAAAGCCACTCAACTAGGTTTCTAGATTCAACCAGCTGCACTAGGTACTTGTTCATCCACATAGTAATTTTGCCTCATTTTTTACTTCTTTTCACTAGAAGTTGTCCTTGTATGTGCCCATGCATGAACCTAGAGACAAAGTTAACATATGAATTTATCGCACTGAACATTCACTGATTCTTGCATAAAACATTGCGTTTTTCAGATTGTTCTACCAATATTTCTTTCTCGAAGATCATGCAGATTCTCCCCGGATCAGGAATTCAGGATACTCTGCCCCTTTGTGGAGCAGAGGCAATGGTACCACAAAAGCAGTGTGCATGTGCAAGTACAAGAGAGGTGATGAGCCCACGCTGATATTGATACACCGGGAGTCATTGATCATAGCTGTCTGTCCAGTGGAATAGTGGACGCATTGCAATGCAACCCTCTGGTCTTCTTCGTTCCCATCAATGAATAGGGAATTCCATGCACGTTCGACCAGCTAGATTAATTGGGCAACAACTTTTTCATTTCAAATGACGCGAGCATTGGAAGTGTAGAGCCCTTGTCCTTCTCGGCCGAGCTAGAAAAATATTGGGTGAAAACCAGTTTAAAAACCTTTTTTACCCCGAACCACATGAGAATCATGTTTAAATTCCGTACAAAAAGAATCATGTTTGAATTTCAGGAAAAAAATTAAACATTTGTATGCTGAAGGGTTAGATTTCTATAAACACTTCAAATTAATTCCATGTTCAAACCAAAATCCGTGCTGGACAAAGTCAAGTTGAGTGCCTCCAGAATAGAGGCTTTTGACTATATTGCTTGTTCTTCACAATAGTAAACCTTGAAGATTTAGTCTCGCGGCTAAATGTGACCGATCTGTTTGTTGGCTGTAATTTGTACTGTCTATGTCGAACAAATCTAGAGCTAGCTTGGATGCATGTGGTTAGGTGAAACTTGCTACCTAGCTACTGTGCATGCCTACATTTGTGTTGTTTGTTCCTCTTGACATCTAGCGAGGGAAAGAAGATTAGAATTTAGCATAGCCATAGGTTGTTGCCAATTCTTTTGGAACACATAGGTTATTGTCATGTATACATGCTCATACATCGACCACTAGAGCAAATATTAGAGCATCTCCAACAAGCGCGCGCAGGATAAAGCGGCAGCGCACGCGCTATATATTGGGCGCTATATATATCTAGCGAGGGAAAGATGAACAGGTTTTAGCATAGCCATAGGTTGTTGCCAATTCTTTTGGAACACATAGGTTATCTGTTCTTGCCATGCATACATGATCATACATTGATCACAAGAGCAAATATTATGCGGAGTTGGGTAATTCAGTCATTCTTAGAGGTACCCTAGCCGACCCCTGAAGTTGTAGTCACCAAAAGTGTTTTAGGGACAATCCCTATTTCTCTATGGATTGATGGATGCACTGCAAGAACAGAAACCCTATAGTGGTGTCCCTAATTTTTTTAATACACACACAGTCATGTGGAGCCCACTGGTCAGTGGCTTATAAGTCATAATATTCCCCCTTTCCTTTTCCTCATGTGCGGGCGGGGAGTGCTGGCCTGAGCAAATCTCGCGGTGGAGAAGCCAGCCGGTGGCTCCCAGTCACGGAAGAAGGTGCGATGAGTCTGCCGGTGACGGATATGACGACAATGACTACATATTTTGCTTAGAATTATATTCTGGCGACTATATCTATGTCTAAAACGTCATGTTTTTTATATACAAGGAAAATAAAAAATGAGTAAAGTTTTATTCCACCAAGTGCTCAAAACACAGCTAAGTAAAGAAAAAAAACCAGCAGTAGGATACTCTCAATTTGTTAACGATTATTCGATTCACTATAGTGCACTTAGACACACTACTATGATAACATATATGCAAATAGGCCTGGGTGTTTTGTTTTGCAGCTCGAGAGCTCAGTACTTCAAAAAAATCAAAAACTTTATTTTATAGTTTAGATTAAAAAACTCATGGACTTAGTCCAAGGTTATCAGAATCCCGATTCTGAATCGGGTCTAGAACCCCTATGATAGGATCATAATTTGCAGGACCATATATAACAGTAGAATCATAATATTGTAGATTCTCGTAGTTAGAGTCATATAATCGGTCCACTCATATTGGATTATAAAGTCGTAGAAATCGAAAGACATAATCATAATTTTGACAACATAGGCTTAGTCAATTATGTGTACTACAAACGTGCACAGTTTTAAAGGGGAATACCTTGAATTCTAGACTACACAAAAATGGCAAAAGGGTGGATCTGAATATAGTGAATAATACATATATTCAAACCACCAATTTTGTAAAAAAAATCATTTTTGTGTAGCGCCGAATACAAAATATTTTGCATGCTCTTAGTATAGATCATCTAGGATTTTTCTAATTTTCTGAAGCTTTGGAACACCAGTTTCGATATTTTTAAAGCAGGTTGTATGTGTAGCCCGAGCTGTAAAAGCAATTTCTTGATTAGGCATCTCTTTTGGATAAAAGGAGAGGAAGAGAACAATATATGTGTATGGACCACGTGTACGTTCAACCAAAATTAGGCAGCATGACACGAATATATATATATACAAATAATGGCTTTACAATGGTGGCAAGCATGCACGCATATGTTCATAATTATTGGTACCTCCAATCCTCCATGTGATGTGAGCAACCAAAAAAATGAAAGGGTGATCAACGTGTGGACATGCATTGATCTCTCATTTCCTCCCAACCGGTGCTTCATCTCGTATCTCGCTTAATCAACCAATAAGGCTTTAGCTTAGCATGCATATATAGCGGCTTGTTTGATCTCATATTCAGATGTGCACAAGAAAGGTGACCATCACTGTGTCTGTGTGTGGTTGTCTATGGTTGATCCGTGTGTCTTTCGAACATTTTTCAGGACAAAGACGACACATTATGTGTCATCTAGACACCCAAGAACTTTATTTCCTATGTTTAAAGTTAAAATCGAGATAGGAGTACGTTCGGCGGGAGCTCATGCCTCCAAATTTCTATGCCCCCAATTCACATGCTATTAGGCCATTTTTCTTAGTACTACCTCCGATCCGATTTAATGGGCGTGAAGAATGAACTACACTATTACAAAGCTTGTACACGCCTGCGACCATTAAAACGGGTCGGAGGGAGTACTATTTTGTTATTATATCATGTTTTATATTGGTTTGAAAAACTCTTTTCCTATAAAATTTAAAACTAACAATTTTATGTAAAATCAAACGGTTAACCGAGACAGACTGACCAATACACTAACGCTTGGTTCTACAGAGCTCAAAAGCAGTGGTGCGCTCCAAAACAACAATTCAATACAATGCACACCCGGTTCTCTCCAACAGGGTGGAGTACGTGAACAATGATGCGACAAGTTCGTGTGTTTTCCGAATCATGGTCTCTCATCCCGCCCAAACAAGAAACACTCCCAATACACATCCAATACGATTTTTTACCATCTAAATCCTTCATACAATCGGATTAGTACTAAAAAAGCCTCTGAAACAACCACACAAACATTGAACAAGATTGATTGAGCCCCAGTACCATGTCCACTTAGCATCAACCTGTCAAGTTCCCGACTAAACACTGCTCTTTGCCACAACCCAAGCAACAACCATAACATGAGGTTAAACTTCCATTCAGCGGGGGGGGGGGGGGGGGGGGGGGGGGCATCTTAGGCCCGCAAACTAGCGCAATATCTAGTCCGCTTTGATGTTACCCCGGTGGCTAGTGGTTTATTCGTGTAGTGGTGGTTCATACACCTAAGGGCATGTAAAAACATATTTGACACACCTCAATTCTTGAAACTACACAAAGATATTTTAAGAATACTAAGATGCACAAATACTAAAACATTCTAAAGATGTCCTTGGGTACTCAAAAATCTATGGAGCATTTTGATTTCGTTCCATTTTTGTTTGCTTATTTTTAATATATTTGATCCAAAGAAGCACTTTATGTGTAATAATAAGTCAATGTTTACAAAACAACATGTCTTTGTGTAGCTATAAAGTGTATGTTCAATTGTATAAGTTGGAGACTGATAACGTATAACATATATGTATCTCAATTTCTAGAAGCAAGGTTATGTGTTTAACTGGTTATTTATTAAGTTGCAATATTATTTAATGACCATACAAATATAAATAACATGTAGTGATAATTGTATATATAAAAATGTAAATTTTTATACGTTATGTAAAAAATGTTGATTCTAAATTATATAGTGATTACAACTATGAATTAGTAAGAACTTAATTCTCATCTGGATGACTTGAGATACTATGAGAGATATGTCACGTTCAATCCTAATTAATTGTATATCAGAGTGAACTCTCATTGTTAGCACCCGTTTTTAGCAGATTGCCAGTTTCAGGTTGAAGGAAGGTTTGGCGGCTCGAAGAAGGCGGCAAAGAAGGCTAAAATGATGATCTGGGAAAGTTTCCAGGAAAAGACGACTAGAAGAAGGCAGCCAATAATCAGCAACTGGAACAAGGCGGAAGCTGGATTCGGGAGTGCAAAGTTGCCAAAAAGGACTAACATGCTAAGTCAATGGAAGGCAATAAAGGCGGCAGAAAAGAAGCCAACTTGTTAAGACAAGACGGGCAACTTTGTCAAGGCAAGGCGGAAAAGAAGCCATCTTTGTCAAAACAAGCCAGCAAGAGGAGAAACCAACTTTGTCAATAAAGCCGGCAAGAGAGAAGACAACTTTCCAAGATCAAGGCTGAAAAATGGAAGGCAACTTTCTAAAAAGAAGCCGGACGGATGCTGAAGTCGGGTCCAATACGAACCGATCAAGATATCACACCTTAAGGAAGAAGGCAAGTTTGAAGCCAATATGGAAGATAAAAGGCAACTTTCCAAGTAGCCAGCAAGTTTGAAGCCAACACGGAAGGACAAAAGGCAACTTTCCAAAGTAGCCAGCAAGTTTGAAGCCAACGTTGCCGGTCAAGAGTTGCCTATTTTAGAGATGGATTCGACTTAGACTATGATTTGTAAGCCTTGTAGAAGTCCAATACTTGTACGGGAAGTCCAGCCGCCTCATATATATGTGAGAGGTGACGGCCGATTGAAATTAAGCAAACAATCGACAACCTATCAATACAACCTACTTTTTTCCTCAAACCCTTGTTCATGCTTCCGTTGTCTGGCAACTTCGCCTAGCTAGATTTTGTCAGAGATCGAAAACCGAGCTAAGCGCAAGCCAAGTCCGGCTTAGTTTAGCAATCGTCGCCGGCTTCCTCGACGGGGCTTCCCGAGGGCTGGGTGTCTAGTATCAAAAGCGCCGCTTACTGTTTGCGTATCGCGCTGGAAGCCGGCCTCCCGCGGGGCGAGTTGCGGAGTATCTCCCGGCACGGGGTACACGAGGACGTGTTCGTGTGACGCGTTTCGAGCGCAACACAGTTTTTGGGGACTCCGCTGGGGACGATTCGATCTAAAAATTGGACAGCAATGACCAATTCCTAGACCGACGCTGTGCTAGCGCTAAGTTGACGAGGGAATATCTCCCCGGCAACAGCACCAGAAACTTGCTGTACGTCACACGTCAGTTGGGAACCCCAAGAGGAAGGTATGATGAGTGCAGCAGCAAGTTTTCCCTCAGTATGAAACCAAGGTTTAATCGAACCAGTAGGAAAACGAGGTTTGCTTCGAAGGTGTTGGTGAAGGAGTGTAGTGCGGCGCAACACCAGGGATTCCGGTGCCAACGTGGAACCTGCACAACACAATCAAATTACTTTGCCCCAACTTAACAGTGAGGTTGTCAATCTCACCGGCTTGCTGAAAACAAAGGGTTAAACGTATCGAATGGAAATGATGTTTGTTTGCATAAAACAGTAGAGAACAATGATTGCAGTAGATTGTATTTCAGATGTAAAAGAATGGACCGGGGTCCACAGTTCACTAGTGGTGTCTCTCCAATAAGATAACTAACATGCTGGGTAAACAAATTACAGCTGGGCAATTGACAATTGATAAGTGCATATAACATGCATGTGTGAGCTGTGGTGTCTACTATGAGATTCATTTGGGCATTACGACAAAGTACATAGACCGCTATCCAGCATGCATCTATGCCTAAATAGTCCACTTTCCGGTTAACATCCGTACCCCTTCCAGTATTAAGTTGCAAGCAACAGACAATTGCATTAAGTAATGTGCGTAATGTAAACAATACATTCATCCTTGAATAAAGCATTGCTGTTTTACCCCTAGTGGCAACAACACATCTACAACCTTAGAACTTGCTGTCACTATCCCAGGTTAAATAGAGGTTGAACCCAACTATCATGCATAAATACCCCCTCTTGGAGTTACAAGTATTCACTTGGCCAAGGCTTCAACAAGTAACGGAGACATAGACATGATAATATAATATTCAGCTCCACATAGGTATCAATATAAGTCAGATCCCAGCAAACACAACATGTAGCATTACAATAAGATGATCTTGATCATGATAGGCAGCTCACAAGATCTAAACATGATGGCACAAGTGGAGAAGACAACCATCTAGCTACTGCTATGGACCCATAGTCCAAGGATGAACTACTCACGCATCACTCCGGAGGCGGGCATGGCGATGTAGAGCCCTCCGGTGATGATTCCCCTCTCCGGCAGGGTGCCGGGAAGAGCTTCAGAACCCCCCGAGTTAGGGTTGACGACGGCGGCGGCAGCGAATATGTTCTGGATGAAAGGCTCGGTGTTTTAGGGTTTTCACGTCTCGGGGAATAAATAGGCGAAGGGGCGATGTCGGCGGACCCCCGAGGGGCCCAAACCACAGGCGCGCGCGGGGTGGGCCGCGCGCCAGGTGGTTTGGCCACCTCGTGGCTCTTCGTCTCTCCTTCGGACTCCGTGTACGTGCTGGAAAAATAGGGACTGGCCTTTTGTTTCGTGCAATTCCGAGAATATTTCCAGAAGTAACTTTCTGAAACCAAAAACAGCAGAAAACAGGGAACTGGCACTGTGGCATCTTGTTAATAGGTTAGTCCCAGAAAATGCATAAAAGTGATATGAAGTGTATATAAAACATGTAGCAAATGGTATAATATAAGCATGGAACAGCAGAAATTATGGATACGTTGGAGACGTATCAAGCATCCCCAAGCTTAGTTCTACTCGTCCTCGAGTAGGTAAAACGATAACAACAAATAATTTCTGAGGAGACATGCTTTCACACAATCTTGATCAATATATTGCAAGGCTCATGTCATGAATGAAGTGACTCAAAGCAATGATCTATAGTTTGCTAACAAATAGATAAAGAGTAAACAATGAATCATATAAGCAAAAACTTTTCATGAATAGTACTTTCAAGACAAGCATCAAAAAGTTTTGCATAAGAGGTAACTCATAAAGCAATAGATTCAAAGTAAAAGGCATTGAAGCAACACAAAGGATGATTAAGTTTCAGCATTTGCTTTCAACTTGTAACATGTATATCTCATGGATAGTTGTCAACATAAAGCAATATAACAAGTGCAATAAGTAAATATGTAAGAATCAATGCACACAAAGTTGACACAAGTGTTTGCTTCTAAGATAGAAAGGAGTAGGTAAACTGACTCAACATAAAGTAAAAGATAGGCCCTTCGCAGAGGGAAGCAGGGATTAAATCATGTGCTAGAGCTTTTTAAGTTTTCGAAAGCATATAGAGAGCACAAAATAAGTATTTGAGAGGTGTTTGTTGTTGTCAACGAATGGTAGTGGGCACTCTAACCCCCTTGTCAACCAGACTTTCAAGAGCGGCTCCCATGAAGGACGTTATCTCTACCAGCAAGGTAGATCATCCCTCTTCTCTTTTGTTTACACATGTATTTTAGTTTCTTTATAGATGACACTCCTCCCAACCTTTTGCTTACACAAGCCATGGCTAACCGAATCCTCGGGTGCCTTCCAACATTCACATACCATGGAGGAGTGTCTTTGCAAAATTAAGTTGCTTACTGATAAATCAGGGCAAAACATGTGAAGAGAATTATTAATGAAAGTTGTAATTAATTGGGGCTGGGCACCCCGTTGCCAGCTCTTTTTGCAAATTATTGGATAAGCGGATGTATATGCCACTAGTCCATTGGTGAAAGTCTGTCAGAAGTAAATGACAAGATTGAAAGATAAAACACCACATACTTCCTCATGAGCTATAAAACATTGACACAAATAAGGAGTAATAAAGTTTTGAATAGTTTAAAGGTAGCACATGAAATATTTACTTGGAATGGCAGGAAATACCACATAGTAGGTAGGTATGGTGGACACAAATGGCATGGGTTTTGGCTCAAGTTTTGGATGCACGAGAAGCATTCCCTCTCAGTACAGAGTTTAGGCTAGCAAGGTTGTTTGAAGCAAACACAAGTATAAACCGGTACAGCAAGAATCACATAAAAACATATTGCAAGTATTATAAGACTCTACACTGTCTTCCTTGTTGCTCAAACATTTTACCAGAAAATATCTAGACCTTAGAGAGAACAAATATGCATCCCAAGTCTCAACAAGCTCTACGGTAGTTCTCCACTACTAGGCTTTAACTACATGATGCAAGAGCTTAAACATGATCTACTTGAGAGCTCAAAACAATTGCAAAGCATCAAATCAAAACAAGACAATGATCTACAAGAATGCATATGTCTTTTCCAATACCAACTACTACATGTAGCATTTTCTTTCTTCCAAACAAACACCAATAATTTATTTAAACATAAACTCTCCAAATGATAATATAATGCAGCAAGAGAGTATTTATAAACAAGTGCTAACAGCTCGAAGAGATGCATGAAAAACAGGAGCTAAAAGCACTGCAGTAGCTAGTTAAGAATACTCAACAAATATAAGTGAAGAACATGAGTATTCACATGAAAAAGCGGAGCGTGTCTCTCTCCCACACAAGGATTGCTAGGATCCGAATTTATTCAAACAAAAACAAAAATAAAAACACACAGACGCTCCAAGTAAAGCGCATAAGATGTGAAAGAATTAAAATATAGTTTCACTAGAGATGACCTGATAAGTTTGTTGATGAAGAAGGGGATCCCCAAGCTTAGACGCTTGAGTCTCTCTGAATATGGTTGGGATGAACCACGGGGGCATCCCCAAGCTTAGGCTTTTCACTCTTCTTGATCACATAATATCACCCTTCTCGCTTGATCCTTGAAAACTTCCTTCACACCAAACTCAAGACAGTTCTCATTAGAGGGTTAGTGCATAATCAAAAATTCTCATATTCTGTAATGATACAATCAATCCCAAAGCTTCTGGACATTAGCTACAGCCACCAATGCTTTGTGGAGCAAAGAAATCCACACAAACACAGTAAAAGAGCGAATGCAAAACAAAAGGCAGAATCTGTCAAAAACAGAACAGTCTGGAATGACGAATTTTTTCGAGGCACTTAAGTTGCTCAGATGGATCTGGCCTAAAATAATGAAAGTTGCGTACATATCTCAGGAATATGCGTGATTTTTCTCAGAATTTTTGAATTTTCTACAGGGAGATAAGCTCAAATCCGTGACAGCTAAAAATCTGTCACTGCGCAGAAATCCAAATCTTGCATCAACTTTCAATATAGAACTTTACTTGGCACAACATTGCGATAAAATAAAGATACAAAGGAGTTGCTACAGAAGTAACAAAACTCCTTGAGAAAAACTAAAAATAAAAGATAAAGGGTTGCCTCCCTAAAGCGCTTTCTTTAATGCCTTTAGCTAGGCTAAAAGATTTTAATGATGCTCTCATAGGAATAGAACTTGAAAAACAAAAGAGAGCATCAAGAGGCAAATATCAAACGCATTTAAGTCTAACCCACTTTCTATGCAAGGGAACCTTGTAACAAAATAAATTATTGAAGCATAAAGCAACTAGCATAGAAAGATGAAACAAGTACAACTTCAAAACTTTCAACATAAAGAGAGGTGTTTTAGTGACTTGAAAACTTTTACAACCATATTTTCCTCTCTCATAATAACTTTCAGTAGCATCATGAACAAACTCAACTATATAACTATCACATAAAGCATGCTTTTCATGATCTACAAACACATAATTTTTATTAAGTTCAAAAACAGTGGGGTCATTAAACCCACTTTTGACAATAGTAGTATAATAAATATCATTAGGCAATATAGGACCATCATCAAGAGCATTATCATATATAGCATTAGGGAGCCATTGTTTTATTTCTGAAATTTCGTTTTCTTGAGTCAAGGAGCTTGTTACGTAAAATTTATCAAAAGGAGATATTTCAAAAGAATCATGGCATTCAACAATATAACACTCTTCCTCCTTAGGTAGGCATGGAGGGCAATTAAATAGTGTAAGAGTTGAAGAGTTACTGTCATTAGAAGGTAGATCCTCCTTTTGTTCTTCACTCTCCTCCTCTTTTTCATCCAATGAGATCACAGTTTCAGCAATTTCCTCTTCCTCAGGTTCCTGCAAGGCACAAGTTTCATCTTTTTGAGGAAACATCCTCTCAAGATGTTCAGTAATGTAAGAATTATTATCCTTGTAGGTATCACAACAATATTTAAGTATGGCAATACATTCAGATTTATAAGGGGCATCAGTTTTATGTTCAAGATAAGAACTAATTTCAAGGGCACCCTTAAAAACAATAAACTCTTCAATTTGTTCAAGATTACCAAAATCATAGTTTCCTTTAGCATAGGCAGCCAAGGTTTCATTATCAGTATACTCACATTGGAAAGGGAGATGTTTGTGCCTTCTATAGCAAAGAGATTCATTAAAGCAGTAGGATTCATCATATGTAGAACACAAGTTCTTAGCAAAACCATTCAATCTTCTTATTTGTTCCCATAGATGTTTCCTTTTGGAGAGAAGCGGTAATTCTTATAACGAGACCCAGTTTCATAGAGATAAGACATTGAAAACAACTAGTCATAATAGTAATTCGAAATAAAAAGGAACTAATTTTTTTGTGTTTTTGATAAAGAGAGCAAACAAGACTAAATAAAAATAAACTAAGCAAGACAAATAACAAAGTAAAAGATTGGGTGTGAGAGACTCCCCTTGCAGAAGCAATTCGGTTTTCCCCGGCAACGGCGCCAGGA